>JAYESA010000002.1:117888789-118038789 GCA_036927795.1 Iris macrosiphon
TCATTCTCCTTGCTACTTGCTACAACTGCTTTATAGTTTTTATCCTTTAACTGGAACTGTTCTTAGAGGTGTACTTGCTCCAATCCTGACTGGATATATTTTTCAGAGGATCCGGATGATTGGTGTCCGACGTTTTATGGACCTCAGCCTGTCGATGGTGTAGACAGGGACCCCCTAGTTTAGGAGTGATTTTCGGGTTGGTAGCCGGGATCACTAGGACCTTAGTTGTTGTTTTTATTAGCTTTTGGTACCGAATTTGTTCTCGGCTTCTGGTTTTAGACCTTGTATTGTATATGATTCTGGATATTGTTGTATTATTATTATTGATGTTGTTGTTGTTTTAGTTGTAGTTGTTTAGACTTTGGAGTTGTTAGATTTCTAAGTTATCTTATCATGCTTAGATTCGTGATTGAGTACTTGTGTTATCATTATGATATTGCTCCTTCGTTTGGAGTTAAGATCTTGACAGGTATATATATTGATTGCGTGAGATTGTTAGCTAGATAGTAGACCTAGACAGCGTTCTACCGCCGATACTGCGGTGTAGGCTGGACGTACCCACGACTCATGCTCGATTTTTTGGGTGCGGGTTGTGACACGAAGGGGGTCGTGGGGGGAGCACGGTCGTGCGGGAGGTGAAAAATTTGGGAATTTTTTGGAAAGGATGGGGGAAAATAAAATTTGTTAACCTATATGAAAAATATTAGCGACATCATAAAAAGACGTTGCTAAACGTTGCTGATTTAAAAATTACATCACTACACGTCACTATAATAAAAATAATAGCAACATCAGGCGACATCTTATTCCGTAATATTATTTGTAGTCGTTGAACATCGCGGACAGTCGCTAACAGTAACATTTTGCGATGTTCTAATAGGACATCACTAAATTCATAAAATATAGTGACGTCAGAACTAAATGTCGCTACTCTGTATTATTTTGGTAATGATAAGATATAGTTGCCTAAACCCACTACTAAGCTGCTACTACAACTATCAAAAGGAATAGGGAGGCCGGCCTTGTAGAAGCATAAAAAATCTTCAGGTTTATGCTCTCGAGAAGCCATACGCCTAAGGGCCTAACTCAGTAAAAGTCAGGCCGTATACAATATAGGCTTCATCCATGAGGCAGTAATCCTCCAGTTCAGGCAATGTTCGACCGAAGAAAGTGCTTCCAAGGTCCATGATCCAGGGGGCAGTGAACTCTATATACGTCTTCGTCCATGTGGCACAGGCAATAATCCTATAGACATGCAGCAGGGATTTTATATACAGGCAAGCTAGCCGCAGGGTGTTACTTCCATCAGTCATAACTTTAATGACTCTGACAATATTAATTACTCTGCAAATGCCTCGTATTCGGTGAAACATTAGCGCTTACGTCAGAGAGTTATGATTGATTTTTTCTATATACAACTATGCAATGCCACGCGTACACACGACAAACCTTCATGCATCAAAACTCTCCCAAAGATCAAGCTTTTTATGCTCTCTATGCGCCACTACTCCCTCAAGAAGCCACATACGGCCTGAACAACCTAGCCGCAGAGGAGTCACATGTGACCTGATCGACAACAGAGCATGGGGGGCGCATAAGACCTTCCTGGCACAAATTTTGATGTCTGTCATAATTTATGATACATCACTCATCAATCTGAGATGCTTTAAGAATCGTAAAAAAGATAGCTCAGGAAAAGACAATAAGTCACATCAGTGAATTAATTTCTTTGACAAACGTGCCATGCCACGTGTCCTACGTATGCGACTACAAGACCCATACAGCCTTGTTACCATGCGTCTTAAGTGTCCATTCGACCAAAGCCTGTTAAGAGCTTGCATGAGGCCACAATGCCATGCGACCAAAGTGTCCATTCGACCAAGGTCCAATGAGAGAGCGTACGTAGCTACGATGCCATATGGCCACAGAAAGACAGATACTGCCAAGTTGCTATACAACCTCCAACTCACATGATCTTTCTATTATAACTGAAGAGATCTTCGCACAGTTGGTGCTGACTACGTGTCCAACTGACCAAGTCACGCACACAAAGGGTTAAAAATAACCCCGAGATCTCTTCAATAATATTTCTTAACGAAGACCACATAAAAATATACCCATGGCATACGGATACAGTTACAACCACATTCTATTGAAGGAGCCTTATGCTGCCACCAAACAGAGGAATATGCGGCACTTATAACCCATCAATATGATGGCTATAAATAGGATCAACCTGGACGTCCTAAAGGTTGACTTTTTCTGCTTTAGAGAGAGACCATACCTTCCCAGAGAGCTGCGTACGTGCACCCAAGCTCAAGAGAGAGAGAAGAGAAGAGAGCACCTCTCACTCATGCGTCGGATCATCAACGGAGTAAAGGAGCTGCTATAGCGCTCTTTGTCCATCGTCACACCCCAGAATCAAAAATTTATACTTAGATTGTTTGTCTAGGACATCTTTGTACTGTCTTCTATTTGTTATTAAAGCAATCAATTTTAATGGCGAACAATATGATGACTCTGCTGGGGACGTCTTTCTAGGCGATGTTGGTGGTCCACTTCGACCAACAAGCTTTCGAGGGGATGCTCTCGGAGGGAAGCGCTAGTCCTTTGTCAATGCTGGCAAAGCCCAAGAAGACCCACAAGACATGAGTTGCAAGGGCCGCTGTGCCTCATCCAACTTTGGAGCTTACGCTCCTCGCCTCTCTCTGTTGTTGAAGGCGCTCGCTAGGCGTCCACCCAGGCTGTCCATGCGACATCCTCGCCTGACGCAGAAAAAGTACATCACCCAAACTCTGACAGAGAAAAATACTATGATGCCAGAAGTTTGGTTATTGATACAAGCTCTATGTGGCCAAGGAGGAGGTCGCATAAGACTCACTATGTAGTATTTGTTGACGGCCGCAGGAAGATGGCCGCATGCGACTCTGGCAGCAGCTGAACCTCTGTTTTTGACCGAATCTCACACATTGCTAACCCTATGCGCCATGCGGAGAATGGTGAAAACCTAAACTTATAATCTTTATACTATGCGCCTGCGCGTACCAGGTCGAAGAACACTGGGCAGTGCAAGCCCGTCATGCTGAAGTAACTGTCCATTCGGCTGACCGTCGGAGGGCACCGCTAACTGTTATACGGGCCCCTAATGAAAACTATATAAGACCAACCCGTGCATCCGGCCCTCGGTAGAAAATGGACAGGTTCATCTCAAAATTCTTTTACTAACGATATGGGAAAGTTCTTGTACGGACCCTATATAAGGGAGCAAAAATAACACCTACACACCCGTGCGCTCGGTCTATCCGTTCTCACGAAAAGGGTGCAAAGGTGAGTCATCCCTCGCTTGCGCAATATGATCAATCACAAGCACAAGGCGAGGGAGACAACTATGGCATGCAAAGTATCCTCCCCAGGACATCACTGTTCTAAAATCATCATCAACTGCTGCTGCAACAAAGTGGCAGTACCTACAAGCAGGCAGTCGATATTCTAACGACTGCACCCGAAGAGACCTATCCAGCAACAATCCAAAAATTAGGTGCAAACACCAGAGGAGGAGGAGCTTCCCTTCGCCTCATGTTACTTAACTCGGAATGTCCCTTCCACTACAGGAGGAAGGAAGTCCAGCACCTCTAGTCCGTTACTCTCATCCAACACATTGAGAAAGTGATTACCAGGAGGAACAACAACGAGACATGCGGAAAGAGTTTTCTAGGGCACTCGCTCAAAGAAGAGGCTATCAACTGATGGGGGTAGTTCTTTCTCAGAACCCCTGGGGGTTACACAAGCTGGGGTAGTAATCCACCGGACCTATACGATAATTCGATATTCAGAGAATATGATGATTCCCAAGGAACAAATGTTGAAGTCCTTGGGGGTAGCACCCTCGGAAAGAATATGCCACCTCCTACGCTGGGGGTAGTACTCCCTCTGAGTTTGAACATGATGCGACGTTGACAACCTTCTCCGAGGACTATTTGCTGTAAGAGTCTGAGACAGAAAGTAAGATGTCCACCATTCTATCAACTTTCTCCAATGTAAGAACAATATACATGGCGGGGGATGATCACGAGGGCCCCAGTAATCAACAGTACCTCAAAACCCTTGAGGCTATGATGCACACCATGAGTGCGTCGATGCAAGCCTTGACCTAGACGATGTTGGAGATCAAGACAGACATGGCCCCACAGCCTCCAAGAACCTCGGGATAAGCTAGCCAAGATCCTGAAGAAAATGGAGACTCGAACGCCACTGCTCCGCTCATCAATGGAAATCATATTAGGCCTGGATCATCTACTTCTTCCACAGTAGATGAGGCTCGGGAAGCAATACGGGAGGTACGAGAACTACGAGTCCATTTGGTCTCAATGGGGAACCGAGACTCACCATGCGAGCTCAAAATTCGACAACCATATCCCCTTAAGTGGAGAGATGTGCCCTATCCACCTAAATACAAGCCCTTCAACTTAAATCCATTTGAAGGGAAGACGTCTCCTCATCAGTACATGAGTTACTTTGAGACAGCAACTGGACATCTGCCCCGTAGTGATACTCTCCTCACCAAGCTCTTTGTCAGGGCATTATCGGGGGTCACCTTTGATTTGTTCTTCAGCCTCCAAAACAACTGCATATCATCATTCGACGATCTTAAAAGTCTCTTTCTCGCCCGATTCTATGAAGGAAGATATGACATGACGATGTCCTCCTTGTTGGACATTATACAAAAAGAAAAAGAGCCTGTACGGGAATACGTCGAACGCTAAAGGCAAGTCGTGCTGAAGCTACCTCTGGTAATCCTGAATCCTTCTAATGGACATGTGTCAGAAGAACCTACTTCCGGCAGTCAGGCTCTGGATAGGTGGCACCCACTTCAAAGATTGGACGGCGTTTATCATAAATATTGTCGATGCAAAAAAGAAAGTGAAGGACGCTTGTCTCTTGGAAATATAGATCCTGTCACTAAGGATAGGGGAAAATGCCCCTACAATTTTGGTCAATACTCATGAACTGATCATCGTAATCGGGCAAGAGCTGGTCTACCCGAAGAAAAACCTTTATCAGTGCTTGAGCTACTCAGTAGAGATGAGCATCGACTCCCAAGACTGGAGACTCTTATTCATCGACTATGCAGTCTATGGAATTCTTTCCGAGAACCCAAAGGAAACCACTTCCATCAAAAGACGTTCTCTATGGTTCTACTACGATGCGGCTACTAAGATGTTGTATTGCTGCTTATACGACGGTCTTCTGCTACGATGCCTATCAAATATAGAAGCCAAACAGGCACTTCAGGAAGCCCATAATCTGTGGTGCCTACCAACTCGGTCCAAAGTTGCAGGATTGTCTCCGACGTTTGGGCTACTATTGTCCCACAATGGTAGCGGATGTCATCGACTATGCAAGAAAGTGCCAAGCGTGCCAAATCCATGCATATTTCATCCACCAACCCTCGGAGTTCCTACACCCGACTATTGCATCTGGCCATTCGAAGCCTGGGGTATGGATATCATTGGGCCGATTAGTCCACCTTCATCCAAGGGACATCGGTTCATCCTCACCATCATCGACTACTTTTCCTAGTGGGCGGAAGCCCTACCACTCGCGGAAGGATCATCCATGAAAATGGTCCACAGTTTGCAAGTTATTCTTTTTATCCGTTCTGTGATAAGAACCGAATTCAGTATATAGCATCGACTGCTTACAACCTAGCAGCGAATGGTCTGGCAGAAGCCTTTAAAAAGATCATCATAAAACTTCTCAAAAAATTTATATCTTCTAATAAACGCAACTGAAATGAGAAGCTGGATGAATATCTCTGTGCCTACCGTACAACGATCCAGACATCTACTAGCAATACACCTTTCTCTCTGGGGTACAGTAGCGAAGCTATCCTTCCGCTTAAAATCCAAATTCCTTCACTCCAAGTGGCTTTCTCCAACCAATTAACCGTTGACGACAACTACCGCCGACGGCTACAAGAGTTAGAAGCACTCGTGAGAAATGTCTCTTAGCTCAACAGTGAATTAATTTATACCAAGCACATCTCTCTGGATCCTTCAACAAATAGGTGAAGAAGAGGACCTACCAAGTGGGTGATCTCGTCCTGACCATTAGAAGATCGATGGTCATGACCCACAAGACGACGGAAAAATTCTAACCCAAATAGGAAGGACCGTTCGTCGTAAAATCGATATTCTCCAACGGCACCTACCGACTCGCGAAACTCAACGAAGACTTGCTCATGATGCCTATCAACGATAAGTTCCTAAAAAAGTACTACGTCTAAACTTGACTTGTACTCCCCTCATCACCAGCCGGGCAATCAAGATGTACATCTCTACACTCTTGGTTCTTCATCCCTTACAATTTCCTATGTACAACATGCCCCCTTCTTTATTAAGCCATTATCTATATTCAGGGGTCCTGGATATGCAAAAGATGATGGATCCTAAAAGGCTCCCCAGCGGAGTAGTCCTCAGGTCCAGTTGCACACTTCTGCAGTGACCACTCAAACTAATCCTGTTAGACGCTAGCTATGTTTACATTTTTCTCTGAGCTATCATCCTAACAATCTCCCCAGCGGAGCAATCCTTAGGTTTATCTTTATTTTCGGATAGACCACACCCAGCAAATCACTCCTCAGTGAGTTTTTCGGACATTGGTTCATGTCCATATTACCTCTGAACTACTGTCCTAATATTTCTTTTCGACTGAGTTTGCTACGTCCATATTACCTCTGAGAAAACCTCTCGGTCTTAGCTATCGATCATCACGCGCATATTACCTATGATATCGGTTGTCATCCTCACTTATCACCCATACTCACTAAGGTACATCAGCGCTGTTAAGTTTAAAAAACTGCCACGTCCATATCACCTCTGACAGTGCTTGTCTTAACCTATTACTTGCACTAACATGCGCAAAAAGTAATGGGTCCACAAAAACTGTCACGTCTATTTTACCTCTGGCAGGCTTGTCTCAAACCTATTACTTACACTAACATGCACAAAAAGTAATGGGTCCACAAAAACTGCCACGTCCATATCACCTCTAGCAGGGCTTGTCTCAAAACTATTACTTGAACTAACATACGCAAAATATAATGGGTCCACAAAAACTGTCACGTACATATCTGTAAACCCACTCAACCAAAATAGGTATTTTGTGTGTATTTTATATTATTATATTTATTATAGATTATTTTAAATATTAAATTTTTTAGAGTATTCTCTTAGTTAATTAGAAAATAAATTTCTTGATATATTTACTTAAATATTTATTTAGAATTATTTTTAGGCTATTTTAGATTTTTGGAGATTTTTGTAGAATTTTTGGGTAATTAAAACCTAGAAAACGTTAAGTTTTAGGGTTTTCATGATTTACTGAGACCATGCATGCATATTTTTATGCCAAACATTTATTTTTGGGAGTAAAAGACTTAAATATATTTTCTATAATTTTATAGGATTTTTTAAAATTATTTAGGATTTATTTGGATTTTTCTGGGATTATTCAATATTTATTTGAATTTATTTGGATATATATATTCCTTATATTGGATAGATACTAAATTAGTTTTAATAGATATAAATAAGAATATATATAAATAATTTGTACTATTTTGATTCTATCAAGGATTATAATTTTTTATCTAATTCAAACTATATTTTAAATTAATTCTAATCCTGAGTCAACTAGGAAAGCAACTTCATACATATTCTAGTCGTATTCAATTAAGTAGTCTCCACCATTATAAATAGCTATTAGACCTATGGAATAAACTCATCTTTCATATTTTTCTTCTCCAAACTCCTCTCTTTTTCGTCCAAAAACCGTCAAAATTTGTCATAAATTCAGCCTCATTTTCTAATAGTTATGACGACTTAAAAAGATGATATCTCCTAGCTCCGGACTCCAAACGTGCTCCATTTTTTTGTTAAAATCGTATCAAGGTTAATTTTTTGAATATATAATTTACTTTGATAATTTATGAACCTATTTTTCTAAAAAATTCTAAAATTGCCAGTTGTCCAAAATCAGATGCGTTTTAGTGTTTTCGAGATTTCAGGAGATTTGGAACTCAGAATTACGAGCCGTTTGAAGTTTCAGAAAGTTGACATGATAAAATTCCATAAAATTATTTTTTTAGAATTTATCATGCGATTTTAATCTACTATAAAATTTGTGCAACGTAGACATAACTAGAAAAATACCGAAAACTGTCTTCTATGCGCCCTTGTGGCCAAAACTCTATACCGACTTGTGATTTTATGAAACCGTTGATTCCAGCATTGATATAGCACTGAAATATATAGGATTTCACACACAAATCCAATATTTGAGTTGGTTGACTTTTTGGTCAATGGATCGCCTCGATTTGCGTGTCACGGATCCCAAATCCGTAAAGGTGACTTTCTTTGGACCAAAATCAGGGTTTAACAATAAAATCAGATTATAATAAGATTAAAAAAAACTATTTTAGGTTATTTTATTCAGAATTAAAATAGATTAAAATGGAGGAACCTATTCACCCACTTTTGTAACCTAACTTGTTTAATTTATGTGACGATTAGATAAGACGACGTCTTGAGTTGCGATTTCATCATTTTTTAGAGCAGACAAGATACCTTGCTATAACTACTGTCAGTTTTTTTTATTTCAGCATTTTATTTTATTATTGCATAAATTATTTTCATATATAAATTGTGCGTCCAAGGAAACTTGGGTGCGACGACGGTATGCATCGTTATTTGTCTTTATTTTTACTATGCATGTAGACCTAGAGTTAAGAGACTACCCCATGATTTTGAGATATCTTTATGTTTTATTTGTCCATGACATTTCTCACACGAGTTATGAGTCTCATGTCGGACACGGACTTGCGTATTCGGCTAGCCACTGGTACGTATGGGACGTGCGATAGATAGGATATAATTGCTAATAGCGATGCATGTTAGAAGACTTAGCAGTTATTAGTAGTCCAGGAATATGGACTATCGTGGTATGGTGGTCCAATCCTTATCCTTATTTGGTTGTAGGGTTGGGCTATTGTGCTGCGATAGGCTATAAACCAAAGTTATGATGTCAATACTTGCACTCCTACTCGGCATAGTAGCTAAATTGTGTTGTGGATACGACATGTGTATGAGCATGGGGATGAGGGGAAGGACAATAACTATGCGTATGGGAAGCCAAATCGGTGAGCCAAGTCTCCGGATGGAACTTGGTGTGATGATATAGGTTTATGACATACCTTGTTATTACTAGATACCCTGCTATTATATGTTTATGAGATAACTTGCTATTACTAGATACCCTGCTAATATATGTTTATGAGATACCTTGCTATTACTAGATACCCTTTTATTATATGTATATGAGTCTAAATCCCACCCATGCGTACGAAAGTTGTCCTCCAATTTGCACTTTAGGTGAATAGAAAACCCTTTGCATATTTAATTACTTAATAAAGTTTATATAGCTTGCTTTTATGTATCTTGTTACGTCCCTCTGAGGACATGGTCCCTTTCCCGGTGTAGACGATCTTGACTATTTGCAGGAGCACGGATCAGAATTTGCTACTTCTCTCTCTTTCGAGGAGATATTCCCTTCGAGTCTCATTGATCATTAGATGTACTTATTTTATTTCTTTTATATTCTAGTTTGGTAGTGGATTTGTCTCCACGAAACTAATTATTCTTATCAAGCATTTTATACTTGATTCAGTTATATAGTTGATTGGTTATTCATTTCTATTTAATTTTTTGGATGAGATCTAGTTATGCCCTGTGACTTTTGACATAAATCTATACCACTTGTGAATTGTTATTCATAATACAGTGTACGTATGTGTTATGATTTCCATATATTGAAGTTGCCATATACATACGACTGGTATGCTTATGTATTTCTAGTCTTACGTATTTTGGGATTGGGGCATAACATATTTTTAGTGGTGGCCCATGCAAATCGAGAGCATATTATCTCGGTTACATTACTGTACCGAGCAAGCCTGCGCATATAATTAGAGTATAGGATCTCATCCACTTATTTAATCACCTCTCTAGATTTTATTTCGCATTATTATTTAATTGCTTGCATTGCATCTTACTTTATCCTTTCACAACATTAATCTTATCTTTTATTTCGTGCTTGATAGGGGTTAAGCAAATGACTTGTACTAGGTATATACACTCCATTATTCAATAACACTATTAGTTAAGTTCTTGCAAGTTGGGTAGCATGTCTCACAACCTAGCATCCCATAGTTCTTATGACCCATTAATGAAGTATAATTTAATGACACTAAATATATGCTAGTGTAAGAGGATAGGATTACCTAGATCGTAGAGTTTTAGAGGTCCATACCCCAATTGGCCAACCAGACACTTAGACAAGTATTAGTATGGCAACGGTAGAGGCACAAACACAGAAGCAATAGATACAGGTATGACCTTACTGTTAACACTACCATTACATGAGCATGATTCTCCATTGTGGCATAGGATTTTAGAAGTATGGCTAGACATATAAGCATGTATAATAGGATGACTGGCAACTATGGATTGGTCTTTTAGATAGATACCCTACCCATGAACCTTGTAGGTATCACAAGTAGTAGCGGTTACCTTTTACCTCATCAACACCTTCTCCTTGATTTAATTTTCTCATCTACTATATTCCTTCTTAAGCGCGATTCTAGGTGTAAGTGCTTCATGCACAAAAACTTATTCGTACCTTTATTAATCATAATCTCATATACTTATATTTTTGGACTACCTTGACTTATGCTGCTATTATAGCCTAGTTTTGTAAGCTTATCCTTTATGGAGCTTGTTCATGATATATGTGTTATTGGGGTCTAATCAACCACACTAATAAATTGTCTAATTAGAATCAATGTATTATGGTCTGATCAACCTTATTGTAATTGGTTCGCTCTTCGTACGACTATTTTTTTTTGTGGATTGGGATATAGTTGACTTAGCCTATTAGACGAATATACTTGACCTCTAGGAAGTTCCAAGCATATTATATCAAAATAAGATTTTAATCTACAACTGCCTTGACAAATCCCTTTTGAATTCTCTAATCGCCTTGAACCCTGTACTTGTATTCTATCACCTCCTCCTTGAATTCTTTATTGTTGTTTCGTCTTTTCCTATTTCGGAAAGACGAACGCTCGTGCTTGGTATAAGTTTGATACACGGATAGTACTAGATATACCCCATAGTCCAATCACATTATTTTGTGACTATCTTTTATAATTAAGGGCATATCACATGTGATAGGTTTTTGTGTTAAGATTTTGAGGATTAGTAAGCGCTATTGAATGATTAAGAAATTTTTTTGGTACAACCTAGTGTTTATGAGAAATGGATAAATTCTAAGTAGGATAGAAGTTGCATTGTCAACTTGAGCTAAAATTTTATATGAAGATCTTAGACGGTGGTTACAAAGGCTATCAAGTAAGATAAGATCGAGAAAATTAAGTCATTTTAATTTTGAGTTTTTTTTAGAAGAATAATTATGATGATGAGGTTCTAACTTAAATATAAGAATGTCTTATAGAATATATTTTAAAATTTTAATATTGCGAGCCAAATATTTATAATTTGAGCACATGATTTAAATTTTGAATATTGGAGATTGAATCAACGATTTAAATTTTTGAGGATAAAAAATAGAACTCTAAACATGAAAATTAATGGATTGAATTCAAAATTTTATAATTTGATGACTAGAATTAAAAGTTAAATTTTGATTGTTAGATCACCTATTTGAAATATTGAGGATGAAAATTGAATTTAAAATTTAAAGAGTATAAAATTCTTAAGTTGAAATTAGGAATATGATTTGATTATACTTATTTATTATTTAAAATCTAGAGAAGATTAAGATAGTTGAAAATTGTGATTTAAAATTTGATGTGGGTTATTTAAATCTTGATGATGTCATATAGATTTGAATTAAATTTGGATGTTGATAATTTAAAAATCGAGAAGAGATTACGATAGGTTCAATTTTGATTTAAACAGTGGTTATTTTAATTTTGAACAGATTGTGATAAATTTGAATAGATTTTGTCATTTAAATTTTTGAGAAGATTGCGGTTGACTTACCTTAGATACGAATGTGAAAAATTTAACAAATTATGCCTTATTTTTAATTTTGAGGATAAAATTCTTGTAAGTTGGGTAGACTGTAAACCCCTTTACCCAAAATATGTATGTTTTGTATATTTTATATTATTATATTTATTGTAGATTATTTTAAATATTAAATTTTTTTAGAGTATTCTCTTAGTTAATTAGAAAATAAAATTTTTGATATATTTACTTATATAAATATTTATCTAGAATTATTTTTAGTCTATTTTAGATTTTTGGAAAATTTTCTAGAATTTTTGGGTAATTAAAACCTAGAAAAAAATAAATTTTTAGGACTTTCATGATTTACTGTGAGACCATGCATGCATACTTTTATGCCAAACTTTTATTTTTGGGATTAGAAGACTTAAATATATTTTTTGTAATTTTATATGACTTTTTGGAATTATTTAGGATTAATTTGGATTTTTCTGGGATTATTCAATATTTATTTGAATTTATTTGGATATATATATTCCTTATATTGGATAGATACTAAATTAGTGTTAATAGATATACATAAGAATAGATATAAATATATCGTACTATTTTGATTCTATCTAAGATTATAAATTATTTATCTAATTCAAACTATATTTTAAATTAATTCTAATCTCGAGCCTACTAGGAAATCAACTTCATGCATATCCTATCCTTATTTGAACTGATCATAATCTTATCCAAATTAGCTAATCCTAGTCGTATTCAATTAAGTAGTCTTCACCATTATAAATACTATTAGACTTATGAAATAAACTCATCTTTTATTTTTTTCTCTCCAAACTCCTCTCTTTTTCGTCAACAAAAAGTCAAAATTCGTCATAAATTCAGCCTCATTTTCTAGTAGTTATGACGATTTAAAAAGACGATATCTCCTATCTTCAGACTCCAAACGTGCTACAGTTTTTTTTGTTAGAACCGTATCAAGGTTAGTTCTATGAATATATAATTTGTTTTGATAATTTATGAACCTATTTTCCATAAAATTCTAAAAGTGTCAGTTGTCTAAAATCAGACGCATTTCGGTGTTTTCAAGATTTTAGGAGATCCCGAACTCAGAATTATGAGCCGTTTAAAGTTTCGGAAAGCTGACATGATGAAATTCCATAAAATATTTTTACAAAATTTTGCATGCAAGTTTAATCTACTGTAAAAATTTTGCAACGTAGACGTAACTAGAAAACCACCGAAAATTATCATCTGTGCGTCCTTGTGGCCATAACTCTTCACCGACTTGTGATTTTATAAAATTGTTGATTCTGTAATTCATGTACCACTAAAATCTATAGGATTCCACATAAAAATTCAGGATTTGAGTTGGTTGAAATTTTGGTCAATAGATCGCCTCGATTTGCGTGCCACGGATCCCAAATCCGTAAAGTTGACTTTCTTTGGACCGAAATTAGAATTTAACAATAAAATTAGACTATAATAAGATTAAAATAATATTTTATGTTATTTTATTCAGAATTAAAATAGATTAAAATGGAGGAACCTATTCACCCACTTTTGTAACCTTACTTGTTTAATTTTTGTGACGGGTAGATCAGATGACTCATTGAGTTACTACTTTATCCTTTTTCAGAGCGAACAAGATACATTGATATAACTACTGTTAGTTTGTTTTTATTTTAGCATTTTACTTTATTATTGCATAAATTATTTTTATCTATAAACTGGGCGTCCAAGGAAACTTGGGTGCGACGACGGTATGCGTCGTTATTTGTCTTTATTTTTACTATGCATGTTGACCTAGAGTTAAAAGAATACCCTATGATTTTGAGACATCTTTATGTTTTATTTGTCCATGACACATTTCTCACACTAGTTGTGAGTCTCATGTAGTACACGGACTTGCATATTCGGCTGGCCATTGGTACGTTTGGGACGTGCGACGGATAGGATATAACTGCTAATAGCGATGCATGTTAGAAGACTTAGAAGTTATTAGTAGGACAGGAATATAGACTATCGTGGTATGGTGGTCCAATCCTTGTCCTTGTTTGGTTATAGGGTTGGGCTATTGTGCTGCGGTAGGCTATGAACCAAAGTTATGACGTTGATACTTGTACTCCGTCTTGGTATAGTAGCTAGATTGTGTTGTAGATGCGACATATATAGGAGCATGGGGATGGGGGGGGGAGGACAATGAATATGCGTATGTGAAGCCAAATCGGTGAGCCAAGTCTCCGGATGGAACTTGGTGTGATGATATATGTTTATGACATACCTTGCTATTACTAGATACCCTGCTATTATATGTTTGTGAGATACCTTGCTATTACTAGATACCCTGCTATTATATATTTATAAGATACCTTGATATTACTAGATACCCTACTATTGTATGTATATAAGCCTAAATTTAACCCATGCGTACGAAAGTTGTCCTCCAATTTGCACTTTAGGTGACTAAAAAATCTTTTGCATATTTAATTACTTACTGTAGTTTGTATAGCTTGCTTCTATGTATCTTGTTACGTCTCTCTGAGGACCTGGTCCCTTTCTAGGTGTAGACGATCTTGACTATTTATAGGAGCACGGATCATGACTTACTACTTCTCTCTCTTTCGAGGAGGTCTTCCCTTTGAGCCTCATTGATCATTAGATATACTTATTTTGTTTCTCTTATATTCTAGTTTGGTAGTGGATTTGTCTCCACCCAACTAATGTTCTTATCAAGCATTTTATACTTGCTTCAGTTATATAGTTGATTGGTTATTCATTTCTATTTGATTTTGTGGATGAGATCTAGTTATGCCCTGTGACTTATGACATAAATCTATGCCACTTGAGAATTTTTACTCATAATACAACGTACGTAGGTGTTATGGTTTTCATAAATTGGAGTTGCCATATACATACGGCTGATATTCTTTCGTATTCCTAGTCCTACGTATTTTAGGATTGGGGCGTGACAATATTACCTCTGGCAGGGCTTGTCTCAAACCTATTACTTGCACTAACATGCACAAAAAGTAATGGATCCACAAAAACTGTTACGTCCATATCACCTCTAGCAGGGCTTGTCTCAAACCTATTACTTGCAATAACATGCACAAAAAATGGGTCCAAAAAATATATCACGTCCACATTACCTATGATAGGGATTATTTTTGAACTTATCACTTGCACCCTAGTGTGCAAAATGTAATAAGTCCACCAAAGATCCCCCAGTAGGATTTTTTCAATGGAAGCAAACAACCACATCCATACAACCTCTGGCTCGCTTCCTTCTCTTTCCACAAAAATACCAAGATCATACCTAACCTTTTGGTATGGCTATTGATCAGCTTACGTCTACGTCACATCTGAGCTATCATCCTCACATCCTCCTCTGAGAGTTTGCCATGTCCAAGTGACCTCTGAGAAAACCTCTTCTTACGACTATCACCAGTCGTCATCTCAACCTATCACCTGCCATTAAATTTAAGTATGCCATGGGTGTTAAGTCCACCAAACTTGCCATTACCCTGGCAAGGCCCATTTTAAACTTATTACTTGCACTAACGTGCACAAGAAGTAATAAGTCCCCCAAATATCCTCCAGTAGGATGTCCTATAAAAATACGATATCTTACCACCTCCACATTACCTCTGAGTAAGATATTTTTAGAACTTTTCCATGTCCATATCATCTCTGAGTAACGTTCTTCCCATCAACTTTCTACTATCACGTTCGTATAACCCCTGATAGTGTCAGTCATTTCAACTTGTTATCCATACCTAGTCTTAGGTACGCCATAGGTAATAAGTCTACTAAGATTCTCCAAGAGAATGGAATGTCCTACTACGTACATATCAACTCTAGTAGGATATTCATTCCCATATTAGAGGCTTTTTCGATGCTTCTTTCAAAGTGTTTCAAAACTTGTTCAAGTTTTAAAAACTTTGAAGGGGGTCTTGTAGAAGCATAAAAAATCTTCAAGTTTATGTGCCCGAGCAGTCATGCGCCCAAGGGCCCGACCCAGTAAAAGTCAGGCCGCATACAACATATGAGGCATTCACGAGGCAGTGATCCTCCAGCTTAGGCAATATTCAACTGAAGACAGTTCTTCCAAGGTCTATGAGCCAGGGGGACAGCGAACTCTCTATGCGGCACACAACACGTCTTCGTCCATGCGGTACAGACAATAATCCTAAAGATATGCGGCATAGATTTTAGACACAGGCAAGCTAGCCGCAGGGTATCACTTCCATTAGTCAAAACTTTAATGACTCTGACAATATTAATTACTCGACAAACGCCTTGTATTCGGTGAAGCGTTAGCGCTTACGTCAGATAGTCATGATGCTTTTGTCTGTGTACAACTGTGCAATGCTATGCGTACACATGACAAACCTTTATGCATCAAAACCCTACAAAAGACCAAGCTCTCTATGCTCTCCATGCGCTACTACTCCCTCTAGTAGTCACATGCAGCCTGAATAACCTAGCCGTAGAGGAGTCGCATGTGACCTGATCGACAACAGAGCACGGGGGTCGCATAAGACCCCCCTGACACATATTTTGATGTCTGTCAGAAGCTCTGACACATCACTCATCACTCTGAGATGCTTCGAGTCCCGTAAAGACAACGTCTTAGGAAAAGACAGCAAGTCACATCAGTGCATTAATTGCTTCAAAGCAAATGTGCCATGCAACATATCCTACGTATGCAGCTACAAGACACGTGCAGCCTCGTCACCATGCGGCTTAAGTGTCCATTCGACCAAATTTTGACAAGAGCTTACATGTGGCCATAATGCCATGCGGCCAAAGTGTCTATTCGACCAAGGCCCAACGAGAGCTCGTTTGCGGCTATGATGCCATGCGGCCACAGAAATACACAAGCGGCCAAGTTGTTATGCGGCCTCCAACGCACAAGATCTTTTCGTTGCAACTGAAAAGATCTCCGCACAGTTGGTGCTGACTATGTGTCCAGCTTACCAAGTCACGCACACAACGGGTTAAAAATAATCTCGAGATATCTTGAACAACATATCTCAACCAAGACCATGTGACAATCTTTCCATAGCATGCGGCTACAGTTACAACCGCATTCTCTTGAAGGAGCCTTATGCGGCCACCAAAAAGAGGCATATGCGGCATCTATAACCCATCAACATGATGGCTATAAATAGGAGAAACTTGGACATACCAAAGCTCAATTTTTTTGCTTCAGAGAGAGACCATACCCTCCTAGGGATCTCCGTACGTATACCCAAGCTCAAGAGAGAGAGAAGAGAAGATAGCACCTCTCACTCACACGTCAGATCATCAATAGAGTAAAGAGCCATCATAGAGCTCTTTGTTCATCTTCACGTTCCAGAATCAAAAATTTGTACTTAGATTATCTGTCTAAGATCTCTCTGTAATTTCTTCTGTTTATTATTAAAGCAATCAATTTTAATGGCGAACAGGCCTCAGGCTCCTCTCGGCTAAGGAGAGGAGAGGAAGAGAAGGAAAAAAAGTAAAGAAAGAGAAAAAAAATGAAGAAGAATAAGAAAGAGAAAGAAAATAAAGGCTATATATAGTAAGTGAGAGTCACCAAGCACAAATCTAGAAATTACATAAAAGCAGCTAGAAAAATCCATAAATTACACGGGAAGCAATTATACAGCTATAACACACATATACCAGATAAGATACAATAATAATAAAATAGTGAGATGGGTCTCACAACTCTCACCTCCTTAGAAAAATTTTGTCCCCTGAATTTCAACAGGACACCAAGTCTATGAAGGGATCTCTAGAGATCAAGCATGTAATAAAATAAGCAAGACCATACGAATATCTATCACATGTTACGAACTACCTAGAACAAGACAAGCATGGACAAGACAAGATTAGGGTACGAGATATACGAACAAATATACCTCACGAGTCAAACAAATATGGGTATCTAGCTCAAATATCATCCTCGCGCTCCCAAGTTGACACACCCGGTGACTGATGATCCCAAGCAATTCAGACTAAACGAATGGCACGGTTCTTGAGAACCTTCTCTCTCTCCGGTCCAAAATGGATACAGGTCTTTCCTCATACGAAAGGTCGGTACCAACAACCAATTTTGAATAATCCAGGAAATGACTCATATCTGGTATATACAATCGTAACTAGGATATATAAAAAATATTATATATCTCACTAAGCGATGGCGGAAGAGCAAGACGATAGAAAATATCTCCTACTCGCTCGAGAATATCGAACATACCTATGTACCGAGGATAAAACTTTTTTTGTACACCGAATCTGATGACTCATCGGGTAGGCAAAATTCGAAGGAATACATGGTCGCCGACAGAAAACTCAAGAGGTCACCGATGCAAATCAGCCCAATGATGTTGACGATCTTGGGCTACTTTGATATGCTTTCGGACTTGCTTGACTACTTCAACTGTCTGAGATATCATTTTGGGAGAAAGCAATTGTCTCTCGCCAATATCATCCCAAGCTATAAAGGATCTGCACTTCAGGCCATATAGTGCCTCGAATTATGCCATCTATATACTTGCTTGGAAAATGGTGTTGTAGGAGAATTCGACCAAGTGCAAATAATCCTCCCACAAACCACCAAAGTCAAGGGTACATGAACAAAGCATATCTTCTAGAGTCTAGATGGTACGCTCTGACTGACCACATATCTGCAGGTGGTAGGCTGTACTGAACTTTAGACTGGTACCTAAGCTCTCCTAGAGACTTTGCCAAAAATGAGAAGTAAACCTGGAATATCTATCTGAGACTATGCTAATTGGCACACCATATAGTCTGATAATTTGTCTCATGTACTTCTCAGCTAACTGTTCTGTGGATTGGCCAATTCTAAAAGAAAGAAAGTACGCAACTTTCGTGAGACGATCCACTATTATCCAAATAGCATCTCTGTTGGCTGGGGATCTGGAAAGTTCTTATATAAAATCCATGGTGATATGCTCTCATTTCTACTCCGAAATTGATAAAGGTTGAAGAAGTCCTGCTGGTCTCTGATGCTCAGCTTTAACTTGTTGAGAGACAAAATATCGAGAGACAAACAGAGCTATTTCTCTCTTCATTTCGTTCGACTAGAAATGCTGACAAATTTCTTTGTACATCTTTGTTCCTCCGGGATGCACTGAATAATACGAACTATGAGCTTCTGCTATAATCTCAAGACGAATGTCTCCACTTGGTACACAAGGACGATTCCCAAAACGGAGAGTTCCGTCACTTTGAATGCTTAGTTATGGTCTAAGTCATGCCTCACACTCTGCTATGAGACACTGAAGCTTGACATATGTTGGTTGTGCTACCTTGATTCTTTCTACTATAATGGACTGAACTTGCAGACCAACCATCAATGCTGAGTTGTCAGGCAATACTACTTCTATGCCCATCTCCTAAAGATCTTATAAAAAAATTTGCTGCACGGTAAGGAAATAAGCTCCTGTTCTCCGGCTCAAAGCATCCGCTACGATATTGGCCTTCCCATTGTGATACTGAAGGTCAATGTCATAGTTTGTCATCAACTCTAGCCATCTTCTCTCCCTCGTGTTAAGATCCTTCTTAGTAAAGACATACTTCAAAATCTTGTAATTAGTATAAATCTTTACTCGATCCATAGAGATAATGTCTCCAAAGTTTGAGTACAAAGACAACAGCTGCTAACTCTAAGTCGAGCGTCGATAATTCTTCTCATGGTCTCAAAGCTGTCGAGACGCATAAGGTATAACCTTGCCATGATGCATAAGAACACATCCCAATTGTTTGCCTGACGTATCACAATATGCGGTGAAACCACCTGTTCCATCTGGAAGAGTCAAAATAAGTGCCGTGATCAACTTCTGCTTGAGCTTCTCGAAAGAGGTTTGACATTCATCTGTCCAATCAAAGCACACATCTTTTCGTGTTAACTACGTCAAGGGTGCATAAATTCTAGCAAATTCTGACACAAATCTTCAAAAATATCCAGCTAACCCTAGGCAACTATGAACTTCTACAACTGTTCGAGGAACTTGCCATATTTTAACGGCTTTTATTTTCTAGGGATCCACTTTAATTCCTCCTTTAGAAATAATATTCCCTAAGTATGTAATACGATCAAGCCAAAACTCATACTTACTGAACTTGACATATAACTTATGTTCTCTGAGAGTTTGAAGAACTGTGTGAAGATGTTGCTCGTGCTCTGCTTTACTCCGACTATACACCAAGATGTCATCAATGAACACTATCACTAACTTGTCCAAGTATGGCATGAAAATACAATTTATGAGATCCATAAACACTACTGGCGCATTGGTTACTTCAAAGGGCATTATTAGAAACTTCCAATGTCCATATCTTGATTTGAACGTCGTCTTGGATATATCCTGCTCCCTGACTCTGATATAGTAAAATCCTGACCGCAAATCAATTTTGGAAAATATCGCTGCTCTACTAAGTTGATCGAACAAGTCATCGATCCTTGTCAAGGGATACTTGTTCTTAATGGTTATCGCATTGAGGGTCAAATAATCAACACATAATCGTGACGTTCAATCCTTCTTCTTTATAAGTAGCATTGGGGCTCCCCATGGTGACCCACTAGCATGAATGAATCCTTTGGCTCTCAATTCTTCTATCATCCGGTAAAAGACTTTAAACCCTGAAGGTGCCTTCCTGTAGACTCTCTCTGACACTGATGCTGTTATTGGAAGTAGATCAATGGTAAACTCGATCTTCCTTTCTGGTCGCATGATGGAAATACATCTGAAAATTTATTAACAACTCTAGGTAATTGTACTTCCTCTGTTACTGCCTTTTTTATTATCGCTGATGAATACTCTGTCTCGCCTCTAAAATATAAGAATTTCTTCTCACTAGGGACAAGAAAGATAACCTTGTCATTATGGTAATCTATCGTCGTATATCGGGCACTCAACCAATCTATGCCTAAGACAACGTCGTAATCTCCTAAAGAAAATTCTATTAATCTAGTAGGAAACTCTAGCCCGCACACTATGACTCAACACGAGGCATAAACTTTATTGATTCCCACAATACCGTTAACAATAAATATATTGAGTCTTACTGATAATAATTCGGGTTCTAATCCAACTCGTGTCGCAAATCGTGGAGATAAAAAAGAATATGATGCACCAGAATCAAACAATACTGAAGCTGAATGAGAGTTGACGAGAATGATACCTGCCATCACTTCACCTGAAGCTAACTACTCTTCCATAGTGAGTGCCATCTCCTGACCTTGTCCTCATGGTGTTGATCTTCCCTGCTGCGGACCTCCTTGCCTGGCCTGTACTTGAGCTTGGGCCTGCGCATACTGATGTGGCCTCTGTTGCTGGAATACTTGAGATTATCGACAAAGGCCTGTTACCTGGTATTGCTAAACCGGTACTGGAGCCCTATACTGCGATCCTGCAGGAGAAAATAATGATGAACTGGCTCGGTGTGCACAAGATCCAACTCTGTTGCCTAAAGCTCCATAAGCTAAGCATAACCCATGCGCTCAGCGATACCCAGAAACTGCGTGCCCAGGCTTTCCATAATGAGAACACTCTGCTGAAGAAGATGTCCTTTGCTGTTGAGTTCGAGTTGGGACTGTTTGCTGAACTGAGGCTGTCAAAACTGGCCTCCTCGAAGATCCGATGGTTAAAGCCCTAACTGCTAGGGCTGGTGCTAAAGTCTGAGTGTAAGAACCTTCAGATGTGTGGGTCCTCTTTTGTCCTCCAGTTCTATCCACGATTCTCTGGGTGGTATATTCATGCCTCTTTGCTCTCTTAACACAACATCAAAAGCCTGAAACTCATGTTGTTCTACTGCTAATATGATCTCCAGGTGAAGTCCCTGCTGAACATTCTTGCTCGATCTAATTCAGTTGCCACCAAGGTGGGAGAAAATTGACTAAGTCTGTAGAACTCTGCCGCATAGTCGTCGATAGTCATGTCCATCTACTTTAATTTGTTAAACCTTTGATGTAGATCATAATGCGACACTACGTCAAAATATCTGGTCTGAAATCTTTCATTGAAGATAGCCCAAGGGACAAGTACCGTTAGTGAAATCATCTATGATGCCCACCAGTCTCGGGCCAAGTCTAGCAACTGTAGTCGTAGTATTGACACTTTCTCTCTAGCTGGTACTCCAATTGCCTCTATGATAGATTTTTTTTCCTGAAGGCACACATCCGATGCAATTGTGTTATCGGTGCCATAGAAATAGGAGGGTTGGAGGCGCTTGAAGTTGCTTGCTGAGTTGTTGGCAAGATGTCTGTCTCTTTCCAAAGCCTCTTGTACTAACTGAGTGACTATGTCCTCTCGACGTCCTTGAGATTCTAATAATTCTTGAAGGATACCAATCAGCACACTGCTGCCCCCTCCTTTCTCTGATACTGGTTGTACGGGAGGCACTGGCTGGATTTAAGGTTCCTTATTTTGAGCTGTTTTGGACCCGGCCCCGGAATGCTGAGGATGAATCTCAAGGGTTTGCTGGACATCGGAATATTATCTAGCTACTGGAGGAACTCGGACGGGATAATCAGAAGTACCAGGAACAATGTCCCTGAAAGATAAAAGATACAAGGATCATTAAAGGGACGGACATGATTGATCTAGGATCAAGGCAGATGTTGAATCAAGATTTCAAGGATATAAATTTGATACTAGAGGAGATGAAGGAGTAACATAATTAAGACATCTAAAATATCTGGTAAACCCCCCACACTTCTGAATTTTTAGACCTGCATGGGCCACCACTTAAACTGTGTCACGTCCTAGAACCAGAATACTGGAGAGCGGAGGCGGACAAAGCCAGCTATGTACACCAGAGTACTTAATACTCTGACATACGGTCACGGCTGTCTAGACATGTGAGGGTTTACTCTACAATCAAACAGTCATTCCTGAGTCAAGGGTCCTAGGTGTCTCAATCTTAAGCAAGCAACAAGTTATAAGATGTATGATCACCAAACATATAATAGTAATGCATCCCAAACTATACATACACAGATGATCATGAAGCTAGTTACAAAATGAAGAACTAGCTATAGTACAATATTACATGACCAACTCTAGCTATAGTCTATAATATGCTTTATATGTAGGCCCACAGAAAATCTATCAAGTTCCATAATACGAGCTAAACACGTGCTCCGTGGCTAAACGCCTCAAAAGTATAAGTACAAGATCAAATGGCTAATAAAGAAGAAACTCACTCATGTCCTGTCACTACCCCATTTCCAGAGCCGAGTATTTTTTTTAATTTTAATTTGGTTAATTGTGTATTATTTATAATTAATTGTATTTATATTTAATTAGTGGTTGTATTATTTTTATATTAATTATTTTAGGGTTTTAGCTAGCCTGGACCCATGTCAGACCCTAGTGGACCCATGTCCGACCCAACCAACATCCTTGTGAGACCTATTTTTGGGTTTAGAATATTTATTATATTTTTAGTGGATTAGTTGGAGAGATTTGGAGTTAGTTTGAGTGCTTTTAGAACCCAAAACCCAAGTTGCTTCCTAAAGGGGAGGGTATTTTGGACTTTTGTATTATTGCAAAACCTCTTCCTTGCACTTGGCCGGCCCTATTTTCATCCGCAAACAACAGCTCCCCCTCCCCCCATTCTTCTTCTTCTTCTTCTTCACTTCTTCTTCTTCTCCACTCTTTCCTCCTTCTTCTTTTCTTCTTCCCACTTCCAAACAAGTAAGTTTCTCCTTTTTCTTTCCTTCCTCCTTCCATTTCTTCTACTTATGTTAACCCTAACCTTACATTTTTTCCCAACCTTGGTGGGTAGAGCTTAGATTTGGTGTTGGAGCTTGGATTGGGAGCTTGGAAGCTAGTTGTGGTAGATTTGGAGCTTTTTAGAGACTTTGGCTTGGGATTCCAACTCCCAAGAGGTAAACCCTGATTTTTCTCCCTTCTAATTACTCTTATATAGTATAATTAGTGGTTTAGAACCTTCCTAGACCCTAAGGCTATCCGTGGGAGAAAGTTGGAACTAGTTTGGTTGTGTTTGGAGACTTTAACACCAGGTTTTGTGTCGATTTTGGGTAAAATCCGAAATTGGCCCAATTTTGGGTGATGTCCTAGGTTAAACGGACCTAGGTAGATATTGTCTGGTGTCTTGAGGGTTAGTACGTGTCTCCGTTCGGACACGTGAAGTCGTGTCGCGGAGAAACGGGCGTTTCGGGCATTTTTGGGATTTTCGTCGTCGTCGGTTCTAAGTGCATGCGCATTTTTGCCACGGACATAAAATCGACGAGTTAGCATTTTTTCTAGGATCTAGGCATCGTTTAGAACCCGTGGATAAATTTTTGGCCGATTCTGAGTTGGTTTGGTGTGCGTTTCAGGAGATTTTCCGAACCGCACACCGCGTGTTCGTCGAAATGACCGAACTGTCATTTCGACTTGGTTTCCTAGTTTCGGGCTTGTGTGCACGTTGGGTTAGCATCGAAGAGTGTGTGCTAGAATTATCAGGCTATATTTTATATATTTATTGGTGTTTGTGCGTGTAGGGGTCGTTGGGCGTGCTTTGGTGGGGCGTTGTGCGTTGTGTTGTGTGTTGTGTTTATATATATATGTATATATATATATATTTGTGTAAGTGTTTCTATATATATATATTTATATATGTATGTGTGTTTTTATGTATATGCGAGTGTGTTAGTGAGTGTTTGTGTGAGTGTGTGTTGGTGTTAGTGTATGTGTAGGTGAGTGTGTGTGTGAGTGTGAGTGAGTGTTTATATATATATATATATATATATATGAGTTTGTGTATGTGTGTGTATATATATATGTATGTGTGTATGTGTATATATATATGTATATTTGTGTGTGTGGTTGTGTGTTTGTGAGAGTGTGTGTTAGTGTGTGTGAGAGTGAGTGTGTGTGAGTGAGTGTATATATGTATATATGTTAGTGTGTGTGTATATATATATTTATAGTTGTGTATATATATATATATGTATGTTGGTATATATATATATAGATATGTGTGTGTGTGTGTGTGTGTGTGTGTGTGTGTGTGTGTGTGTGTGTGCTTGCTGGTGTGTCAAGAGGGGAGGGAGGGTAGTGTGCAGCAGATTTAAGCAGCGGCAGCGCCGCGGCAGCAGCTCGCTCAAGCGGCAGTGTAGCGCCCCGTTCTCCCAGTGCGGAGAGCGCGGCTAAGAAACACAAGACGGTATCGTTCGATCGGGATAGATTAAAACAAGAACTCGTCCTCATTATGGATTTGTTTCTTTGGAATCGATTCCCACATTCAGTAGACCGTGCCCCCGGGATCGACTTAGCGGCAGAGTCAGGAGGGAACTCTCTGCTGCTATCTTTTATTGCCTCGGTTTTCGATGTCGCTTATTGCTTTCGTGCTTTGAGTTGGTTTTGGGATTTGCTTGTTTTTCTTGAACGGTTTCGATAGTTTTTATTGTTTTCGTTCATTGACTTGCACTTCTATTCCGAGATTGGAAAGAGAGGAAGAAGTATTAATCGAGCTGTTCGTGTGCAGGTGAACGAGCAGTATGTAGTGCCTCAAATTTCGATCCGACCGGGATGAGCACTATGTAATTGGGCTTGTGGCTAGTCCGTCTGAGTCATAACTTAGATCTCGGTATCTTCTTGCCACGGACGAAATGCGATGATCCTTTCCAACTCATAGAAAGGCCTCTATTGAAACGAGTCCAATAGTTTTCGTGTTTTGGTTGCTTGGTTTTCTTGATTGCCATTTTGAGGTTTTGGATTTGTTGTTGCTTTCGATTTGCTTGGTTTTCGCTGCTAGTTTTATCGTTTGGAACTTGAGGTTCTGGGGAGTTCGGCAAGGAATAATAGGCAAGATTTCTAACTCGATGCTTGTGCTGTTTCAGGTCCGCGTAACTGACGTTTGATCGTCGCTAGCGGGATTCCTAGTTTCAGCCTTTTTCCCTTAACCAGTGAGTGGTTTGGTCCCTTCTTTCCTACTTCTTCATGCCAACATCTCTAAGTTTCAATTGTTCACTCGATGATGCCCGGTTGGACGCCTAGAAAATCCTTAGCCACAAGGCATGCCAGCCACTAAGAAAGGAACATGGGATTTGTAGACTAAAATTATCATATGCTTGCACATCTTATAATTTGAGCTTGTTTATAAGGAAGAGTTAGTTGTTGGTGGCGGCCTGGTGCCTCGGATAGAGTTTTGGACTTATGGGATAACTGAATCGGAACACCGCTTGAGAAATATGAACTGTTGCATGAGATATATATACGTTGCTGCTTAACTTCTTCTGTTTAATCCGATGCATTGTATGTAATATGAATTATTTCATGCATTTGCATGATCTGGGACAACTTGTGCACAGGGTTTGGCATTTCCTCGAAACGGCTTTCCGGGGCACTGGAACCGTATCGATCCGGAGGGAAATATTTGATTCGTGCTCGTCACGATGCCTAGCGGGACCTCCAGCAGGGCTTGCTACCCGGGCTGATAGGGCGTGCCGCTAAGATTGAAATATGTCCCTAAGGTATCGATCACACCAATGACCGCATAGACTAGAACGCATGCTAACTTATTGTCTTGTGCAGATGGTAAGTATACTTGTGTTTCATTTCAGGGAAGGCGTGCATCGATTGAGTAAACAGTCGGTGCACTGGTTGGATTCAATGCTATTTTCATTCGTATCAAAACATGCAACTGATATGAATTGATTTTACTTGCTTCCTTATAGAAGCTATCTTAATGCATGCTCGCCCCTAACAAGCTAGTGTCGATTTAGTCGAGTGGGATTCATCCCGCTCACCAGTACAAGTTTAGTACTGACCCACGTTATGGGCAACTATTTCAGGCAATCAGACGGTGCAATGCTAGTGCGTTAGCGAGGAGACATTAGGAGCACCTCTATTTTGAAGTATAGCTGGAGTCAGTTCATTTTGGAGGCATGGACTTCAATCTATACAAGGGCGTAATGTGCACACGACGTGGACTATCTGACGGAGCGCGCCCTGCATTTTTAGTTATCTTTTGTAATGTAATTCAATAGCCGAGAAGGCGCATCAATGTAAACTCTATGTAAATTACTCTGAATATTCAATGAAAAAAGCATGTTTCTTCCGCATTTGTGTTCAAATCTCTGTGAATGTGTTTTATAAATTGTGTTTCAAAATGGGTTCCTAAAACTGCAAGTTCTTGCCTTGTGCGAGCGCAACTCCAGGCTCACACGGCATCACGCCCCTAGCGAGGATGAATCGGTTCCATAAAGGATCCGGCGAGGACGAAAGACCCTTTCGGGATCGGGACGTGACATATTGGTATCAGAGCACGGCTGTACTTCCTTGGAATTTCAAAGAATACAAAAGAGTTTGATGCGCCTCTCAATTGAGTTACGTTCGGCGTCCGCTGCATCAGATGAGTCGCCTATACAATGAGCCCGTAGATATAAAATCTATCGATTTTGGAGTGTTAACAAGCTACTCTCTTTTGTAGCGATGGCTATGAAAAACACTACCGCTGCAAGCAGTGCTCAGCCTATCCAGAGCGATCCGACAAGTTCTGGAGAATCCGGAGGAGCGGGTTCAACCGGTATGACGGAACGGCTTATGCATCTCATGGAGGTGCAACAACAACAAGCCGTTACGCAACAGGCGCAATTTGCTTCTCAGCAGAAGCAAATGGATACCATGATGCAACTGATTGCATCCTTGGTACCGAGCAACGGGACTGCCACTGTGACTTCTTCCCCACCGCCGGCCATGGCGGTAGAGGATGAGTCAGAAGAGACGCAACCTTCAGCTAGGAACACCTGCCGAGCAGCCGAGTTCACAAAGATGCATCCACCGACGTTTAATGGACGAGCAGAACCGGATGTTGTATTGGGATGGATTGCTAAGCTGGAGGGGCTCTTCAACCTTGTTGGCATCCGGGGATCCAAGCGAGTTGCCTGTGCATCGGTTCAGCTGGAACTGCGTGCGCATGATTGGTGGGAGGCAACAAAGCAAGAGATTTACGATGCCAATCCCAACTGCAAAATAACTTAGGAAATGTTCAAATCAGCCTTCATTGAACAATACATTCCCAGGGCCGTACGACAACAAAAAGAAGACGACTTTAGCAATCTGGTCCAAGGAAGTTTGTCTGTCGACGATTATGATTCTGTGTTCGCTAAGCTTGCCAAGTTTGCGGGGTACTTCCTGCCTAACCAGCAGGCGTGGTGCTATCGCTTTCAAAAAGGTTTGAATGATGAGTTGCGTAGGGACGTCATTAATCAAAAATGTCAAACCTACAGGGAATGCTACGAAGCAGCCCTGGGCAGCGAGCGAATCTTTGGGCGTTGTCCCCCAAAGGCAGAAGTGCAAACCCCCCGTACCAACAACAACAAACGACCTCAGGAAACGGGAGGGTCTAGAGCACATAAGCGTCAGCACACGTCGGATAACAGGGGTCAGACTCAGGCACCGAACTGTACCAGGTGCGGCAAAGCAGGGCATCGAGTAAACGAATGTCGGGTTATTGGATGTTTCAAATATGGTCGTCTGGGCCATAAACAGTTTAACTGCCGGGAGGGTAAGCCGAATCAGAACAACGGGAATCAGAATAAAGGGCATCCAGCAAGTGATGCCAATGTTGTGCCAGTAAACCCGCAATGTCAGGGTGCTCAAGGCCGAGTCTATGCATTGACTCGGGATGAGGCATCTGTCTCTGAAACGGTCGTGATAGGTACATTACTTTTCAGAGAATTGCCCGTTAGAGTCTTATTTGATTCAGGTGCTACACATAGTTTCATATCTGCTGATTTTACTGTTGAGCATAAATTAGCTTCTACTCCCTTAACTACGAATCTTTGCATAAGCACACCTTCGGGAGTCGACATGCCCGCCCGTGCGATCTGTAGGGATGGTTATATTTGCATCGGAGGGAGAAAGCTTTCCTTAGATTTCATTGTACTAGACATTAAGGATTACGATATTATTCTCGGGATGGACTGGTTGGGTGCTTGCCATGCAACAATCGAATGCGCGGAGAAGCGAGTCGTATTTCGTCTACCCGGCGAGGCAGACTTCTACTATTCGTGCAGCGCTGCACCGAAGATGGCAATGGTGATATCAGCAATTTTGGCTAGGCGTATGCTGCATTCGGGTTGTGAAGGGTACTTAGCTTCAGTTCGAGATACCCGGCAGGAAAGTGCAAATGCAGCTCAGGCTGATGTTATAGCAGATTTCCTCGACGTGTTCCCGGACGAGCTGCCTGGAATGCCTCCTGATCGTGAGATCGAATTCAGCATCGACACATTTCTGGATGCGCGACCGATATCGAAGGCACCTTATCGTTTGGCCCCAGCAGAGCTGAAAGAACTTAAGGTTCAGTTACAAGATCTGTTGGACCGAGGATACATACGTCCAAGCGTTTCTCCGTGGGGTGCTCCAGTACTGTTCGTGAAGAAGAAAGATGGATCCATGCGGCTGTGTATTGACTACCGAGAATTAAATAAGGTGACCGTTCGAAATCAGTACCCTTTGCCAAGGATAGATGACTTATTTGATCAACTGCAAGGTGCAACAGTTTTCTCTAAAGTTGATCTCAGGTCAGGGTATCACCAGTTGAAAATTAGACCAGAAGACATTCAAAAATCTGCGTTCAGAACCCGTTATGGACACTATGAGTTTCTTGTGATGTCGTTCGGCTTAACGAACGCCCCTGCAGCTTTCATGGATCTGATGAACCGCGTGTTTCGGCCGTACGTAGACAAGTTTGTCGTCGTATTCATCGACGACATTCTGATATATTCCAAGAACAAGGCGGAACACAAGGAACACCTGAAGATCGTGTTGCAGACATTACGAGAACATAAGTTGTTCGCTAAGCTCAGCAAGTGCGAGTTCTGGTTGAACAGCGTGACGTTCCTTGGTCATGTCATCTCGGCAGAAGGCGTCGCCGTAGACCCGAAGAAAATAGAGGCGATGGTGGACTGGAAATAACCTACGTCAGCCAGCAAAATTCGAAGCTTTCTCGGCCTAGCAGGATACTACCGTAGGTTCGTGAAGGATTTCTCTAAACTGGCCTCGACTTTGACTCGCCTTACTCAGAAAGGGATTGTATACAACTGGAGTGAAGAATGTGAAGCCAGCTTTAGTGAATTGAAGCGGCGTCTTGTTTCAGCTTCGATTCTTGCACTTCCGGATGGGGTAGAAGAGTTTCAGATATACAGTGATGCTTCAGGACTCGGATTGGGATGTGTACTCATGCAACGGGACAAGGTAATATCGTACGCCTCCAGGCAACTGAAGCCGCACGAGAAAAACTACCCGACACATGATTTGGAATTGGCGGCGATTGTATTTGCATTGAAGTTATGGAGGCATTATCTTTATGGTATTGCTTGCAAAATCTTCACAGATCACAAGAGCCTCAAGTATCTATTTACCCAACGGGAATTGAACCTCCGGTAGCGGCGTTGGCTAGAACTTATTAAGGACTATGATCTAATGATCGCGTATACTCCGGGCAAGGAAAACGTCGTTGCTGATGCTCTGAGTCGAAAGCACGTGGGCTCGTTATCTATAGAAAACCGTTTACTTCGAGATCTTGAGGCGATGGGCATCGAGTTCCGAGTTCGACATCAAGGCGTGCAGCTGGCACCACTCCATCTTGAACCGAGTTTACGGGATAGAATCAAGTCAGCTCAGGAGGGCGATCAGTTCTTAGCGAAGGTACGCGGATTGATCTCGGCGGAGAAGACGTCTGACTTTGTGGCAGGCGAAGATGGAGCCTTACAAATGAAAGGAAGGCTATACGTCCCTAGCGACCCTGAACTCCGAAGGGAAATTATGGCGGAAGCGTACTACGCGAAGTATTCTTTGCATCCGGGGAGCACTAAGATGTACAAGGACTTATGCGGTACCTTCTTGTGGCAAGGTATGAAGCGGGATGTGGCGACCTTTGTGTCACAGTACATGGCCTGCCAACAGGTGAAAGCTGAACATCAGAGGCCCGGCGGGGAGATGCAGAACCTCGCTATTCCCGAGTGGAAATGGGACAACATCACTATGGATTTCATTATGGGATTTCCGAAGACGCCACGGGGGCATGATGCAATTTGGGTCATAGTTGATCGTTTGACCAAATCAGCCCACTTTCTTCCCATAAAAGTTGCGTGGAGCGTCGATCGGTTAGCACAGATCTACATAGACGAGATTGTTCGATTACACGGAGTTCCTGCTTCTATCGTCTCTGACCGTGACGGACGTTTCTTATCTCATTTCTGGACTAGCCTACAGTCTGCTTTGGGAACCAAGCTACAGTTCAGTACCGCATACCATCTCCAGACTGATGGCCAAACAGAGAGGACAAATCAGATACTTGAAGATATGTTACGGCTGTGTGCGATCAATTTAAAGACTAGTTGGGACACGCACCTTCCGTTGGCGGAGTTTGCGTACAACAACAGCTACCAATCGAGCATCCAGATGGCACCGTATGAAGCACTCTATGGGCGCAAGTGTCGATCTCCAATCTGTTGGGACGAAGAGCGGCAGGTACTCGAGCCAGAGCTGGTGGAGCAGGTAGTCGAGAAAGTTCGCTTGATTCGGGAAAGACTCCGTACTGCGCAGAGCCGACAGAAAAGCTATGCCAATACTCATCGTAGGCCGTTGGAGTTCATGGTCAGGGATCATGTCTTCTTGAAAGTGACGCCGATGCGTGGAGTGATGCGTTTCGGCGTGAAGGGCAACCTAAGTCCCAGGTTTGTCGGCCCCTTTGAAATACTAGAACGGGTGGCAGCTGTGGCATACCGAATTGCACTACCTCCCGCCTTGGCTGGAGTGCACGACGTATTCCATGTTTCTCAACTGCGGAAGTATGTGCATGACTCGAGTCATGTAGTTAGCTTCGAACAGCTAGAATTGCGCACGGATTTGTCATACTCGGAGGAGCCGGTGCGGATTCTGGATCGTAAGGAAAAAGTATTTCGCAACCGTACGATGTCCTTGGTTCGCATGCTGTGGCAGAACCATACAGTTAGAGAATCAACCTGGGAAGTCGAATCGGAGATGAAGGAGAAGTATCCTTCGTTGTTCATTGAGTCGGAGGTAGGCCTTGTTCTTAAGTTTCGGGGCAAAACTTTTTCTTAGTGGTATATTATGTAGTGCCTCAAATTCCGATCCGACCGGGACGAGCACTATGTAATTGGGCTTGTGGCTAGTCCGTCTAAGTCATAACTAAGATCTCGGTATCTTCTTGCCACGGACGAAATGTGATGATCCTTTCCAACTCATGAAAAGGCCTCTATTAAAACAAGTCCAATAGTTTTCGTGTTTTGGTTGCTTGGTTTTCTTGATTGTCATTTTGAGGTTTTGGATTTGTTGTTGCTTTCGATTTGCTTGGTTTTTGCTGCTGGTTTTATCGTTTGGAACTTGAGGTTCTGGAGAGTTCGGCAAGGAAGGATAGGCAAGATTTCTAACTCGGTGCTTGTGCTGTTTCAGGTCCGCGTAACTGACGTTTGATCGTCGCTAGCGGGATTCCTAGTTTTAGCCTTTTTTTCCTTAACCAGTGAGTAGTTTGGTCCCTTCTTTCCTACTTCTTCATGCCAATATCTCTAAGTTTCAATCGTTCACTCGATGATGCCCGGTTGGACGCCTAGGAAATCCTTAGCCACAAGGCATGCCAGCCATTAAGAAAGGAACATGGGATTTGTAGACTAAAATTATCATATGCTTGCACACCTTATAATTTGAGCTTGTTTATAAGGAAGAGTTGGTTGTTGGTGGAGGCCTGGTGCCTCGGATAGAGTTTTGGACTTATGGGATAACTGAATCGGAACACCGCTTGAGAAATATGAACTGTTGCATGAGATATATATACGTTGCTGCTTAACTTCTTCTGTTTAATCTGATGCAGTGTATGTAATATGAATTATTTTATGCATTTGCATGGTCTAGGATAACTTGTGCACAGGGTTTGGCATTTCCTCGAAACGGCTTTCCGGGGCACTGGAACCGTATCGATCCGGAGGGAAATATTTGATTTGTGCTCGTCACGATGCCTAGCGGGACCTCCAGCAGGGCTTGCTACCCGGGCTGATAGGGCGCGCCGCTAAGCTTGAAATATGTCCCTAAGGTGTCGATCACACCAATGACCGCATAGACTAGAACGCATGCTAACTTATTGTCTTGTGCAGATGGTAAGTATACTTGTGTTTCGTTTCAGGGAAGGCGTGCATCGATTGAGTAAGCAGTCGGTGCACTGGTTGGATTCAATGCTATTTTCATTCGTATCAAAACATGCAACTGATATGAATTGATTTCACTTGCTTTCTTATAGAAGCTATCTTAATGCATGCTCGCCCCTAACAAGCTAGTGTCAATTTAGTTGAGTAGGATTCATCCCGCTCACCAGTACAAGTTAAGTACTGACCCACGTTGTGGGCAACTATTTTAGGCAATCAGATGGTGCAACGCTAGTGCGTTAGCGAGGAGGCGTTAGGAGCACCTCTATTTTGAAGTATAGCTGGAGTCAGTTCATTTTAGAGGCATGGACTTCAATCTATACAAGGGCGTAATGTGCACACGACGTGGACTATCTGACGGAGCGCGCCCTGCATTTTGAGTTATCTTTTGTAATATAATTCAATAGCCGAGAAGGCGCATCAATGTAAACTCTATGTAAATTACTCTGAATATTCAATGAAAAAGTATGTTTCTTCTGCATTTGTGTTCAAATCTCTGTGAATGTGTTTTATAAATTGTGTTTCAAAATGGGTTCCTAAAACTGCAAGTTCTTGCCTTATGCGAGCGCAACTCTAGGCTCGCACGGCATCACGCCCCTAGCGAGGACGAATCGGTTCCGTAAAGGATCCGGCGAGGACGAAAGACCCTTTCGGGATCGGGGCGTGACACAGTAGGCGGCTTGCGAGCGGAGTCGTGAAGCACCTCTTTCCTTCTACCTTCGAACAATCCAAATAAGTGGCTACCATCCCGATTAGCTAGCCCTGCTTCCAAGTCTTCATATCTATAAACCTTGCATTCTTGTTGCCTCGATCAAACGATACCAAGTAATAATAAAAGATACCAAGATAAAAGAGAATAGACTTGGTAATACTGCTTGTCAATCAACTTGTGAACGATTACTTGTATGCATGCTTGCTCGTTTGGAATGTTCATTATATGCTTCAAGTTTAGTTAGAATGCATATCTTCTATGAATATTGTTATGCATATGGAACACACTTTTCTTTGCCATAGATGGATCATAAAGACTATGCAAAGACTGTTGTGTATGGAACTTGTATCGTGCTAGAATTTATCTTGAAACGTGCATGGATTGATGGAAAACTTAACGAACGCTTTGATCACGGACAACTTGTGCACAAGGTTTTGGAGGTTTCGCGGACGGTCGCCGGGGTGCTGGGACTGATCCGATCCGGACGGAACATATGGATTAGTCAATTGGAATTGAGGAAGTAAACGGCATATGGCGAGGCTCGCCACCTGCGTCGCATATCGTTTTCTATCCCGTGACTATAACTCGTCCCTTTGTGGCATCATGCCAGTGATCCCTGTGTATATTTAAACCTGTTGTATACTAACTTGTGTCTTCGTGGCAGGGAAGGTAAGGTAAGTATTGTACAGGTCATTCAGACGGACATATAAAATCCACCGAACTGTGGCACGTTCATTTCAGTAAATTTTTATATGCTGCTTACTTGTAAATGAACTAAGGCAAAGATAGAAACCCACAAATATGCATGCTTCATTAAAATAATGTGTTGATTGGTATAGTCAGGTTAGCTCGCCTTCACCAGTATGTTTCGACATGCTGACCCTCGTTAAAACAGGTTCTCCGCACCAAGGCGAACCGAGCGAGGAGCCGAAGTCGTCTTCCCGATCCAGTCCAGCTGTTGGCGCATCTTTACCGTACCGCCTTTGAAGTATTTTGAACCAGGAGCTTGCACTCTTCATACACAATGCAGCTCCGTGGCAAAGCTGTCCTCCAGCCCGGAGGTCTTTATCATTTTGAGTTTATAAAGGGATGTAATGTACAGGACTGTTATCTCATTTTGAGTCAACACTTTTGTAAGCCCGTGCGGCATATTAGCTAACTCGTTCAGGAGTTTGTAATATATGTTTATTATCAATAAAGAAAACTTTTCCATGTTTCAAATTTGTGTTTCAATTTATCTGCGTACTCTGAATATGTGATTGCTATGCAAATCATTAAAGCCTTGTACGGGCGCAACCCCAGGCCCGCACGGCTGTCACGATTCGGGGGACGCCTCAAACGATTCTACGGAATCGGGTCGTGACATAGTGGTATCAGAGCACAGATTCAAGTTCCTTAGACTTCGTGCTGGAAAAGTTCCTTTAATGATCAAATTCCTGTGCGAACTCTTGAACTCGCTAGGCCAAAATGAGATACATTCATGCAATAAGTCCATAATACATTATGATCCTAATGTAATTTACCTTATTTTGAAGGAATGGCTCCAGCGCAATCTGCAGCGCAAGCACCGAACGAAACACAAGAAAGCAGTTCGGGTACTTCGGAAAGCTCTCAGAGCCAGCGAGGCATGTCTCAAGTCGACCCGCTTGAGCGGGTGATGCAAATGTTAGAAGCACAACGAAAACGAGACGATGCTCGCCAAGCCAAGCTCGAGAGTAATCTAGAGACCCAATTTTCAGTCCAACAGAAGCAGGTAGATGCCCTGCAACAGATCGTTCAGACTTTGTCTGCCAACCATTCCGCCGCAATAACAACGACTCCGGTGGAACAGCCCGTGCTTGAAGTGGAGACGTCGCTAATTCCAAGGCCGAGGGATGTGACTGCCTTCAACTTGGGCCACTTCAAGAAAGTCTGCAACACCCCATTCAACGGGATTGAGGACCCAGTGGTAGCTCAAGATTGGCTAGCCGAACTTGAAGATTACTTCGTTCTGCTAGAGGTCCCCGAAGAGAAGCGCGTCGCCTGCGCGCAACTTCAGCTCCGCCTCAACGCACACGATTGGTGGAACGTGCATCGACGATCTCTCCAATTTGATCAAGGAGAGAAGGCGATCTCGTGGACGACCTTTCGTGCCGCGTTCGAAGAGGAGTTTGTACCCCCTCCAGTACAACGTCAAATGGAAAACGAGTTCGTGCAACTGAGGCAGGGCAGCATGACGGTTAAACAGTACTCCGCCGAATTCAACCGACTCTCCAAATTCGCTAGGGCCTATTTACCTGATGCAGCGAGTCGAGCTAGAAGGTTTGAAGGTGGTTTGCGCCCTGCCATCCATACGTATGTGGTCAACAATCAGTACAAGACAATGCGTGAAGTCATGAATCACGCTCTATCACTTGAACCACAGTATCCTCATGTTGCTGCCGGCGTTGTGCATATATCCAGTCACAAACGCCAAAGCAACGACGGAGGAAACAATGCTGTAAAGCATCGAAACGACGGTGGTCAGCAGAAAGGGAACCAGGAAAAAGGATTATGCTTCTATTGTAAGAAGCCGGGGCACACCGCGAATAACTGCCATATTAAAAAGGGTCCGTGCTTCAATTGTGGTGGTCCAGGCCACATATTTCGAGATTGTCCCCACCCCTCTAAAATTTTGCCTCAACGTAATGTTCCTTAGAGGTAGGCGCTATTCCTAAGTTTCGGGACGAAACTTCCAATTGGTTGGGTAGGATGTAGCGTCCCGTTCTCCCGGTGCGGAGAGAGCGGCTAAGAAACACAAGACGGTATCGTTCGATCGGGATAGATTGAAAAAAGAACTCGTCCTCGTTATGGATTTGTTTCTTTGGAATCAATTTCCACATTCAGTGGACCGTGCCCCCGGGATCGACTTAGTGGCAGAGTCAGGAGGGACCTCTCCGCTGCTATCTTTTATTGCCTCGGTTTTTGATGTCGCTTGTTGCTTTCGTGCTTTGAGTTGGTTTTGAGATTTGCTTGTTTTCCTTGAATGGTTTCGATGGTTTTCATTGTTTTCATTCATTGACTTGCACTTCTATTCCGAGATTGGAAAGAAAGAAAGAAGTATTAATCGAGCTGTTCGTGTGCAGATGAACGAGCAGTAGGCGGCTTGCGAGCGGAGTCGTGAAGCGCCTCTTTTCTTCTCCCTTCGAATAATACAAGTAAGTGGCTACCATCCCGATTAGCTAGCCCTGCTTCCAAGTCTTCACATCTATAAACCTTGCATTCTTGTTGCCCCGATCAAACGATACCAAGAAATAATAAAAGATACCAAGATAAAAGAGAATAGACTTGGTAATACTGCTTGTCAATCAACTTATGAACGATTACTTGTATGCATGCTTGCTCGTTTGGAATGTTCATTATATGCTTCAAGTTTAGTTAGAATGCATATCTTCTATGAATATTGTTATGCATATGGAACACACTTTTCTTTGCCATAGATGGATCATAAAGACTATGCAAAGACTGTTGTGTAAGGAACTTGTATCGTGCTAGAATTTATCTTGAAACGTGCATGGATTGATGGAAAACTTAACGAACGCTTTGATCACGGACAACTTGTGAACAAGGTTTTGGAGGTTTCGCGGACGGTCGCCGGGGCGCTGGGACCGATCCGATCCGGACGGAACATATGGATTAGTCAATTAGAATTGAGGAAGTAAACGGCATGTGGCGAGGCTCGCCACCTGCGTCGCATATCGTTTTCTATTCTGTGACTATAACTCGTCCCTTTGTGGCATCATGCCAGTGATCCCTGTGTATATTTAAACCTGTTGTATACTAACTTGTGTCTTCATGGCAGGGAAGGCAAGGTAAGTATTGTGCAGGTCATTCAGACGGACAGGTAAAATCTACCGAACGGTGGCACGTTCATTTAAGTAAATTTCTATATGCTGCTTACTTGTAAATGAACTAAGGCAAAGATAGAAACCCACAAATATGCATACTTCATTAAAACAATGTGTTGATTGGTATAGTCAGGTTAGCTCGCCTTCACCAGTATGTTTCGACATGCTGACCCTCGTTGTAACAGGTTCTCCGCACCAAGGCGAACCGAGCGAGGAGCCGAAGTCGTCTTCCCGATCCAGTCCAGCTGTTGGCGCATCTTTACCGTGCCACCTTTGAAGCATTTTGAACCAGGAGCTTACACTCTTCATACATAATGCAGCTCCGTGGCAAAGCTGTCCTCCAGCCCGGAGGTCTTTACCATTTTGAGTTTATAAAGGGATGTAATGTACAGGACTGCTATCTCATTTTGAGTCAACACTTTTGTAAGCCCGTGCGGCATATTAGCTAACTCGTTCAGGAGTTTGTAATAGATGTTTATTATCAATAAAGAAAACTTTTTCATGTTTCAAATCTGTGTTTCAATTTATCTGCGTACTCTGAATATGTGCTTGCTATGCAAATCATTAAAGCCTTGTACGGGCGCAACCCCAGGCCCGCACGGCGGTCACGATTCGGGGGACGCCTTAAACGATTCTACGAAATCGGGTCGTGACAAGCAGCACACCGCGGCAACAGCTCGCTCGAGCGACAGCTCGCCGCGGCAGCAGCAACATCAGCTGCAGGTGCAGCACGCCGCGGCAGCAGCTCTCTGCAGCGCGGCCTGCAGCAGCAGCAGCACAGCAGGCTACAGAAGAGCGCACGGCGCAGCAGCGCCATGGCAGCAGTGGCAGCGTGCCGCGACAGCAGCTCGCTGCAGCGCGGCCTGCAGCAGCAGCAGCTCCAGCAGTATTCCAGCAGCTCCAGAAGTATTGCAGCAGCGATTTCAGTAGCTAGCACGCGGCATTTGTAGCACAGCGAGAGGGAGAGCCATAGATTGATAAGATAGATCTATAGATAGATTAATAGATTCATAGATAGATAAGTATCTATGGTTTAATAGATAAATAGATATTAGATAGTTAGGTAGGTAGATTGATACATAGATAGATATTAGTTATATAAATAGTTAGATAGATTGTTAGATAGATAAATAGATAGTTAGTTAGATTGATAAATAGTTAGATGGATAGATAGATAGATAGATAGATAGATAGATAGATAGATAGATAGATAGATAGATAGATATTTGATAGATATGTATATATGTATAGATAACTAGATAGATAGATAGATATATAACTAGATAGATAGATAGATATGTAGAGGGATAGTTAGATATGTATATCTATGTGTATAGATCTATATACCTATAGCTAGATAGATAGTTTAGGTATCTAGATATAGATATATATACATATATATGAGTATGGGTATATATATGTGTATATGTGTGTATGTGTGATGTATATATGTAGATACGTAGGTATATGCATATATATATTAGATACATATATTTTAGCCTAGATTATAGCTAGATATATATATGTTTATGTATAGTTAGTTAGCTAGAGGGGTAGTAGGGTTGAGTTTAGAGAGGTATCTCAATACCTTGAGATACCAAGGTATCTCAATACCTTGAGATATCCAAGGTATTGAGTTTGGAGCAGGGTTTTTGAGCAATTGCCTAGGTTTGAGTTTAGAGATAGGTTTTTATGTATATGTGTATATATTTACGCGTGCTAGCATAGATTTTAGCGGGTATAGGCGAGGTGCGTAGCCTAGGTCGAGGTATCGGATACCAAGGGTATCCCGGTATCTCAAGGAGGCGAGTTTGAGGGTTTATTAGCCTAATGACCTAGTTTTGGCCTATAATTTTAGGAGCACCCTAATTTGACCTAGAGTTGACCGTAGTCGACTCGGTTGACCGCCAAAGTCAACTTTTGACCTAGATTTGACCCAGGGTTAACTTTTTGGACCCAGAGTTGACTTTTGATCCAGATTTCACCGGTTTGACCCGTTTGACCTAGAACAACCCTAGAAGCCTATTTTTAATTATTTTATATCTGTTTAACTCATTAGAAACATGTTTAACCTTGATTTTTGCAATAAGTCCTTGCGATACCAGTTTGGATCGCCAGTTGCTCAGGACGTCAGGCGAGTATATTCTCTGATAGTTTTCATTATCTGGTGATTATTATGATTCAGCTTCTAGTATAGTATCATCTGATTTTTCTGGCACAACACGGGACACGGACTGGTATTTCTGGATTCATTTACTCGCGACACGTATATTTCATGTTTCTGGCCTCTATTCTGGAATCACTACTGGTATCACCTACTGGCATCACTCATGTTTCAGGCTGGACTCATACTTTATTTACGTGTCGGGTCTTGGATTCACTTGTACTAGTTGGGACAGAAAAATACTCGAGTAGACATGTAAACATTCCCATCTGAAATCATCAGAAATCACTCCCTCTGGTCTAATCTGGAATGATAGCAGCCGCGCACCCAGTGCGCGGTGAGCCGTACTTACCCCTAGTCGTTTACATGTCGAAACAAGTATTTCAAAGACACCGAGTTCATTCTTTATAGTCTGGACTCTCTTGCATTTCTTGCTAGTCTCAGTTATATATTTCTGGACTTGACTCACTGCATGTATTTCATGCTGGACTCACTACACGTTTATGTGCACAGACTTACTCTTAGTGTAGATATCTTGTATCTTACAGTCATTACTATCTTGCTTCTGATATTCATGCATCTTTACCTTTATGCACCAGTGACATATATATATTCCTTGTTCATACTATATTTTATTCTCCTTGCTACTTGCTATAACTGTTTTAATAGTTTTTATCATTTAAATGGAACTGCTGTTAGAGATGTACTTGCTCCAGTCCTGACTGGACATATTTTTCCAGAGTATCCGGAGGAGTGGTGTCCAACATTTTATGGACCTGAGCCTGTCGATGGTGCAGATAGGGACTCTCTGGTTTAGGGGTGATTTCCGGGTTGGTAGCCGGGATCACTAGGACCTTGTTATTGTTTTTATTAGCTTTTAGCACCGGATTTGTCTCCGGTTTTGGATTGAGACCTTGTATTGTATATTATTTTGGATGATGTATTATTATTGATATTGTGGTTGTTGTAGTTGTTGTTGGTTAGACTTTATAGCTGTTAGTTTTCTGTGTTATCTTATCGTACTTAGATTTATGATTGAGTACTTGATTATCATTATGATATTGCTCCTCCGTTTGGAGTTGAGATCTTGACAGGTTTATATATTGATTGCGTGAGATTGTTAGCTAGATAGTTGACCTAGACAGCGTTCTACCGCCGATGCTGCGGCGTAGGCTGGACGTACCCACGACTCATGCCCAATTTTTTGGGTGCGGGTCGTGACACATTTTTGGTGGCGGCCCCATGCAGGTCTCGATTCACAATTAGTGCGATATCGTGGTGGTACAACAACTTAGTGTACTACTACGAGCTTGCTATAGGATTTAGGATCTAGGATGAGAGTGTACTTAATCACGACTAGGAACAATTCCAATCTAATTATTCTAAAATTATTTTCTTTTAAAATATTACTGTCCTTCTTTGATGATATCGTATCTTGCGCCGTATTGACTTCTTTTGATCTGTGTTCAGGATGCCTCCGAAGACACGATCTCATCGTACCACCCCAGAAGTTGCCACTGAGAGGTCTGCTACCTCTCGTCTAGCTCGTATTCAGGCATCTGCTACCGCTCCACTCACCACTCCTACGGTTGAGGGAGCATATGCTTCTCTTGGGGATCCTCCTCCACCTGTCGATCCGAGGACTACCCCAGTCGTTCCGGTGGTTCCTCCACCACCTCCTGTACCAGTAGATGCCGCACAGTTGTTTGCGTTCTTCAGGGAGATGATGGACGCGCAGCACCGTCAGGTGGATGTGATGAGGCTGGGCATTGAGAACGCCCACCAGGTGGCCATGACGGCAGTGGATTGGGTGGCACAGATTCAGCCACAGGCAGATCAGATTCAGCATCCGAGGCCGGGTAGTATCATTGACTTCCAGAGGATGCGGTCCAAGGAGTTTCGGGGTACAGAAGGGATCCTGTACGCGGATGACTGGATAGAGCAGATTGAGGGCATCTTCAGGCTGGCACAGATTCCAGACAGTATGCAGATAGAGGCAGCGGGCAGTCAGATGTTTGACTTCGCTTTGATGTGGTATCGCACAGATACGAGGATCGCGGCACCAGGGCTTACTTGGGAGGCTTTCAAGAGGCTTTTTAAGGAGAAGTTTTTTCCCAGATGTGGCGCTCAGTGCTTTGGAGAGCCAGTTTGAGGCACTCGTCCAAGAGAGCATGACGGTGGACGAGTACGCAGCGGAGTTCTGCCGTCTGGGCAGATTTGTAGATGGCTTGAGTGGGGCAGCAAAGGCGAGAAAGTTTCGCAAGGGCTTGGTCATGGCGGTCAAGTCTTTGACCAAGGGCGACCGTGAGGCATCTTTCGAGCAGATAGTAGGAGACGCTCAGAGAGCAGAGGATGACTTGGAGCTCAAGTCCAAGAGAGGCAGGGATGATTCAGGCAGTGCGAGTGGTAGTGCGGGACCAGCTAAGCGTCCCTATGTGCAGAAGGCAGCGCAGCAGGGTCAGGATCAGAGGGTGCCCACTTGTGCCTACTGTAGGAAGACAGGACACACTTGGGATGTTTGTAGGAGGAGGCTGAAGGTGTGTTTGTTCGGTGGATCCGTTGCTCACCAGATGCCAGATTGCCCCACTGTACCTCCATTGGGTGGAGCACAGGATTAGAGAGTTGGAGCTAGGCCACCTGTGACACAGCATCATGCCCCGCACCAGCAGAGGGATACACCCCAGCAGGGCAGGGCTTATGCGTTGATGGTCGAGGAGGCCGATGCTACGGGTGTCGGGTTAGCAGGTTTGTCTCTTTGTTCTTCTTTCTGTCCTTTTCCATTCCTTGTGGTGTGCTTCATTAGTACCTGTTAAATTTTTTGTGTGCTGTGGTAGATAGTGTAGTGACCCTGATTGAGACTGTGATAACACGACCAGTAGGACCATGATCTTGCATGTTGTTTAGGTAGAATTCTTGACTGTGATTGTTGGGGTTTGACCTAGAGGGAGTGTGATTGACTTTAAATTTTGAGGACGAAATTTTCTAAGGAGGATAGGCTTGTCACTACCCCATTTCCAGAGGCGGGTATTTTTTTATTTTAATTTGGTTAATTGTGTATTATTTATAATTAATTGTATTTATATTTAATTAGTGGTTGTATTATTTTTATATTGATTATTTTAGGGTTTTGGCTAGCCTGGACCCATGTCAGACCCTAGTGGACCCATGTCCGACCCAACCAACACCCTTGTGAGACCTATTTTTGGGTTTAGAATATTTATTATATTTTTAGTGGGTTAGTTGGAGAGATTTGGAGTTAGTTTGAGTGCTTTTAGAACCCGAAACCCAAAACCCAAGTTGCTTCCTAAAGGGGAGGGCATTTTGGACTTTTGTATTATTGTAAAATCCCTTCCTTGCACTTGGCCGGCCCTATTTTCACCCCCACACAACAGCTCCCCCTCCCCCCATTCTTTTTCTTCACTTCTTCTTCTTCTCCACTCTTTCCTCCTTCTTTTTTTCTTTCCACTTCCAAACAAGTAAGTTTCTCCTTTTTCTTTCCTTCCTCCTTCCATTTCTTCTATTTATGTTAACCCTAACCTTACATTTTTCCTCAACCTAGGTGGGTAGAGCTTAGATTTGGTGTTGGAGCTTGGATTGGGAGCTTGGAAGCTAGTTGTGGTGGATTTGGAGCTTTTTGGAGACTTTGGCTTGGGATTCCAACTCCCAAGAGGTAAACCCTGATTTCTCCCCTTTTAATTACTCTTATATAGTATAATTAGTGGTTTAGAACCTTCCTAGACCCTAAGACTACCCGTGGAAGGAAGTTGGAACTAGTTTGGTTGTGTTTGGAGACTTTAACACTAGGTTTTGTGTCAATTTCGGGTGGAATCCAAAATTGGCCCAATTTTGGGTGATGCCCTAGGTTAGACGGACCTAGGTAGACGTTGTCAGGTGTCTTGAGGGTTAGTATGTGTCTCCGTTCGGACACGTGAAGTCGTGTCGCGGAGAAACGGGCGTTTCGGACGTTTTTGGGATTTTCGTCGTCGCCGGTTCTAAGTGCATGCGCATTTTTGCCACGGACATAGAATCGATGAGTTAGTATTTTTTCTAGGATCTAGGCATCGTTTAGAACCCGTGGATAAATTTTGGGCCAATTTCGAGTTGGTTTGGTGTGCGTTTCAGGAGGTTTTCCGAACCGCAAATCGCGTGTTCGTCGAAATGACCGAACGGCCATTTCGACTTGGTTTCCTAGTTTCGGGCTTGTGCGCGCGTTGGGTTAGCATCGGAGAGTGTGTGCTGAATTATCGAGCTATATTTTATATATTTATTGGTGTTTGTGCGTGTAGGGGCCGTTGGGCGTGCGTTGGTGGGGCGTTGTGCGTTGTGTTGTGTTTATATATATATTTATATATGTATGTGTGTTTTTATGTATATGTGAGTGTGTTAGTGAGTGTTTGTGTGAGTGTGTATTGGTGTTAGTGTATGTGTAGGTGAGTGTGTGTGTGAGTGTGAGTGAGTGTTTATATATATATATATATATATGAGTTTGTGTATGTGTGTATATGTATATATATATATATATATATATATATATATATATATATATATATATATATATATATATGTATGTGTGTATGTGTATATATATATGTATATTTGTGTGTGTAGTTGTGTGTTTGTGAGAGTGTGTGTTAGTGTGTGTGAGAGTGAGTGTGTGTGAGTGAGTGTATATATGTATATATGTTAGTGTGTATGTATATATATATTTATAGTTGTGTGTGTATATATATATATATATATATATATATATATATGTGTGTGTGTGTGTGTGTATCTGCGTGCTTGCTGGTGTGTCGAGAGGGGGGGAATGGCAGTGTGCAGCAGATTTAAGCAGCAGCAGCAGCAGATTTAAGCAGCGGCAGCAGCTCGCTCGAGCGGCAGCACGCCGCGGCACCAGCTCGCTCGAGCGGCAGCAGGCCGCGGCAGCAGCAACATCAGCTGCAGGCGCAGCACGCCGCAGCAGCAGCTCGCTGCAGCGCGGCCTGCAGCAGCACAGCAGGCTGCAGCAGAGCGCGCGGGCACAGCAGCGCCGTGGCAGCAGCGGCAGTGTGCCGCGGCAGCAGCGCGGCCTGCAGCAGCAGCAGCAGCAGCTCCAGCAGCATTCCAGCAGCTCCAGAAGCATTGCAGCAGCGGTTTCAGCAGCTAGCGCGCGACATTTGTAGCACAGCGAGAGGGAGAGCCATAGATTGATAAGATAGATCTATAGATAGATTAATAGATTCATAGATAGATAAGTATCTATGGTTTAATAGATAAATAGATATTAGATAGTTAGATAGGTAGATTAATACATAGATAGATATTAGCTAGATAAATAGTTAGATAGATTGTTAGATAGATAAATAGATAGTTAGTTAGATTGATAAATAGTTAGATAGATAGATAGATAGATAGATAGATAGATAGATAGATATTTGATAGATATGTATATATGTATAGATAACTAGATAGATAGATATATATATATAACTAGATAGATAGATAGATAGATAGATAGATAGATAGATAGATAGATAGGTAGAGGGATAGTTAGATATGTATATCTATGTGTATAGATCTATATACCTATAGCAAGATAGATAGTTTAGGTATCTAGATATAGATATATATATACATATATATGAGTTTGGGTATATATATGTATATATGTGTGTATGTGTGATGTATATATGTAGATACGTAGGTATATGCATATATGTATTAGATACATATATTTTAGCCTAGATTATAGCTAGATATATATGTTTATGCATAGTTAGTTAGCTAGAGGGGTAGTAGGGTTGAGTTTAGAGAGGTATCTCAATACCTTGAGATACCAAGGTATCTCAATACCTTGAGATATCCAAGGTATTGAGTTTGGAGCGGGGTTTTTGAGCAATTGCCTAGGTTTGAGTTTAGAGATAGGTTTTTATGTATATGTGTATATATTTACGCATGCTAGCATAGGTTTTAGAGGGTATATGCGGGGTGCGTAGCCTAGGTCAAGGTATCCGATACCGAGGGTATTCCGGTATCTCAATGAGGCAAGTTTGAGGGTTTATTAGCCTAATGACCTAGTTTTGGCTTAGAATTTTAGGAGCACCCTAGTTTGACCTAGAGTTGATCGTAGTTGACTTGGTTGACCGTCAAAGTCAACTTTTGACCTAGATTTTACCCAATGTTGACTTTTTGGACCCAGAGTTGACTTTTGATCCAGATTTCACCGGTTTGACCTAGAACGACCCTAGAAGCCTATTTTTAATTATTTTATATCTGTTTAACTCATTAGAAACCTGTTTAACCTTACTTTTCGCAATAGGTCCTTGCGATACCAGTTCGAATCGCCAGTTGCTCAGGACGTTAGGCGAGTACATTCTCTGATAGTTTTCATTATCTGATGATTATTATGATTCAGCTTCTAGTATAGTATCATCTGATTTTTCTGGCACAACACGGGACACGAACTGGTATATTTCTGGATTTATTTACTTGCGACACGTATATTTCATGTTTCTGGCCTCTATTCTGGAATCACTACTGGCATCACCTACTGGCATCACTACATGCATCACTCATATTTTAGGCTGGACTCATACTTGATTTATGTGTCGGGTCTTGGATTCACTTGTACTAGTTGGGACGGTAAAATACTCGAGTAGACATGTAAACATTCCCATCTGGAATCATCAGGAATCACTCCCTCTGGTCTAATCTGGAATGATAGCAGTCGCTCACCGAGTGCACGGTGAACCGTACTTACCCTAGCCGTTTACATGTCGAAACAAGTATTTCAAAGAGACCGAGTTCATTCTTTATAGTCTGGACTCTCTTGCATTTCTTGTTGGTCTCACTTACATGTTTCTGGACTTGACTCACTACATGTATTTCATGCTGGACTCACTACACGTTCATGTGCACAGACTTACTCTTAGTGCAGATTTCTTGTATCTTGCAGTCATTACTATCTTGCTTCCGATATTCATGCATCTTTACCTTTATGCACCAGTGACATATATATATTCCTTGTTCATACTATATTTCATTCTCCTTGCTTCTTGCTATAACTGTTTTAATAGTTTTTATCATTTAAATGGAACTGCTGTTAGAGATGTACTTACTCCAGTCCTGACTGGACATATTTTTCCAGAGTATCCGGAGGAGTGGTGTCCAACGTTTTATGGACATGAGCCTGTCGATGGTGCAGACAGGGACTCTCTAGTTTAGGGGTAATTTTCGGGTTGGTAGCCGGGATCACTAGGACCTTGTTATTATTTTTATTAGCTTTTAGCACCGGATTTGTCTTCGGTTTTGGATTGAGACCTTTTATTGTATATTATTTTGGATGATGTATTATTATTGATATTGTGGTTGTTGTAGTTGTTGTTGGTTAGACTTTATAGCTGTTAGTTTTCTGTGTTATCTTATCGTGCTTAGATTCGTGATTGAGTACTTGATTATCATTATGATATTGCTCCTCCGTTTGGAGTTGAGATCTTGACAGGTTTATATATTGATTGCGTGAGATTGTTAGCTAGATAGTTGACCTAGACAGCGTTCTACCACCGATGCTGCGGCGTAGGCTGGACATACCCACGAATCATGCCCGATTTTTCGGGTGCGGGTCATGACATGTCCTCGGGTGCTCCTGGTGTTCACCATCTTGATACGGGAAGTACGAGAGATCCTGCGGTCCTGCTCCAAAATCTGGCCATACAAAATCAGTGGGGTCAGACCCCAAAACAGCAAGTACCACAAGGGAGCCAACTTAGGAACTAAAACCAACATGCAGACAAATCAGTAAGAAATAGCACAAGAAATAATTAAATAAGTACAATAAGTAAAATAACAGTTAAACAGTTCTAGAGTATTTAAACAAGAATATCTGAAATCAGTACTAAGGTTACAGTTTTCGGATCAGTTGTTAAATAAATCAGGACATGACTAGACTAGATTGAAAATCAAGCAATCATAGCCAATCAAGCCCTACGACTTGCAATCATTGGCTAACTAGGGTTATCACAGTCCTAGTTATTAACCCATGCAGTTTTGAGATTCCATACAGTCACATGCCCTGCAGACTATCCGGATTATCCAGGCGTAAGGATACACAAAATAGATTATATCAGGTATAGTAATTTAGAGGTAAATGCAACACTCGACGTCGTACTGGAAGTGTGCCCCTCACGACGGAGAGCTCCAAATCCATCAGGTGTGACTGGGATTCCGAGATTGTATGTAGCCAGAAAATCTCTCTAGATGCTCCTAATTCATTATTCTAGTTGTTATCCTGGGCAAGTTATTAAGGATTTCTGACCGTGGTGTTCAAAAATTTGCCTTAGACATAACGCAGGACAGGACATGACAGTAGCTTGACAAGTACATTCAGGACATGAGCAAGCAAATTAACCACGAAAATTTATCTTATCAGTTCAAGCATTTCAGTTCAGGAAATTCTAGCATGTCAGGAGTGCGCTTCGTCGATCCACTATCAGGAATATCGGTACATGTCAGGTTGACTCGATACGACGAGCTATTATCAGGAATATCAGTGCAAGTCTAGTGTCGGGAGTTCAAGATTAACAGTGCCAATACAATCCATGATTAGGGAATTCAAGGTTCTGCCAGGTTGTCACAAATCGGATTATAAGCAATTTTAGAGAAAGTTTGCATTCATAACAATTAAACAAAATAGGCTAAACAAAGAAAACAATTAAACTATAAGAGAACAAATCATAAGAAGTTATGCTACAACAAGTATCACAGGCCCATGGGGTAAGCTGACTGCATGCAACAAGCTGGCCGCATGCAAGAGCTGGCCGCATGCAGCACACTGGCTGCATGGAAGATGCAAAGTCCACTCCTTGGAATAAGATGAGTGACATACAATAAATACAAATTCAGAGAAGTGACTGATGTGACTAGCCGTGTCAAAGAAGTGACCGATATGACTGGCCAAAAAAGTGAGTCAAAAGAAAAAAACAAAATCATAAAAATTTGAACCAAGGCGGTACTGAGTTATACCCAAACCACCTTCACTTTTGGGAGCAGTGAACGTATGCCAAGCAGTGAAATGCATTTTTCTAGGGCCATTAGTATCACCCCACCAAAATTGTCCTTGGTGTTGTGATAGTCGTTAGTGACTTGCTTAGGAACCAAATAGGCAGATAGGTAATAAGTAGGTAAAGAAGATAGAGTGGATTTTATGAGGACACTTCTACCCGAATTAGAAAGACACTTAGTCTTTCCAGCCCGAAAGTTTAGATCAGTTAGAGTCGATAAGTTTGGAACAGGTGGAGACTTTGTTTTTTTGGAGAGAATGAGGTGATGTCCCAGGTATCTGTCACTGTATCCATGAGCTTCACACCAAGGATATTAATGAATTTTGACGCATGTATGAATCTAAACTTCGAGAGAAGTAAATAGATGATCATTTGTCAAAATTGATTTGTTGGCCAGACCTCTGCTCAAAAGAATTCAGAATAATTTTTTTATTTTAAGTATGTTCTTGATAGAGCAGCTGCCAAAGAGTGCGAGATCATCTGTAAAGAATAGATGAGAATATATGTTCTGGACTTGCTATGAAGTTTGATGCCAGAATATAATCCGCTGCTCTCCATGATATGAATATGTTTAGACAGGATTTCCCCACATATGATCAAGATGTAGGGTGAGAGGGGACAGCCCTGTCTAATGCTCCGACCTGGACGCAAAGTGATTGTAGGAGAGCCATTGATTAATATGGCAAAGGATGTAGTCCTGATACATTGCATTATCAGGCTGTGTGCTTTTCCTGTGATACCAAATCCATATAAAGACTGACTAATAATATCCCAGCTTAATCTATCGTATGCTTTTGACGTATTACTAAATCTTCAAGAAAGAAAGGAGAGAATAATTTGGGGGGCATCGGAGAACCTTTGCTCCCTTGAAGAAGTGCACAGGGATGTAAATGGAGTGATGGAGCAAGATATTGGTGGATCTTCCCACCACTCTCTCCCACTCAACAAGGCCTGGCCCCACTCCTAGATCCTCTCTATCCCCATGACCCCACTCCTCACCATGCCAAGTGTTGGCCTACCATCACCCCAAGATCTTAACAGTAGTAAGTAATAGTATAGGAATATCTGTATATATATATATATATATATATATATATATAGAAAGAAGAGGCAAAGGTGATCTCTATGTAATCTCTGTGGCAGTTTCTGCAGACTAAAGGCTTTTGCATGTTTTGAGAGTGTTACAAATCTTTTTTAAAGTCCAAAGCACCATCTCCGCTTACGTGAACACGCACTGTCACAAAGATTTTGCTCTCCCTCTCCCTCTCCCTCTCCCTCTTATATATGTATGTATATATATATATGATCGATCATTTGTACCAACATCATTTTGTAACACAAATTATAATGGCTCACAACATAATGCTGCTAGTATTCGTGATCTGCCCCCTCATCTCCACCGTCGGACTGACCGTCGAGCCCGCCGACCTCCTCCATCTCGGCGTCGAGGGGACGCTCAGCCTCGACCCCTCCGATGTCGCCTCGGCCTCCGTCGACTTCGGCGGCACCGCCCGGGCCGCGCCCCTAGCGGTCCTCCGGCCCGCATCGGCCCGCGACGTCACGGACCTCGTCCGCGCCGCCTACCGGTCCTCCTCCTCGTTCGCGGTCTCCGCGAGGGGCCACGGGCACTCGATCAGCGGCCAGGCGCAGGCCGCAGGCGGAGTCGTGGTCGCGATGAGCCACGGCGCCGCCGCTCGACGCGCCAGGCGTAGCTGGCCGGCCTACTCGACGGAGAGGGGCGGCTACTACGTCGATGCTTGGGGTGGCGAGCTGTGGATTGACCTGTTGAATTGGACGCTGGCGAACGGAGGGCTCGCGCCCAGGTCGTGGACTGACTACCTCTACTTGTCGGTCGGGGGGACTCTGTCGAATGCCGGCATCAGCGGACAGGCCTTCCACCACGGCCCTCAGATAAGCAATGTGTATCAACTTGATGTGGTCACAGGTACGTACTTACTTAAGCTAGTACTAATCACTCTTCAATTTCAACTCATGTCTTTTCTTATATATTTACATGGTTAGCTACCTTACTAGTTATAAACTATTAATGTTTTCTTTTAATTTGTAGGCAAAGGAGAATTAGTTACATGTTCTGAGAAAGAGAATTCAGAGTTGTTCTATGGAGTTCTTGGGGGTCTTGGGCAGTTTGGGATCATTACAAAGGCTAGAATTGCATTGGAGCCTGCTCCCCAAAGAGTGAGTTTAAAAGTTATTTTCTTCTAGTTTCGCGCTAAGTATTCATTAGCGTCCTGTTAAGCGACACCCTCCAAAAAAATACTACAAAAATACAGAACTTTAGCGACGGATGGATATAGAACAGCTCATAGACGTCGGTGGTCGGCCGGTCGCTATCATATTTCCATCGTCGAGCAGTCAAACCTTCAACAACTCTTTGACTACGCGACAGTTTATTATCAAACTAGCAACGGACTAGTTTGATGTCATCTTAGTGACGCACTAGCGACCAACCCTTTACTTATTCCTTATAGTCTATCTAGGAAGGATATATCAAAATAAAATTTGTTTTTGCTTAATTAGGTGAGATGGATCAGAGTCCTCTACTCCAACTTCACAGCATTCACCGAGGATCAAGAACATCTGACCTCTCTCGGCAACCGAACGCCCAAGTTCGACTACGTCGAAGGCTTTGTTATAGTCGACGAAGGCCTCATCAACAACTGGAGATCATCCTTCTTCTCCCCAAGGAACCCTGTAAAGATCAGCTCCATCAACTCAAATGGTACTGGAGTACTCTATTGCTTGGAGGTGACCAAGAACTACGATGAAACCACCAAAGACTCAGTAGACCAGGTCAGTGCAAGCTGCTGCATGTGGTAATTAACCATTAATTAATCTTTTCCAAACTTAGGATTTAGGAATAAATACCAACTTTGTAGTTTAAAACTTAGCAAATCCCCTCTACCACTTCTTATTCCACCTACTTTCCCTATTCAAATATTCCTAATGAACTTGTGTACACACTATGCAATTTAACCAACCTTTTCCAACCTAATGCACTAAATACATGTAAATTGTGTAATTGATTGGAAATTTTGTTGGTTTGTTGTATAGGAAGTTGATGGATTGCTCAAGGAGCTAGCCTTCATCCCATCATCGGTCTTCACGACGGACATGGCGTACGTCGACTTCCTCGACCGCGTGCACCGGGCGGAGATGAAGCTCCGGGCCAAGGGGCTGTGGGATGTGCCCCACCCCTGGCTCAACCTCTTCGTTCCCCGCTCCCGCATCGGCGACTTCGACCGGGGGGTCTTCAAGGGCATCTTGGGCAACAAGACGAGTGGCCCCATCCTCATCTACCCCCTGAACAAGCACAAGTAAATATTAACTAACTAGACCTATACATGATTACTTGCATGTGCATGCATGCATTAGAAGCCCAATGTTAATTAGATTGGTCATCCCTCCACTAAACATGTACTTTATTTGTATTCACTTTAGAATCTCTAGTTTGGTCACTGCCCATCGATCTATATTGAACCCTTTCTTTTTATACTGTCAAAGTTGTTGGAAACGAAAGTGCGAAAACCATTTTTCAAATCAGAAAGTACCTGTGAGAGAACCGAATAAAACGTACAAACCAAAAACGCCAAACACAAATTTCAGATACATAAATTTTTGACGTGAAAAATCCTTGCGTGAAAAACCACTGGACGATCGAAGTCCAATCCTGAAAAGCCTCCACTAATGGAATAAGAAATACACCGACTCCTTACAAACTTCTCACTGATCCAACGGATCACCACAACTCTTTTGGAACAGAAAATAGATTATAACCACGGAGAATAAAGACAACGAGAAATATCCAAAACTGATCTTCTTCTTCGAAACGGCCTCAAATCATTTTTTTCTCCTCTCCAATGTTGCAATGACACTCTTGCCTCTTTTTCTCTCTTTGTTGCTATTTTTTTTTAGAGAGATGTGATAAATTTTAGGGCCAGGAGACACATATATATAGCCTCAAACCCACAACTAGCATTCCTATTATAGATAGGAAAATCTAATCCAAATCCAAATCCATTAACATATTCCTTTTATATTTAGTAATATCCAATCCAAATAGATTGAGGTATTCATATTATATGTAAAAATACTCAATCTTACTCCGGGATACTTTTCACATAGGTTGGGAACCCCACCCACTCCAACAAGTCTTTTCCTTCACAACTATGTGGCCTCCATCTACTCCTGCATGTGTTCGTCTTCCATAGCCTCTGCGAAACTTTCGGGTTCTTCCCCGTCAATCAGTAGCAAATACTCACCTAGTGAGTATCTCGTAGATGGTCGACGCTCTCTATTGCTCCTCCTCAACGGAACCACTGGTGCTGACTGTATATCTCTAGTCTCCTCCCCTACAGGAACTGCCTCCTCGGCATGCTCATCCTCATGAGGGTCCCCCTGACCACCATCAGCAGGCTGATGATCATGGTTGGGAGCAACTCCATATACTGGCTCTCCCATAAATGGATCCTCTGTGATGTTCTCTGGAAACTGCTCGAAGCAAAATGACGCTAACTCAGGCAATTCTTCAGCCTCAGAAGGCATCTCGGAATCCTGAGTGTTGGTCATGGTCTGATCCTCCATGAATACGTCCCTACTTCTGAATAATTTTTTTTCCACTGGATTATAGAGTCTATAGCCAAACTCATCCCGACCGTAGCCGACAAAGATGCACTGTCTCATCTTTGGCTCAAGTTTGGATCTTTCGTCCTTTGGTACATGCACAAAGACCTTACAACCAAATACTCGTAAGTTATTGTATGACGGCTCATTGCCATACCATACTTTGTCAGGTACATCACCCTGCAAAGGAGCACTAGGAGATAAATTAATAAACATAAGCAGCTCTGTAAAGTGTCTCACCCCAATAGCTGTCTAGCAAGTTTGCTTCTGATAGCAAATACCACACCCTCTTTATTAGCGTCATGTTCATCCGCTCCGCTACACCGTTGAGCTACGGTATCTTTGGTGGAGTCTTCTAGTGTCGTATCCCTTGCTCTCTGCAATAAGCATCAAAGAGAACGATATACTTGCCGCCATTGTCCGACCGAACACAAAGTAGCTTCTTGCCTGTCTCCCTTTTGACAGAGGCTTGAAACTCCTTGATAGTGGACAACACCTGATCCTTGGTCTTTAAGGTATAGACCCAAACCTTACCGGAATAGTCATCAATAAATGTTATAAAATAAAAAGTACCACCAATGGATTTTACCTTCAGAGGACCGCAGACATCCGAGTGAATCAACTCGAGCAACGCCGACTTCCTTGAACTTGGATAATTTTAGAAAGACACCATATTTTGCTTTTTCGCCAAACAGTGCATGCACTTCTCCAACTTTGTAGACTTTAGCCCTGGAATTACCATCATGTTCACCAAGTAGCTTATCCCCTTCTCGCTGATATGGCTGTGCCGCCTGTGCCATAACTCATTAGACGCATCAGTAGCTGCTTTAATCTCCTATGCCCCCTGTGCGCTCTCTTCCATATAGTAGAGTTCGGACCTCTTTCTTTCTATGGCAATCACCAATGAACCTCTGGAAAGCTTCCACTGATTGTTCCCGAAGAGACTGAAGAAACCCTCGCCATCCAACCTTCCAACCGACACTAGGTTGAAACGGATATCAGGGACATGACGAACATATTTGAGAACAAGAACTGCACCTGCCTTTGTCCTCAAATGTATATCTCCAATGGCAACCGCCTTCGATACATCTCTATTGCCCATCTTCAACACTCTACAGTCGCCTGTTGTGTATGTAGCAAATAATATCTTGTTGTGAGATACATGCGCTGAAGCACCTGAGTCCACCGACCAAGATTTGTCATCACAGGCGAGGTTCATAACTACCTCATCACCTATAATGATCACGTCACCTCCATGTGTCGAGGCCGCCGCTATAGTATTCTCACTTTGCTTTCCCTTGTCGACCTTTTTCTCTCTCTTCCAAGCGAAACAGTTCCGCTTGATGTGGCTCTTCTTGCCACAATGGTAACACTTTGAGTCCTCGTATTGACCCTTGGACCTTCCCCTACTTTTGTCTTTTCCACCACCTGGACCCCTGTATTTACACCTTTCACGGCTCTCTGAAACAAGCGCCTCTGAGTGAGATATGGATGAAGTGCCCTGAGAACATCTTCGCATCTCTTTATTCAGTACCCCGCTCTTAACAAACTCCAGACTGACCATGCCTTCCAGAGCAGAAGCGATCAAAGACACTCGTACGGTCTCCCACGAGTCTAGTAATGTACACAACAACCATAGTCCCTAAACTTTATCGTTGAACTTGACTCCCATCGAGGATAGATGGTCAACCACGTCCTGGTACTCACTTAAGTGATCCGTAATTGATGCCCCATCTTTGTACCGCAGACCCATCATCATCCGGATCAGGAACAATTTATTTACTCCGGTCTTTTTCACATATAAAGATTTCAGCTTATCCCACAGTGTCCATGCGTGCTCAATACTGGCAACGTGGTTATACACATTCTCGTCAATGAACTGCCTGATGTACCCAAACACCTGTATATGCTCAAAATTCTAGTCCTCTTCGAATTTGTCACTGGGCCTCTCGGAAGCAAATACCGACATATGCAGCTTCTTGACAAATAGCAGATCCTTCATCTTGATCCTCTAGTAATTATAGTTGGTACCGTTCAGGTTTACCATGCGCACCAACTTCGCATCCATCTCTCCTCCCTGGTTTGCCTGTCAACTCTTGACACCCCTCTGAAATTTCAGAACCTGGCTCTGATACCACTTTATTGAGAACGAAAGTGCAAAAACCGTTCCCCAAACCAAAGAGTACCGGCGAGAAAACCAAGCAAAATACACAAACCAAAAATGCTAAAGATAAATCGCAGACACAAAGATTTTTGACGTAAAAAATTCTTGCAAAAAAACTACGGAACGATCGGAGTCCAATCCTGAAAAACCTCCACAAATGGAATAAGAAAAACACCGACTCCTTACAAACTTCTCACCGATCCAAACGGATCACCACAACTCTTTTGGAACAGAAAATAGATTATAACCACGGAGAAGAAAGACAACGAGAAATACCCGAAACTGATCTCCTTCTTCGAAACGGCCTCCAATCCTTCTTTCTCCTCTCCAATGTTGCAATGGCACTCTTGCCTCATTTTCTCTCCTTATTCCTATTTTTTTAGAGAGAGATGATGTATTTTAGGGCCAGGAGACACCTATATATAGCCTCAAACCCACAACTAGCATTCCTATTATAGATTAGAATATACAATCCAAATCCAAATCCATTAACATATTCCTATTATATTTAGGAATATACAATCCAAATAAATTGAGATATTCCTATTATATTTAGAAATACTCAATCCTACTCCGGAGTATTTTCACATAGGTTGGGAACCCCACCCACTCCAACAAAAGTTTACTACTAGAATAAAGCAAATTAGCGACGCAGAACAGAGTCACCAAATGGCTAAATTATGTCGCTAATACTAAGTAACGGCATAGTTAGTGACATTTTGATTTAGTCGCCAAAAAGTTAATCGCTGATCAAAATGACGTCAAAAATTGTCGATATCATGATGTAATTTAACGACGTTACAAAGTCGCAAGAATGGTGACTCTTAGCTTCGCAGGTCGTCAAATTTGTGACGTTTTATGTTAGTCGATAATTTTTGTTAAATTTAGCAAAAACTTGCGATATAATTAGCGATGAAAAGCTGACATGGCCAAAATTACCATGTCAGCAATATTTTGCGACGTTTAGTGACGATCAGCGAGGTAAAATAAATTATTTGACAGTTTAGCGGCGTCATTAGCGACTCCTATGGACGTCACTGAACGCCACTAAACTTCGATGGACGTCGCTAAGATTAAAAAATAAAAAATAAAAATAAATGAATGCATGCAATATCACAGTGTAACATTCATGTTGTATGATCATATTTGAAATAAATAGACAGACCCAAAGCAACCCTCCATTGAATTTTATGGGTTTGCCGACCCTTCGATGGAACACTCAACACCGGTACAATCATACAACAACAAAGATGAAATAAATAAATAAAAATATCTAAGGCCCGAATATAGTCACACAATATCTAGTCATACAATAAAAATGTATAAATAAGTCACACTATAAAAGTGTACAAATAATAAGTATAAACTCCCATGAATGGGCCAATACACACATGTCAAAAAAAAACTACTACTGATCAGGAGGAGGAGCCACGTCGAATCTGAGATAATAGCGCATCAAACTGCTCTGTGTAAACATCACGGAACTCGATGCAGGAGTCGATGTAGATGACGATACAGGCGGACTAGGAGGACTTCGTTGCTCCAATTTTCTCAGTCGAGTGTTGTAAGTATCCATGACAGATAATAACCTCCTTGTACTATGCTCCACTCGCTCGCCTATCTGAAGTTGTGATGCCTGCATCCTCGATAGTGAAGCACCTACGGTCTCCACTCACTCGCTCATCTCAATATGTGATGCATGCATCCTCGATAGTATGGCACCCATGGTCAACTGCGACTCCTGCAACTACGTAACATTGCGCTCTATCGACGTGACCAGATCCTCAGCTCCATTAAGCTATGCTCCAACGATTCAAAATGTGCTATGAGCGACGCATCGTCCGTCTATGGCTGCACCGTAATCCTTTGCATCAACTCGTCATGCAGAGATGCGATCTGAAGATCAACTCTCTCCTAGGCTCGCTGTGACTCCTGGGAGGGCTGTGGGGTATGCACATCGGCAAAGGGTATCTTAGAGGACTGTGATACAACAAAGGTGCCGTAGGATCCTACAACATAGTACGTACTACTATGTAGACCACCAACGACTCTCATCCATATCTTATCATCCGACGAAGCTGGGTGGGCCGGGGGTTCCGAGGAACTACCCCCCTCTACAGGTGTGGGCTGGGTCGACTCTTCGCGGAGCCTCCTATACTCATCATAAAAAAAAAATATCTATCGATAAGCGTACTACATACTATATATCTTAGGTACTTATTACTAATTACATCTATTTTTAATAAGTTATATCAAAATTAACAAAACATAAGAGTAATACTTACGTAGCTCTGCCTCGCCCTATCATCGATAAGTTGTTCCCCTTCCTATGAGTGGTGAGGAACATTGTCACCATATTCGCGTCCTTACCCCTCTGAACCTGTTAAAAATATATTATTTATTATTAAAGTAAAAAATTAGGCCACAATGATTAAAAATTGTACATATATAATGAAAGACTAAAAAATTAGGCCACAATGATTAAAAATTGTACATATACAATGAAGGACATACTAAGCGACAAAAATATTCCGTCATCGGAATCGACCTACCACACCACTTTTTCGTCTTCTGCCGAGCCGCCTTGGCCTTCTCCAAATTTTTCTATACCTATCCTCGTTGAATCTAGCCCTCATCGTAGTTCATTGTTCAGGCGTGATCAAGTCTTGGCTCGATTTTCCTTCGCGATCACGAGCCTTATGGTTATTTATAGCATCACGGATGAGCTTGGCGACGACGAAAGGAAACTGTTGCTCGATCTGTGCGTCCCGGTGTGGTGGATAGAAATATGTTCTCTATAAGAAGTACAATAGTTAGTTATAAAATATTAACATAAAAATATTACTGATGTTAAAATCAAATATACTTTTAACTTGAAGTGCCCAAACCAGAACGTCTTTCTCTCTTCCGAGGCATCCAACTAGTTTATCCATGGCCCACTATAGTTTTGCTTCAAAAAATATCCCAGTGCTCTTTGTACCGTCGAAGGACGATATCTATATATACATTGATAATTAAACTCATTAAAAAATGAATATATATATATTCATAAGAAACAAATAACTAATTAACTTACTTTATAGGGCCATCGGCCCAAATCTTCATTCTTGTCTCATTCGATGGAGCGCACAGAGGATCGCTCTGATATAGAGACGGAGTAGGCTCGACGACCATCTCCTTCTTTGTCTCTGTGGTACCGTCAGCAGCAAAAACACTAGTCGGAGCAAGAACACCAGACGGGATACTCTCGGGCCTGGAGCTGTTGGTCCCAGAAATACTGTCGGTCCCAGGAGTAATGCCACATGTAGTCATCGCAATCACAGTCTGAGGTACTGCTAGTCGATAGTATGGAGTACTCGGGGACGAGGATCGGGAAGGAGTATTCGTGTCCTGAAGATAACGTCTAGAGGATCTACCACGGGAATAGGATCCGCGTCGTCCAGACATATCTGAGAACCACATATAATAATAAAATAATTATACAGAGATATTTAGATTACATGACAGAAAAAATACACAGAAGTTGTGAACTAGGCCACAATAAAAGTCTAAGTTATAAAAGTATCACCATCACAAAACATAAGTATGTATCACCGTCACAAACATAAGTATCACAGAACTATGCCATAAATACACAGAGATATGTATGTATCACCATCACAAACATAAGTATCACACAACTAGGTCACAAAAATACTCTAAATAAATTTTAATTAATTTTCAATAATCATCTAAAAATTTATTTTGTTCGTCTTCCTCCTCCTCTTCCTCATCCTCCTCCTCCTCCTCCTTCTCCTCATCTTCCTCTTCATCTTCACTTTCATCTACTTCATCATCGTCTTCTGATACTTCTACCTCTTCTACTTGATGAAATATGTTATGACTAACTTTCATTGAGTCTACATCTACAATATTTGCAACAAGAGATAGGTCGTCTTCCTGATAAGCTATTTCGTCAACGTCAAAGATATTTCTAGCTTTACTCTTACAGACTGCCCACCAATCCAACCTCTCGGTTCATCGTTTAGGATAAGTTATGAAGTACACTAGTTGAGCCTGATTTGATAGAACAAATGGTTCATATTCTTGGTACCAAAGCCGGTAGTTTATATCCACAAGACCATGCTTGTCAATTTTCTAACCTTGATCTTGTATGGGATCAAACCACTCACACTTGAATAATATGATCTTAGCAGACTCTATGGCATAATTATATGTCAACTCCACAATATCTCGTAAGATGCCAAAGAAATCAGTGCCTGGATCGACGTCTTCGTAGTTCAAAGATTTGATACACAAACAACTATTTTTCGTAGAATCGAGATCTAGGAAGCTGTCTTTTATTGGGGCATTTGTTGACTTGAACCTAAACTCATTCATACAGTAAGTTGGCCAAATTTTGACGGTATAAATTGGTCCCTTCGCTAAAGTTCTCATAGATTCATTCTCAAGTGTTGCCTCTGGACGATCGACCAAAATATCAAATAAGTGATATTAAGTTTAACGTTAATTATTGTGCAAGTATACATACACAAAAGGTAATTACCGAGATCCTTACATATGCTGTCAACCATGAAGGAAAATAAAGTCTACTGTTCTACTTTTTCGTCAGTTATGTATGGTCTACTCGATCTTACCGCATCATTATATGTGCTAAAACACAACAAAGCATAGGCGAATTGGTGTAATAGTTGTATTGAGATAACGGAAACGTCAACGTATTAATTACTTACTCCTCTAGTTTGTCCACCTCATCGTCGTCGCAGTTGAGTAATATATACAACTGAGCGGCCCAAAGCTCGCCGTCATTCAAATATCTCTTTTTTATTTTAACCGAGAGATTTTTGAAAGCATTAAATACTTTCAATATTGCCTCATTATATTTCTGATAGCCGTTGTCACTTCTGGGAGCTCTCATTCTATTAGTAGCAACATGAGACTTGAAATACATCGAACAAAACTTTATAATCTTCTCGAGAACATAGGCTTCACAAATACAACCCTACACTCGTGCCTTATTTTTTTACCTTCCTCTTGAGGTGGTTTAGATGCTTCTCGAATGGGTACATCCACCGATAACCGGTCTACCAATGCATGCCTCATGTTGCTACTAATAGAATATGCTAAGCTCTGTCAATGGATCTCAAACTACCTACGGTAAGAATTCTTGAAATATAACCAAAATTAACCTCTCCATAAATATGTGACAATCGTGGCTCTTCATATCCATCAGTTTGTTCTTCTTCGAGTCGACGCATCTTCTCAGATTCGACATGTTCCCGTCTGAAAATTTAATGCCCTGTATCCACCTACAAAGTCTCAATTTGTCCTCCTTGTCCAATGAGAAAATTGACTTAGGCAGCATCACCTTCCCATTCCCTTCCTATATCAATTGTAACGCAGGTCGTCTACATATTTCTTCTAAGTCCAACCTTACCTTAGGATTGTCTTTCGTCTTTTCCTTTACGTCTATCACAGTATTAATTATATTGTCAAACACATTTTTCTCGATATACATGACATCAAGGTTATGTTTGATCATATTGGTACTCCAATATGGCACGTCCCAGAATATGCCCCTCTTCGTCTAGTTATGAGTTCGACCAAATCCATCACACTTGTACCCCCTTGTAGGATCTTTGATAACACTTAGAAAATCTCTGACCTCCTTCCATATCGTATCATCGGACCACTTTGACGGTGAATCGGCCTTCTCTACTACACTAGCACGGAACACATTCCAGTTCCTCCTGAACAGATAATCTTTCGGCAGGAACTGTCGATGACAATCAAAGAAGCACATTTTTCTCCTTATTTTTAATGAAAAGCCTTAGTACAGTCCATGCAATATGGACATGAGAGACGACCATGCGTGCTCCATCCCGATAATATTTTATAGGCCGAAAAGTCATTGATAGTTGACATAAGTACTGCTCTTATCTGAAAATTTTGCTTTTTGGAAACATCATACGTGTTGGCGCCTACATTCCATAGCTGATTCAAATTATCTATCAATGACTGTAAGTACACATTAATGTTTCTCTTGGGATTGTTCAGACCCAGAATTATAATAGTTAAAAATATATACGGAGTCTTCATGCAAATTCAAGGCGGTAAGTTGTACGTGGTGAAAATCATAGGCTAACACGAATACTGGGATCCCGAAAGTCCAAATAGGGTAAAACCGTCGGAGGAGAGCCCCAATTTGATATTAAATTAATCTCGGGATACTCTCGATCAAAGTGCTTCCATACTTCTCCATCGGATGGATGATCCAATACTCCTTCGATCTGTTCCCGCATGTGCCAACTCATATTTTTGGCAGTCTCCTTCACAATAAATAATCTCTGCAAGCGCGACGTTAAATGGAGGTAGTGCTTCGAATCAGTCGACTTCCTTTCACCAAAAGTCTTTCCAGTACCAGTTGCCTTATAGCGATCAGCACTACAAAATTTGCACGCTGCTTCATCTTTGTCTTCTTTATAGTACAACATGCACCAGTTGTTACACAAATTAATTTTTTTCATATCCCATCCATAGCGATCTAACTATTCTCTTATATCGGTAGAAGTCTGTAGGTAACTTGGCACCCTCCGACAAGATCTTTATAATCAACTCGATCAGTCGGTTGTAGCATTCTTGTAACATGTTAAAATTAGACTTTATGATCAACAGCCTAGTGACTACCTCTAATGGTGAATGATTCTCACAATCAAGATACAATGGAGTCCTTGCATTCTCCAAGAACTCCATAAAATTTACAATATCGGCATTAGGTACCTCCTCAGCTGCTTCATGATTGTCCGGATCGAAATTAGGCCCCACAGCATCAAAAATCATGTTCACGTACCCGTCATCAAAATCAGGATGCTCATGGACATTCATATATGGCTCCACATAAGGCTCCTGCTCCGATGCTAAAGTCACAAGCTCTCCATGTGAGCTCCACTGATAGTAATTCGGAGTAAAATCCCTCGAGTACAAATAATATGTCACATCTACTTATGGATGATATTTCAAGTTACGATATTTTACACACAGACACTTAATTTTTGTGTCGTCCATGTACTCAGGGAATGCCTTGACGAACTGCAGGAACAGCTCTACGCCCTCTATGTATTCATCCCGCACACCGCACATGTCATCAGGATGAAGGTTGTAAATTCACGAACGATTACGTAGGTAGTAATTCAGATCCATTTCTGGATACTTCTGCAAAAATGAATAAACATCGTTAAAGTATATTATCCAAATGTTCATCAAAGTGAGTATTTAGGTCATATCATTAGTATTCGAGTTGTGATGCGTAAGTATCCATATCGTGACTCATGAGTATCCGTAAATTAAGTAAATAGATAAGTTTGATATTAATTTCCAAACCTAGTAGACATGTGGACAAGGAACACGTGGAAACTCAAATACTCAATATACTCACTTGTATCTTGACCTAGCTATAAACCTAATAAGAAATAGGTAAATGAACCTAGAAGCCATGAGACCTTTGGCTCTACCTTACGCTCTGGTGCCAAAAGCCATGAGACTGAAATATGAATGGGAAGAGAAGACTTATGTCAAAATATGAAAGAGAAGAGAAGGCTTATGTCTCATGGCTTCCAGTACTAGAGCGGAAAGTAGAGACAAATATTTCAAACTCCAGTAAATGGACGTCTCATGGCTTCCGGTACTTTGGGTTCCAAGTTGATAACTGGATTGGCCTATATAGCTAAACTAATCAATACTAGGTTTATCAAGTCATTCTAGGTCAATACCTTGCTATACTAGGTTTCTAAGTTGTACTAGTTAATAAAGACTATATTATGTATCATATACTTAAAATAGATTATATATAATAACTATCCTATAATATCTTAGCCTAATAACCATTACCTAGCTATATATTAACACATCACAACAATACTTTAACCAAATATCAATATATTCCTAAAAATCCTAACAAACTACTATATAACATAGCACTGACAATCAAATAGAGAATATATATCTAAATGTACACAAATGAACACAAATAGCTATGTACTACCCAAATTTCTAATTATGCAAGCAAATTTTGAATTATGCAACCAAATTTTTATATTAACTAGGGTGTGTGTCCATGTGTGTCCGTATGTGTGCCCGTGTGTCCGTGTCCATGTGTGTGTCCTGTGTATCATGGATTTTGTCATATGTGTGTGTGACCATATGTCCGTGTTCATGTCTCAGGGTTAGGGTTGTGTCCTGTGTAAGTGTATCCTTGTGCCATGTGTGTGTCCTGGTTGTGTCCTGTGTATGTGTATCCTGGTTGTGTCCGGGTCTGGGTTAGGGTTTACCGAGCGGGGAGGAAGGGAGGAAGAGTGCCCGAGGGAGTGCTCGACGGAGGAGGACTACGTCGAAGGGGAGCAGCCACACCGGAGGGGGAGGAGTCGCGTCTGGGGTCGTTGGGAGAAGAGGGCCGAAGTCGAGGGGTCGCCGCGCCGGGTAGGTCTCCGGGGAGGATTGGGGTCGCCGGGGGCTCGGAGGCGGTCGACGGGAACAAGGGAGGAGGGGCGGGAAATAAAATTTTTGGGAAGAGGAATGAAAAGTCGAACGAACCAGCAAAACCCTATATGAATTAATTTAGCGACGTCTACCTGACGTTGCTAAACGTCGCAAAAGTTTTAATATATTGCGACATATAAGATGTGGAGTCGGTAAACGTCCTCATTATTAAAAATATAGCAACGTTTACCGACTAGTCGACGATGTTAGATTTCATAATACTAAAGATAGTTGTTAAACGTCGTTGAAAGTCACTAATAGCGACGTATTACGACGTCATTTAGATACGTCGCTAATTACAATAAAATTAGCAACGTCGTCTTCCAGAGTAACTAAATTCGTCACTGATTTGACTTATTTTGGTAGTGGTTGTTGCTTTAGGCAAAACCTAATATAGCTTAGATTCATTCACGGTGATCAAATTGGTTCTTTTATTCACTATCTCGCTCAATCAAAAAAAAAAAAAATGAAGATGACAGACTTTATAGAACCAAAGTATATTAAAAAAAAAATGCATGACATGTTTAATTACTCTTAGTAGCTTAATTATAGCTTTATCTAATCATTTGGTGATATATATATATATATATATATATATATATATATATATATATATATATATATATATATATATTAATTAAGTTATACTAACGTTAGCTTGAAATCTTCTGCAGGTGGGATGAGAGGTGCTCAGTGGTTACACCAGACGAGGAAGTGTTCTACTTGGTAGCCTTCCTAAGAACCGCGGTGCCCGACACGTCCGAGCCGGCCCATACCCTAGAGTACCTGACCCGCCAGAACGAGCAGATACTCGAGTTCTGCCGCGAGGCCGGCATCGGGGTCAAGCAGTACCTCCCGAGCCTCGCGACTCAGGGCGAGTGGGAGCGGCACTTCGGCGGCGGTTGGGGAAGATTTCTCGAGCGCAAGGCCGAGTTCGACCCCAAGCGCATTCTGGGCACTGGCCAGAGGATCTTCCAACCCTTGTCATCCCCTTCTTCCCCCTCCTTGTTCCCCTTGTAATAACCAAACAATGCAATTAATTTGAGTTAATTAGCACTAGATATTATGGTCATATCATAGTGAGGAGAGGTCTACTTTTTTGGGCATTTAGCAGTACACTAGAAAAGAAGAGAGAGACACGTAATGACGAAAAGTTGGTACATACTGTGGTCCGTACATGATTTTCCCAAAAGAAACTCTTTGTGACGTGGATACAGCTGATAATTGGGAGATGATATAGTACTTCCGCATTCTGGTTCTTCTATGTCACTCTTTTGTACAGCACTGAACCAAACTTTTCCCTGTTCATTGCATTGAGATATGGAGGGCGATCGCATGACCTCATCATATCTACTCCATGCCATCATGGATCGATGAGTAGTAAGGAATCGGGTTCGTACTGTCGAGCAACATAGAGAAATGCACTCCCAATGAATATATATATATATATATATATATATAACTTAGAGGATATAAGATTCAACTTTGTCATTAAGGATCGTATCAAGTTGAAAGATCAAACCGCATAAAGAAACATTCGCTACATGATTCACCAAACCAAACAATAGATTCAGGTACGCTTCCAAAATTAATTTATGTTCTTTATCTCATGAATCAACGAGTAAATTCTAACTAAGGTATCAGAACCTTCCATGTTTGATTCATTGGTTCCAAGTTTCAGAATCAATTTTTGTTGTTTTTCAAGAATCCTAGATTGTTCGGTCTTATTTAATTTATTGTTTCGATTGTTCGATTAAAATTTTATGATCATAAGTCGTATAAAGAATAAGATTTTATCAAAATAATTGTTGTATAATCATGAAGCTGTTTAATTGATTGTTAGTTTGACAAGCGTATATTACAAAATAATTTTAAGGGTTAAAATGCCTCACAAATATGGAGGCGGCAGCGGCAATTAAGAGAGGTATCCGGGGGAATCCTCTTCCTTTTGAACTATATATGTTCAAGTTTTAGTTATATGTGGCTTGCCTCGTATTCTTGATTTGCTGTGTGGATTTTGTTCATAATTTGTTCCTCAGTTCGAACCTTAACTTTATACAACTTGCTAAATTATGTAATTTTTAGCACAATAACTGCAATAGACTAAGGAAATTCATTAAAAAACCTTGTTTCTTGTTCCTCCAGTCCGGTTGCACTGGACCTTGTATTAGTATAGAGATTTTGTGCTAGCAACCATGTGGTAAAAATAATGCTCGGTCCATGTATGCATGTAATCTGTTGATTTAGTTCACTTTGACAGAATTGCATATGCTTTGATCTACTTGTTTATTCGACTATACCATCTTCTCTGGATGAATATCTTCAGTAGATTATTATATAAATTTTATTATGTTGATAATGCTCAGTTTAGTCAAATTGAAATTTATGTTTTAAGTCATGCAAAGAGATTCACATGTTTGTAATTATTTTTTTGAGTTATAATCTTGTATATATGCATGACATAAGGATTAAGTCATGATTTAGTTATGTAAAATTCAATCAACATTCAAATTATTTGGTACTTCTTTTTGACTAGCAATAGTTGTCAAACATTTTAACTATACCCATTAAAACAAGATATCTCCAAAGTGACATCTCTTGTGTAGATAGTCTATGAGGATGTCGGATGTTTTTGTGTGTACATTCATGCGAGTATTAGACGGTCCAAAGGAAGGTTAATACTTGGTTGAATTGTACACATACCTAAATGTGTGACAATTGTGAAGTTTACATGTGGATAATAACCCGATCCAAAGATAGACTTATTATTTGACATGAGTTATTGTCAAAGTTTGATCATTACAACAAGAGTATCACTTACAGTTAATATTACTGTCCAAAGACTTGATATTAACTGTGTACTACGTATCTTGAGATGGGGTTCACCATTATTTGAATTTGTTTACTATTATTTTTTTGTTATTAATTAGAGCATGTTTGTCTGTTTGTTTTGTTCTCTTTACAACTAATGTTGTTACAATATCTGCGAATCTGAAATCAATTTTCATGCTTAATGGAACAAACTTTAAGAACTGAAAAAAATATTTACATTGTTCTTGGTTGCATGGATCTAGACCTTGCACTTAGGATTGAGCGCCCCACTACTACTAAGGAAGATAGTTCCTCTGATGAAAGGGCAAACTTTGAGAAATGGGAATGCTCAAACCGCATGAATCTAATGATTATAAAGAACGACATTCCAGAGGCATTTAGTGGTGTAGTATCTAATGAGGTTACCAATGCTAAATAATTACTTGTTGAAATCGAGAAACGATTTGCAAAGAATGATAAGGCGGAAAGAAGCACACTTTTGTTGCGCTTGATTACCATGAAGTATAAGGACAAAGGTAACATAAGAGAGTACATTATGGAGATGTCTCATATTGCTTCAAAACTAAAGGCACTAAAAGAAAGAATTAATAAAGCTGCCAAGGATCCATCTCAAAAGAATCAACAAAATAAAGCTAATGATTGTTTCTTTTATAACAAGCCAGGACACATGAAGAAAGATTGTACAAAAAATCATACATGGCGTATAAAGAAAGGATTGCCTGAGCTACCGAAAGCCAATTGATGATGAAAGACACATCTATGTGGATGGCGGCAAATCGGCAGAAGTGAAAGCAATAAAATATTTTAGGTTGTTATTATGAGCTATTTATTTTTGGATTTGATAGAAATTTTTATTATTATTTATTATTCTACCATTTTTTTTAGACGAAATTTAGTTTCAATTTCTTTATTGGAAAAATCTAGTTATCATGTTTATTTGAAAACAATAAAGTTTGATCTATCTTTAAATTCAAATATTATTGCTAATGGTTTCCTTAATGTTTATGATAACCTATATTCGCTTGAAAATTTTGTATCTTGCAAAACTTGCATCCAAAATCATGTGGTACTACAATTTTTGAGGATGTTGAGTTTGGAGGGAGAAATAAAGCAAGGAACATTGTCATTGAGGAAAATTGGTTTTGATTTATACTATCACTTTTAACGATGTGCAAGTTTTTATATATGTCATTGATCAAGAAATGAATCTGGAAGCTCAACAAGACAATATCGAAGTCAATCCGATCCTAAGGAGCACATGACCGGCCCTAATCCCTAAGTAATCGTCACCCTCTTCTCTCTCATACATAAACTCTCCTCTCCCCATTATTTTTATCACCATCTTCAAACATTAAATCGAAACCCTAAACCAACCCTAACCGACTTCACCTTCCTCCCCTCCAGCCACCATCCCGCTGGAGTAGCCTCCACCGCCGAGCAGCCATTTTCCCCGAGCAACCCCGTCTTGTCAGCTAACCCCCAACTTCCCCACGACCTCCTCCGCCGGATCGACTGCAACCACCGCAGTCCCCATCACCATCGACTTCTCCCCACGCTGGACCTTTCTCCATCGACGACACCACCACTCGCCACCCAGTCTTCATCCTCGACCGCCTCGACCACCTTCACCACCGCCTCTCCCTCATAGTCTTCGATCTCCTCCGCACGACCCCGACAGCACCGACCCACTCTTCGCTGGGATAGTCCACCCGCCTAAGCACCCGACTCCGGCTATCCCCGAATCAATCACCACTGCCACCATTATCATCATCGACCTCCGACTACTGCACCACCGAGCCACCCCAGCCCCTCAACCACCATAGCCCGGCCACCATCACCTTTATCAGCCCGTCCTCCCCGAGCAGTGTCACTCCGGTTAGCGACCTCCCTCGACATTGACTACCCCCTCCTAGGCCACGTTCACACCAAGGTTCGAAACTTGCATTTTCTTTCATGTTGTGTGTGTGCATGTGTGAATAGTAATTAGGGTTAGCATATTACTTCATGGGAGTTTGGTTGTTAGATATGATTGCATGACACTGTATTGGTAAACCCTAATAACTAGTATGTATGTATGTATATAATTAGGTTAATATATATATTACTTCATGGGAAATTGATTGCTAGTACTATGTATGACTTTATGACAATAGGTGTTAGTTGACTGCCTTGTGTACCCTAACATACCAGCTAGGACCTGTGTTAGCGTTGCACGAGATTTGGAGATTGGACATGTGATAATGTTAGTTAGTTCATCTTGCTACGCACGGTATTCGAGGACATGACACCTATGCATTTAGACGTGCACACTTGACCCTGCTAGTTGACCAGTACCACCCCTGCTTGCATTAGTTTCTAAGTGCAGTTTTACTAGTGTAACGACTGATGCTATTATATTATTACATTATGAATGTAGGACCATTGGATCGTCCTGCGAGACTTCGGAAGCAGGATATTGGTATTGCCAGCAGGACCACAGGCGAGTACATTCTCTGATAATTTCCATTATTTGATAATTTTTATAATTCAAGTACTTAGAAATGTTACATCTGATTCTTGACACGGTGGTACACGGACTAGTATATAGATTGGATCTTCAGTCATGAGATGTTACATTGGTTATTGTATTAACATTGTACACGAAATTGATATTAGACATTGTACATGATATATTAGACATTGATATTAGACATTGTACATGATATATTGGACATTGATCGTGTATCGTAACGTGTCATGGTTGGATCCACTATACTAGTTGGGGGCGGGGAAATTGCTAGTGAGAAATATAATCATATCCCTATCGTACAAGTATAAAATATTGTTAGTGTTAATCATATACCTCACATATGATTAGCCAGGCCATATAGCTATTATACAAGTCCCAAGCCGATCACATATCGAAACTACTATTTCAAACACTTAGCATAGTTACAGTTCTTCATTTCAGTATCATATACTACATTACCCTGTATATGATATTGTAGCTCTTTCTCTTCATTTCATATATGCAATGACTATACCATATTGCCAATATTGCTTGTTCTCTTTACTATTTTCCATTGCATCTATTTATTATTTTCTCTCAGTATATAGCATCATCTATTTATTGTTTTATAGTCCTTGTCAATTAATTAGAACTGTTATCGGGTTGTACTTCGCTCCAATCCTGGCTGGATATATTTTTCCAGACTGCGACTTAGAGGACTGGTGTCCGACATATTATGGACCATAGGGAGAGTAGCTGCAGCCTTGGACCTTGTAGCTCAGGTGTGATTCTGGGAGATCTAGCCGGGATCACTAGTTATTCAGTTAGTTTCTTTTAGCAGTTTATGATACCGGATTTGTTTTTGGCATATTTGGAGACTTGAATGTTATTGTTTGAGTTATATTATTTTATTGTTTAGACTTGTGTTGTATTTTGATATCTTATCGTGCTTTAATTCTGTGATTGAGTATTTTTATATTATATTATGATATTTGTGTCTCCTTATGGAGTTGGATATTCGTGTGCGATTGATTAGATAGTATTGTGACCTAGACAGCGTTCTACCACCGATGCTGCGGCGTAGGTTGGACGTTTCCACGCACTCGTGCCCAAATTTTAGGTACGGATCATGACAGGAATGATCCAATTCTTGTTGATACAGGACAGTCTTGGGAGGTATTCATGGACCTCTTCAAGAGGAAGTTCTTTGCTTGGGCAGACATGTTAGACTTGGGGAGGCAGTTTGAGAGCCTTACTCAGGGGGGCATATCTGTGGAGGATTAAGTCGCAGAGTTTGGTAGGTTGAGCCAATTTGTGGAGTATTTGGTGAGGGAGCCGGAGGTTCGAGGTATTTGTTTTCACGAGGGTCTAACTGGGAAGTGAAGATCCTTATTCCGTCTTTTTATGAGACCTACTCGGAGATACTAGCGGAGGCACGCGAGGTTGAGCGAGAGTTGGATTTAAAGTCCAAGAGAGATCGCGATTCTTTTTTAGGGGCAAACAACAGCACAGTGACTGCCAAGTGTCATCATTTCTAGTCCAGGCTTTTTCAGCAGCCACAACAGTACCAGACTCCAGCTAGGGCACCATTTCACCAGGCACTGCAGCAGCAGAGACAGTTACAACAAGCTTCCTGCCACTACTAGTAGAAGATCAGCCATATCTAGGAAGTTTGTAGGAGGAGGTTAGGAGTTTGTCTGTATTGTGATATCGAAGGGCATCAGCTGAGAGAGTGTCTTCCAATCCTCGTCGTGCAGTTCAGGGAGTAGCTCCATCTCCGAGGACACAGGCGAGACCACCTGCAGTACAGTCGAGGGGACCGCATACCCAGCAGCAGCGTTTTATCCAGCACCAACATCAGGGAGGTACACGTCAGGGACGAGCGTTTGCTATGATAGTTGAGGAGATCGAGCCCACCAGAGATGTCATTGCAGGTTCTATTCTTCTTGATTCTATTCCAGCTTTAGCTTTATTTGATAGTGGTACTTTCCATAGTTTTGTATCTTTTTTTTTTTGCTCTAAAGCATGATTTGGTGGCTGAGTCTTTGCTTAAGACTTGCAAGATCATGACCAGGGAAGGCATTATCCTGGTTAATGATATTTACAAGGATCGGAGAGTTACCCTGGATGGCCGGGAGCTGAGTGCGCGTCTACTTGTAATGCCACTTCCGAGCTACGATATTGTACTCGGGATGGATTGGTTGAGTAGGCACCGTGCTAATATAGATTGCAGAGGAGGTAGAATTTTGTTTAGCTAGCCAGGAGAGCAAGAGTTTGAGTTTTCTAAAGGAGCTGTAGAGCAGGGAGAATGCCTTATCTGTGGAGCTATGGTAGAAGACAAGGAGTTGCCACATCCATTGATAGCAGAGTTCTTGGAAGTGTTTCCTGAGGAATTGCCAGGATTGCCGCCAGATAGAGATGTTAAATTCTCTATAGACTTGGTGCTAGGTGCAGAACAATTTTTATAGCATGTCTATAGAGTAAACAACAACGAGATGGTCGAACTGAAGAATCAAGTGGATGAGCTGTAGGATAAGGGGTTTATCAGATCGAGTTCTTCACCGTGGGGAGCCCCGGTATTATTTGTACCGAAGAATGATGGATCGGTACGGATGTGCATTGATTACAAGGCATTGAATAATGTCACTATCAAGAACAAATATCCTTTACCATGGATTGATGACTTGTTCGATCAGTTGAGTGGTGTAAAGGTATTTTCTAAGATAGGCTTGAGATCAGGCTACCACTAGGTGAAAGTGAAGCCGGAGGACATACCGAAGACTGCTTTTAGGACTCCGTATGGTCAGTATGAGTTTATGGTGATGCCATTTGGGTTGGCTAATATCTCAGTGGTATTTATGAATTTGATGAACAAGGTGTTCCATCAGTACGTTGACAAGTTCGTGGTGGTGTTCATCAATGACATACTCAGATATTCGAAGACACCGAAGGAGCACGAGGAGCATTTTTGGATTGTGTTGGATATGCTGAGGAAGAAGAAGTTGTATGGGAAGCTATCCAAGTATGAATTCTTCCTAGACAAGGTGGAGTTCTTAGGACATGTTGACTGGTGATGGAATTTTAGTGAATCTGAAGAAGATCACAGTAGTGGAATCTTGGAAGACCCCGAGTTCAGTAGCAAAGATCAGGAGTTTCTTGGAATTTGCAGGCTACTACAAGAAGTTTGTGCAAGATTTTTCGAGGATTGCCGATCCGGTGACCAGACTCACCAGGAAGGATGTAGAGTTTGTTTGGATAGAGGAGTGCCAGGTTGCTTTTGAGGAATTGAAGAAAAGGTTAACGTCTACTCCTATTTTAATATTGCCATCAGGGTCTGGAGATTTTACTATTTATAGTGATGGATCAAAAAAAGGTTTGGCTTGTGTTCTTCAGCATAATAGGAAAGTGATTGCCTATGCATCCAGGCAATTGCGTCCTCATGAGAAGAACTATCCTACCTATGATTTGGAGTTGGCAGTAGTCATCTTTGCCCTAAAGTTGTGAAAATACTATTTGTACGGAGAGTATGTGGAGATCTTCACATACCACAAGAGCTTGAAGTACGTTTTCACGCAGAAGGAGTTGAACATGAGGCATCATCGGTGGTTGGAACTGATGAAAGATTTTAACATATCCTTGCAGTATCATCCTGGGAAAGCTAATGTAGTTGTCGATGCCTTGAGCAGGTATTCGGTAGCTATATTTTTGACGCAGGATCGATATTTGTTGGAGGACTTGGAGAGCTTGGGCATTGAGGTGATAGTTCCTGGTTTTACTATACATATGTGGGGGTTGCAGATACACTCAGAGTTGATGGACAGGATCAAGGCTGCCTAGTATGAGGATGTATCTCTGAGGAGCATCAGAGCTCAGGTAAGAGCAAGATTAGAGGATAATTTCACCATTGCTGAGGATGGTTTTTTGCGGCATGGTGTTAGATTGTGTGTGCCTAGTGGGGAGCATAATGAGGGGGTATTGCAGGAAGCGAATCGCTCTTAGTATTCTATACATTAAGGTACCAACAAGATGTATCGGGATATGCGAGAGAGTATGTGGTGGTATGGCATAAAGAGAGAAATGACACAGTTTGTAACCAAATGCTTAGTGTGCTAGCAGGTGAAAGCCGAGAGGCAAAGGCCAGGCGGTTTACTTCAGCCATTACCCATTCCACAGTGGAAGTGGGAGCACATTACTATGGATTTTGTATCAGATTTTTACGATCTCCAGGAGGGAAAGACGCAATTTGGGTCATCGTTGACAGGTTGACATAGTCGGCCCACTTTTTGCCTTTCAAGGTGGGTTTGTCTATGGAGAAGCTGGCAGAGATGTATGTGAGGAAGATCGTCGGGATACATGGAGTTCCTATCAGCGTAGTCTCAGATCAGGATAGTCTTTTCACTTCTCATTTCTGGAGGAGTTTACAGTCGAGTTTGGGCACCCAGCTCAAGTTCAGTATTGTATATCATATCCAGACAGATGGGCAGTCAGAGAGGACTATTCAGACTCTGAAGGATATGTTGCACACTTATGTACTAGATTTTGGGGGATCTTGGGAGGATCATCTCCATTTGGTAGAGTTTGCTTACAACAACAGCTACTAGGCTAGTATAGAGATGTCATTATTTGAGGCTCTATACGGTCGGAGATGTCGTACTCCTTTGTCATGGGACGATATTGGAGAGAGATCTTTGCTAGGGCTAGAGATGGTTGTGGATGTAGCGGAGAGGGTTAAGCTGATCAGAGAAAGACTTCGAGTGGCGCAGGACAGACAGCAGCATTGGGCCGATAGCCACCGGAGACCCTTTGAGTTTGAGGTATAGTTTTAGATTTTTGTTTCATGCTTATTATTAGTTATTTGATTTAGATTAAGTTCTTGAGTTTGTGTTTTATTCTAGGTTGGTAGTTTGGTGTTTCTGAGGATTTCTCCGACACGAGGCACGATTCGCTTCGGTGGAGGTAGGAAGCTTAGTTCGCGATTCATCAGACCTTTCACTATTCTAGAGAGAGTCGGTGCAGTTGCTTATAGACTAGACTTGCCACCAGCATTGGAGGGAGTGCACAATGTATTTCACATATCACAGTTGAGACGGTACATGGCAGATCCTAGTCATGTATTGGATCACTCAGAGATAGAGGTGGGCCCTACACTTAGCTATCCAGAGCAACCAGTTGAGATTCTGGATTGGAGAGAGAAGGTGTTGAGGAACCAGACTATTATTTTGGTATGTGTCACATGGAGGTATCACTCTCTGGGGGAGTCTACCTAGGAGAGAGAGGATGAAATGCGAGAGCGTTACCCATATTTGTTTGTGCCTTGAGGTATGTTCTTTCCTGTTTACTTTCTATTCTGTTCTTTCCATTTATGTTTTGTTTATTTTTTGGGGTAGTTTTCGTCTTTGAATTTCGAGGACGAAATTATTTTAAGAGGGGTAGACTTGTCACTACCACATTTTCTAGGAAAGGATATTTTGGTCATTTTATAATTAATTAAATATTGTGCATATTATATAATTATTTATTATATTATTTAATTATTGTTAGATGTTAGTTTATTATTTTGAACTTGTGTTAGTGGACCTAACTAGTTTAGATTAGATTCATGGACCAACATTTACTATTAGTTAGAATTGAGCCCAATTAGAAGCTCATTCATTAAGCGGATGATTAATTTAATTAAACCCATTAGACTAGAACATTTTCTCCTTAATTATTTTTTTATGAGAGGCCCAAGGGGTATATTGGTCATTGCATAATAGCTTGAGGGAGGGGTCAAGGGGAGCGGCCATATAAAGGAAAGGGAGAAATTTCTCTCTCCTCTTTTTATTTTAAATCTAGATCTAGAATTTCTCTCAACCAAATTCCTTCATTCCCACATCAAATCTCTACCAAATTTCTTTCCAAATTCTTCCTAAATCACCATTGGAGGCTAGTAGAGCAAGGATCTAGAAGGAAAAAGTAAGGATCTACAAAGAGGAGCAATGATCTACAAGTTGAAGGCAATTTTTACCAAATTTGGAGGTTGTATTGGGAATCTATCTCGCAATAGGTAAGTTTTTTGCCTTTAATTAGGTTTTAAATCTGTGTTTTAATTATTAGGAACCACTCCATATGATGAGGCTACCCATAGGAATCGAAATTAGGTTCATATGAGGCCTATGGAGAAAGTTATGGTCTGTTTTGTGTCAATTTTGGAAGAATTTCGAGTTGACACATGTTGTATTTGTCAATTGGTCAATTAGACCAAATTGACATATATTTGATTGCTTGTGGCTAGTGTCGTGTCTACAATTGGATACGTGTAGGCCGTATTCCAATAATTTGGAGATACGGGTTAGTTTGGGGGATTTTCCTCCGACATAGGTCTTTGTGCATGTCATATTTTGACACGGACACATAGATGTGTAATTGACTCTACGTATTATTCATATATACTATTTTAGACTTGTTCATGTCCTTCGAGGTACGTTTGGTTGTGTGGTGGACTCGTATTGCAAGCGTATCATAGATCTAGTATGATACGGGTGCGATGCACTCCACATGTTTGTTTGATTTTATTCCTAGATTCAATTTGTATTATTCATAGCTATTAGTATATTAATTATCATAGTATATATGTATGTATATTTTTTGAGTTGTATACGTATATATGTAGTTATGTATTTATAACTACTTGTATATATATGTATATATCATAGTATTGTGTGTATATGGAGATATGTTATGTTCATATGTATATATATACATAGAGGTATTTATATGCATGTATAGTTGTGTGTGAGTGGAGAATATATATATATATATATATATATATATATATATATATATATATATATATATATATATATATATATAATAGAGTAAGTAGGTAATTGTCCAGCCACGGATATTAATTATAATAACGCTAGCATATGGTATAGTGACTCTTTCACTATGTCACTGGGCCTATTGACGATAGAACACATGCGCTAAGTGATGAAAAACTGTATACAAGACGGATATTTAAGATGCAAGACTTTCTTTCGAATATAGCTAGGCAACTCAAATCAAAGCGGTATCCCAAGAATTATAAAAAATAATAGGAATTACGTCAGACCCAGAAGACCCACACACCTATCCCTTTTAAATTTCTATGTCACACGCGAATATCTTCTTTATCTTAATATATACTTGGTTGGATAGAACTGCAAATCATAAACATCTTGTTCGAGAAGTAGTTTGACTTTATTAACGGGTATATCTGTATTATTCATTGTAAATGGTTGATGCTTACCAAAAGAAGTTCTTACCATTGACTGGCTTTCATCCAAGAAAGGGTCCAAAGCAATAAACCTATTCGTCCCTGTCCGAGCAGAGGAATTACAGGTATCTATTGGAGAGGCGGTGCCTTATCGGCCAAGACCTTGTTTCTGTGGTCGTCGGCGATTCATCGGCCTACCGTCAACTATTTTCCAGCCCTCATCTGAGTTTTGAGTATTGGTTGGACCTACGTTCGCGCTTGAACCAGAATTTGCATGATTATCATTTAAATTTTGGATTTGGGGCACATTTAACGAATAGGAATCTATGTATCTATCCCTTGCCTGAAAGCTTAGAAGCCCTTTCTTTTGGACAGAATCCGGTGTTAGCAGCAAATCATGTGGATGCCGCAAATAAGGTCTTTGCAAGAAGGGCTCTGAAAGGCAACTAGTCTTCACTTCTATGTGTATTGTATGTGTACACTTATTTTCATGTTAAGAAGGGACATCGGTCGGTCGATTCTGAGTTGTTTGGCCTGACGCTATGGTCAGAAGGTGGGCGTATCCTAACATTGTTGGGCCCCCACTGCACCCACGTCCTCCTGGCCATGCAGGGGGACGTGCTCGAGCAGTAAGGGGCAAATTTTGAATTAATCCCATAACTGACTGACACGTGTTTGGTTGTCCCCTAAGTTTTGTTCGAGGAAGATTCGACTCGGGTAGAACCCGCCAGGTTAGCACGAGTTAAGTTAGCAGATCGGGCTGAGTTAAGTGACTCACTCACCTGGTTGACTCGGGTGGATGTAGAGTGTCTGCTAGGGTTTGCCCCTGATCCTATAGCCACAGGACCGTCGTCTGGCCCTCTTTTTACGGGACTGGTTGTCACTACCCGATTCTAGAAAATAGTTTATTTTTATTTAGTAATTGTGTATTGTATATAATTAATTATAATTATATTTAATTGGTGATTGTGTTATTTTTATTTTGATTGTTTTAGGATTTTGGCTAGTCTGGACCCATGTCAGACACTAGTGGACCCATGTTTGACCTAACCCACACCCTTGTGAGATCTATTTTTGGGTTTAGAATATTTATTATATTTTTAGTGGGTTAGTTGGAGAGATTTGGAGTTAGTTTGAGTGCTTTTGGAACCCGAAACCCAAAACCCAAGTTAGGAGAGGGCATTTTGGATATTTTATACTTGTGAAACCCCTTTATTATGTGTGGCCGGCCTTTCCAGACCCACACCCGACCAAACCACTGCAGCCCCCATTTTTTTACTTCTTCTTCACTTCTCCTTCTTCTCCACTCCTTCTTTCTTCTTCTTTCCTTCTGCCAAGTAAGTTTTCTCCATTTTCTTTCCTTTCTTCTTCTATTTCTTACTTTTGTGTGAACTCTAACCTTATATTTTTCTCCAACCTAGGTGTTTAGAGCCTAGACTTAGTGTGGAGGCTAGATTTGGAGGCTTGGAGCTTGAGGGAGGTGATTTCAAGTGATTGGGAGACTTTGGCTTTGGGATTCCAACTCCCAAGATGTAAACCCTAACTTTTCCCTTGCTAATTACTCTTATATAGTATAATTAGTGGTTTAGAACCTTCCTAGACCCTAAGCCTACCCGTGGGAGAAAGTTGGAACTAGTTTGGTTGAGTTTAGAGACTTTGACACTAGGTTTTGTGTCAATTTCGGATGGAATCCGAAATTGGCTCAATTTTGGGTGATGCCCTAGGTTAGACGGACCTAGGTAAAAGTTGTCGGATGTCTAGAGGGTTAGTACGTGTCTCCGTTCGGACACGTGAAGTCGTGTCGCGGAGAAACGGGCGTTTCGATCATTTTCAGGGTTTTAGTCATCGTCGGTTCTAAGTGCATGCCCGTTTTTGCCACGGACCTAGAATCGATGCGTTAGTATTTTTTCTAGGATCTAGACATCGTTTAGAACCCATGGGTAAATTTTGGGCTGATTCTGAGTTGGTTTGGTGTGCGTTTCAGGAGATTTTTTGAACCGTACACCGCGTGTTCGTCGAAATGACCGAACGGCCATTTCGACTTGGTTTCGTAGTTTCGGGCTTGTGCGCGTGTTGGGTTAGCTTCGGGGAGTGTGTGCTAGAGTTCTCGGGTTATATTATATGTATATATATATATATATATATATATATATATATATATGTATTCGTGTGCGTGTGGGTCGTTGGTGGGCGTTGTGTGCGTTGTTGTGTGTAGTATTGTGTTTATGTGTCTATATATATATATATATATATATATATATATATATATATATATATATATATATATATATATATATATATGTATATGTGTCTATATATGTATATATATTTATATATATATGTGTATATATACCTATATTTATGCTTGTGTATGTGTATTAGTGTGAGTGTGTTTGTGTATATATATATATATATATATATATATATATATATATATATATATATATATGAGTGTGCGTATGCGTGTATATGTATATATATATATCTGTGTGTATGTGTATATATATAAATATATTTGTGTGTATATATATAGATAAGTGTGTGTTTATATATACATAGATATGTGTTTATGTATATATAGGTAGTGTGTATATATATATACATGTGTGTGTGTGTTTTCATGTGTAGGTGTGTGTGTAAATATATATGTTAGTGTGTGTGTGTGTATATATATATATAGTTATATATATGTATATATGTGTGTCTGTGTATGTGTGATTGTGTTTATGTGTGTGGTCGTTTGTGTACGTATGGTGCGAAGGGGCAGCGAGGCGTGCAGCGAGGGGGGGACAGCGTGCAGCCAGCAGGCAGCGCCGCAGGGCACAGTGCGCTGCTGTGCAGCCTGCACAGCAGCTGCAGCAGCAGCAGCAGTGTAAGCAGACAGCACAGCAGTAGCAATCGCATCTAGGTGCGTTGCTTTAGCAGGTAGCGAGGTAGAGGGAGAGAATAAATAGCTAGATAGATAGACAGATTGATAGGTTGAGATAGGTAATAAATAGATAGTTGGATAGATAGATATATCTATAGATAGATAGGTAGATGGATAGATAGTTATACCTATCTATGTGTATATATATATATATATATATATATATATATATATATATATATATATATATATATGTATAGATACTAGATAGATATATATACATATTTGAGAGTGGGTGTAAGGTATATATGTATGTGTTTGTGAATATATATATATGCATATAGATATGTAGGTATGTATATATATATATATATATATATATATATATATATATATATATATATATATATATATATATATGTTAGATATATTTTAGCCTAGATTATAGCTAGATATATATATATCTATTTGCATAAATAGCTAGTTAGAGGAGTATTAGAGAGGTATCTCAATACCTTGGGATATCATGGTATCTCAATACCTTGAGATATCCAAGGTATTGAGTTTCGAGCGGAGTTTTTGAGCATTAGCCTAGAAATAGTATTGAAGTAATTTTTATATGTATATGTGTATATATTTACGTGTGCTAGCATAGGTTTTAGCGAATTTAGGCGGGGTGCGTAGCCTAGGTCGAGGTATCGGATACCGTGGGTATCCCGGTATCTCGATGAGGCAAGTTTGAGAGTTTACTAGCTTAATGAGTTAGTTTTGACCTAAAATTTTAGGGGCACCCTAGTTTGATCTATATTTGACCATAATTGTCCCCGTTGACCATATAAGTCAACATTAGACCTAGTTTTGACCTAGAGTTGACTTTTTGGACCCCGGGTTGACTTTTTGATCCAAATTTTACCGGTTTGACCCGTTCGACCTAGAATAATCCTAGAAGCCTATTTTTAATTATTTTATATCAGTTTAACTCCTTATAACCCTGTTTAATCTTGTTTTTTGTCATAGGTTCTTGCGACACCGGTCCGGATCTCGATCCTCATCAGTTGCTCAGGACATCAGGCGAGTACCTACCTCTGATAGTTTTAATTTCATGATATCGTTTATATCACCTGTTCTAGAACTGTAATACTTAATTCTAACACATTGTTACACGAGCTGGTACTAGTGGATCCCGTCATGAGATGTTATCCCCCTTTCCGTGTTCAGCGGGTACTCTATCACGTGTATTTTATCATGTGCTTCGGGTATTGATTCTCATGTGCTATCATGTGCTTCTTGTGCTCTCGCATTCATGTGCGCGAGCTATTATCATGTACGTAGCGTGTCGTGGTTGGATCCAAGAGTATTAGTGGGGGAGGAGAGTAGGAGTTGGTTATGTGATCAAAGCCAAACAGTATTCATGTGTATGTCGGTTATGCAACTCACGCATAACGAAGTTATCGTAGTATTTTTTATGTGCAACCTAAGCCGATCACATAACCAACTTATGCTCAAGGCACTTAGCTAGTATTCATGTTTCTCACATGCAGTTACTTCACTACTTGTATTGTTCTCCAGTTTACATTACAGCTACTTATTCTGCTCCAGCATATATTTATTTTCCTGTGCATCTTGTATACTTTTCTATTACTAGTCATATACACCTTACCATGCATTTGGAGTTGCTTTCAGAGTTATGTACTTCACTCTAGTCCTGACTGGGCATATTTTTTCTAGAGGATCCTGAGGATTTCTGCCCGACTTTCTACGGGCCGGGTGTCGACGAGGGTTGTGACCCCGAGATCGAGGAGGAGTGTGCCGAGGAGATGCCGTTAGTGCCCTAGTTAGCTAGGTTGGTTTCCTGGGTTGTTCCAAGTTGTTATTTGGATGATTGTACTTATTCTTTTGATGCTGTGAGATGTTGTAGACTATTATAGACTTGGACTGTATTTTGGATATTGTCTTGCTCTCTTTGGTTCTGGTTTCCTTTTGCTATCATATCATGCTTTTACTCTACCCCTAGATTATTGTGATTGAGTATTCATATATATATTGTGTGGTTGCCCTCCTTTTGGAGAGGATATTGGCAGATTTTTGTGAGATATATAGATTTGTTTGACCTAGAACGAACCTTATAGCGTTCTACCGCCGATTCTGTGGCGTAGGCTGGACGTACCCACGACTCATGTCCGATTTTTTGGGTACGGGTCGTGACACATTTTTGGTGGTGGCCCATGCAGGTCTAGTTTTTAGATTTACCTGTAATAGGATATAGGATATAGGTTGAGAGAGAGTGTGCTCAATCACAACTAGGACCCTTCCTGATTTCTTTTGCTATCTTTAATTTTCCTGAAATTGTTTTCTTTTGCAATATTACTGTTCTTCTTTGATGATATCGTATCTGCACCGTTGGTGATGTGATCTCAAGTTCTGTTCTTCTTGATTCCATTCCAGCACTTGCTTTATTTGATTTTGGTGCTTCCCATAGTTTTGTGTCTGTATCTTTTGCTGTTAGACACCATCTTGTTGCTGAACCTTTAGCTAGACTCTGTAAGATCACGACCGGGGGTGGTATCATCCTAGTCAATGATGTCTGCAGAGACCGAAGAGTTACCTTGGGAGGCCGGGAGTTGAGTGTGTGCCTACTCGTAATGCTACTTCTGAGCTACGACATTGTACTCGGGATAGATTGGTTGAGTACGCATTGTGCTAGTATAGATTATCGTGGAGGCAGAGTTTTGTTTAGTCCGTCGGGTGAGCCAGAGTTTCAGTTTGCCAGAGGAGCAGCGGAGCAGACCGAGGGAGTCTTCTGCGGAGCCCTGGTGGTAGAGCCGAGGTTGCTACATCCACTGATAGAGGAGTACATGGATGTCTTTCCGGAGGAGTTGCCAGGGTTACCTCCGGACAGAGATATGAAGTTCTCTATAGACTTGGTGCCAGGCACGGAGCCGATATCCCAACACGTCTATAGAGTCAGCAATAGTGAGCTGATAGAGTTGAAGAAGCAGGTGGATGAGCTTCAGGACAAGGGATTTATCAGATCTAGTTCTTCTTTGTAGGGTGCTCCGATACTTTTTGTGCCAAAGAAGGATGGGTCGATACGGATGTATATCGGCTACAGGGCTCTGAACAACCTCACAATCAAGAACAAGTATCCGCTGCCGCGTATTGATGATCTATTTGACCAGTTGAGTGGAGCGAGGGTGTTTTCCAGGATTGATCTGAGGACAGGCTACCACCAGGTGAAGGTAAAGCGGGAGGATATTTCGAAGACAACTTTTCGGACCAGGTATGGACAGTATGAGTTCATGGTGATGCCGTTTGGGTTGACTAATGCCCCGGCAGTGTTCATGAACCTAATGAACAAGGTATTCCATCAGCATCTGGACAGGTTTGTGGTGGTGTTTATAGATGACATCTTGGTGTATTCGAAGACCCCAGAGGAGCATGAGGAGCATATGAGGATAGTGTTGGAGACTCTCAGGAAGGAAAAGCTTTATGAAAAGCTTTCGAAGTGCGAGTTCTTCCTTGACAAGGTTGAATTCCTTGGTCATGTGGTGACTGGAGAGGGTATCTCGGTGGATCCGAGAAAGATCATGGCAGTTGAGGCATGGAGTGCTCCGAGTTCAGTAGCAGAGGTCAGGAGTTTCCTGGGACTGGCAGGTTACTACAGGAGATTTGTTCAAGATTTTTCCCGAATTGCAGAGCCGTTGTCCAGGCTGACTCGGAAGGATGTGGAGTTTGTTTGGTCAGAGGAGTGTCAGATCGCCTTTGATGAGCTGAAGAGGAGGTTGACGACAGCTACAGTGTTGACATTTCCATCATGTTCTGGAGGATTCACTATTTATAGTGATGCATCGAGAAAGGGACTGGATTGTGTGTTACAGCAGAATGGGAGGGTGATTGCCTATGCTTCCAGGCAATTACGTCCTCATGAGAAGAACTACCTTACCCATAATTTGGAGTTGGCAGCGGTCATCTTTGCTCTGAAGTTATGGAAATACTATTTATACGGAGAGCGTGTGGAGATCTTCACAGACCACAAGAGCTTGAAGTATATGTTTACCCAAAAAGAGCTGAACATGAGGCAGAGGAGATGGTTGGAGTTGATAAAAAACTTCAACATATTATTGCAGTATCATCCAGGGAAGGCGAAAGTAGTTGCGGATGCGCTGAGCAAGTATCCGGTAGCTATGTGCCTGACTACAGATCGTTATCTTCTGACAGATCTAGAGAGCTTGGGCATTGAGGTGATAGTGCCTGGAGTTGAGATGCAGATATGGGGACTGCAGATTCAGTCAGAGTTGGTAGACCGGATCAGGGCTACACAGTTTGAGGATGAGTCCCTGAGGAGCATCAGGGCGCAGGTGCATATTGGATTATCAGATGACTTCACCATTGCTAATGATGGTTCTTTGCGGCACGGTACCAGGTTGTATGTGCCGAGTGGGTCGTTGCGCGAGGAGGTTCTTCAGGAGACGTATCGATCCCAGTACTCTATGCATCCAGGTGCCAACAAGATGTATAGAGATCTGAGAGAGCATGTATGGTGGTACGAGATGAAGCGGGAGGTAGCACGCTTCGTATCCCGATGCTTAGTGTGCCAGTAGGTGAAGGCAGAGAGGCAGAGGCCAGGAGGTTTGCTCCAGCCGTTACCCATTTTGGAGTAGAAATGGGAGCATGTGACCATGAATTTTGTTTCTGGACTTCCCCGTTCTCCAGGCGGGAAGGATGCAATTTGGGTCATCGTGGACAGGTTGACCAAATTGGCCCACTTTCTACCATTCAAAGTGAGTATGTCTACAGAGAGACTAGCAGAGATGTATGTGCGCCAGATAGTCAGACTGCATGGAGTTCCTGTGAGCATAGTATCAGATCGGGACAGTCGCTTTACTTCGTATTTCTGGAGGAGTCTACAGGCTAGCTTGGGCACCCAGCTCAAGTTTAGTAGTGTATATCACCCACAGACAGATGGTCAGTCAGAGAGGACCATTCAGACACTTAAGGACATGCTTTGCACTTGTGTTCTGGATTTCAGAGGCTCTTTGGAGGATCACTTGCACTTGGTAGAGTTTGCTTACAACAACAGCTACCAAGCCAGTATCAAGATGTCACCATTCGAGGCATTGTATGGACGGAGGTGTCGCACTCCGTTATCATGGGATGATGTAGGTAAGAGAGCTTTGCTTGGCCCAGAGATGGTAGTTGATGCAGCGGAGAAGGTCAAGCTCATTAGAGATAGACTTCGGGTGGCGCAGGACAGGCAGCGGCATTGGGCCGATAACCACCGGAGACCTTTGGAGTTCGAGGTATAGCTTAGAATTTAGATTTTGTTCTTGTGTTTGCTTGTTTTAGACTAAGTACAGAGACCTTGTTTGTGCTAGGTTGGAGATCTGGTGTTCCTGAGGATTTCTTCGACGCAGGGCACTATTCGCTTTGGTGGAGGCGGAAAGCTTAGCCCACGTTTCATCGGACCCTTCCGCATTCTTGAGAGGGTTGGCGTCGTAGCGTATAGGCTTGAGTTGCCGTATATGCTAGAGGGAGTTCATGATGTGTTCCACGTGTCACAGTTGAGACGGTACGTGGCGGATCCCAGTCACGTATTGGATCACTCAGAGATCGTGGTGGGCCCTACTCTTAGTTATCCAGAGCAGCCGGTGGAGATTCTGGATCGACGGAAGAAGGTATTGAGGAACCAGATATTCCCTTGGTTCGCATCGCGTGGAGGCATCACTCTCCGGGTGAGTCGACCTGGGAGAGAGAGAGGATGAAATGCGCGAGAGATACCCCTATCTTTTTGAGCCCTGAGGTATGGTTCTTTTCTTTGCATTCCTGTCCTAGTTTTGCCTTTTAATTTCGAGGACAAAATTATTTTAAGGAGGGTAGGCGTGTCACTACCCGATTCTAGAAAATAGGTTTTTTTATTTATTTATTTAATAATTGTGTATTGTATATAATTAATTATAATTATATTTAATTGGTGATTGTGTTATTTTTATTTTGATTATTTTAGGGTTTTGGCTAGTCTGGACCCATATCAGACCCTAGTGGACCCATGTCTGACCTAACCCACACCCTTATGAGACCTATTTTTGGGTTTAGAATATTTATTATATTTTTAGTGGGTTAGTTGGAGAGATTTGGAGTTAGTTTGAGTGCTTTTGGAAACCGAAACCCAAAATCCAAGTTATGAGAGGGCATTTAGGGTATTTTGGACTTGTGAAACCCCTTTATTATGTGTGGCCGGCCTTTCCAGACCCACACTCGACCAAACCACAGCAGCCCCCATTTTTTTACTTCTTCTTCACTTCTCCACTCCTTCTTTCTTCTTCTTTCCTTCTTCCAAGTAAGTTTTCTCCATTTTCTTTCCTTCCTTCTTCCATTTCTTACTTTTGTGTGAACCCTAACCTTACATTTTTCCCCAACCTAGGTGTTTAGAGCTGAGACTTAGTGTGGAGGCTAGATTTGGAGGCTTGGAGCTTGAGGGAGGTGATTTCAAGTGATTGGGAGACTTTGGCCTTGGGATTCCAACTCCTAAGAGGTAAACCCTAACTTTTCCCTTACTAATTACTCTTATGTAGTGTAATTAGTGGTTTAGAACCTTCCTAGACCCTAAGCCTACCCGTAGGACAAAGTTGGAACTAGTTTGGTTGAGTTTAGAGACTTTGACACTAGGTTTTGTGTCAATTTCGGGTGGAATCTGAAATTGGCCCAATTTTGGGTGATGCCCTAGGTTAGACGGACCTAGGTAGACGTTGTCGGATGTCTAGAGGGTTAGTGCGTGCCTCCGTTCGGATACGTGAAGTCGTGTCGCGAAGAAACAGATGTTTCGAGAGTTTTCGGAGTTTTTGTCGTCGTCGGTTCTAAGTGCGTGCGTGTTTTTGCCACGGACCTAGAATCGACGTGTTAGCATTTTTTCTAGGATCTAGATATCGTTTAGAATCTGTGGGTAAATTTTGGGCCGATTCTGAGTTGGTTTGGTGTACGTTTCAGGAGATTTTCTGAACCGTACACCGCGTGTTCGTCGAAATGACCGAACAGCCATTTTGACTTGGTTTCGTAGTTTCGGGCTTGTGCGCGCGTTGAGTTAGCTTTGGGGAGTGTGTGCTAGAGTTCTCGGATTATATTTTATATATATATATATATATATATGTATTCGTGTGCGTGTGGGTCGTTGGGCGCACGTTGATGTGCGTTGTTGTGTGTAGTGTTGTGTTTGTGTTTATGTGTCTATATATATATATATGTGTGTGTGTCTATATATGTATATATATTTATATATATATGTGTATATAGACCTATATTTGTGCTTGTGTATGTGTATTAGTGTGAGTGTGCTTGTATATATATATATATATATATGTATATGTATGAGTGTGCGTGTGTATGTATATGTATATATATATATCTGTGTGTATGTGTATATATATACATATATTTGTGTGTGTATATATATAGATAAGTGTGTGTTTATATATACATAGATATGTGTTTATGTATATATAGGTAGTGTGTATATATATATACATGTGTGTGTGTGTTTTCATGTGTAGGTGTGTGTGTAAATATATATATGTTAGTGTGTGTGTGTATATAGTTATATATATATATATATATATATATATATATATATATATATATATATGTGTGTGTGTATGTGTGTTTGTGTGTGTGTGTGTGTGTGTGTGTGTGTGTGTATGTGTGATTGTGTTTGTGTGTGTGGTCGTTTGTGTGCGTGTGGTGCGAAGGGGCAGCGAGGCGTGCAATGAGGGAGGGACAGCGTGCAGCCAGCAGGCAGCGCCGCAGCGGACAGCGCGCTGCTGTGCAGCGTGCACAGCAGCTGCAGCAGCAGCAGCATCTTAAGCAGCAGCAGCAACAGTGTAAGCAGCCAGCGCAGCAGTAGCAATCGCATCTAAGTGCGTTGCTTTAGCAGGTAGTGAGGTAGAGGGAGAGAATAGATAGCTAGATAGATAGACAGATTGATAGGTTGAGATAGGTAATAGATAGATAATAGATTAGATAGATAGTTGGATAGATAGATATATCTATAGATAGATAGGTAGATGGATAGATAGTTATACCTATCTATGTGTATATATATATATATATATATATATATATATATATATATATATATATATATATATACATATAGCTAGATATATATATATAGCTATATATATATATATGTATAGATACTAGATAGATATATATACATATTTGAGAGTTGGTGTAAGGTATATATGTATGTGTTTGTGAATATATATATATATGCATATAGATATGTAGGTATGTATATATATATATATATATATGTTAGATATATTTTAGCCTAGATTATAGCTATATATATATATATATATATATATATATATATATATATATATATATTTCAATAAATAGCTAGTTAGAGGGGTATTAGAGAGGTATCTCAATACCTTGGGATATCAAGGTATCTCAATACCTTGAGATATCCAAGGTATCTCAATACCTTGAGATATCCAAGGTATTGAGTTTCGAGCGGGATTTTTGAGCATTAGCCTAGGAATAGTATTGGAGTAATTTTTATATGTATATGTGTATATATTTACGCGTACTAGCATAGGTTTTAGTGGGTTTAGGCGGGGTGCGTAACCTAGGTCGAGGTATCGGATACCGTGGGTATCCCGGTATCTCGAGGAGGCGAGTTTGATAGTTTAATAGCTTAATGAGCTAGTTTTGACCTAGAATTTTAGGGACACCCTAGTTTGACCTAGATTTAACCATAATTGTCTCCGTTGACCGTAAAAGTCAACGTTTGACCTAGTTTTGACCTAGAGTTGACTTTTTGGACCCCGGGTTGACTTTTTGATCCAAATTTTACCGGTTTGACCCGTTCGACCTAGAATAACCCTAGAAGCCTATTTTTGATTATTTTATATCAGTTTAACTCCTTATAACCCTGTTTAATCTTGTTTTTTGCCATAGGTTCTTGCGACACTGGTCCGGATCTCGATCCTCATCAGTTGCTCAGGACATCAGGCGAGTACCTACCTCTGATAGTTTCAATTTCATGATAGCGTTTATATCACCTGTTCTAGAACTGTAATACTTGATTCTAACATATTGTTACACGAGCTGGTACTAGTGGATCCCGTCATGAGATGTTATCCCCCTTACCGTGTTCAGCGGGTACTCTATCACGTGTATTTTATCATGTGCTTCGGGTATTGATTCTCATGTGCTATCATGTGCTTCTTGTGCTCTCACCTTCATGTGCGTGAGCTATTATCATGTACGTAGCATGTCGTGGTTGGATCCAAGAGTATTAATGGGGGAGGGAAGTAGGAGTTGGTTATGTGATCAAAGCCAAACAGTATTCATGTGTATGTCGGTTATACAACTCATACATAACGAAGTTATCGTAGTATTTTTCATGTGCAACCTAAGCCGATCACATAACGAACTTGTGCTCAAGGCACTTAGCTAGTATTCATGTTTCTCATATGCAGTTACTTCACTACTTGTATTGTTCTCCAGTTTACATTGCAGCTATTTATTCTGCTCCAGCATATATTTATTTTCCTGTACATCTTGTATACTTTTCTATTGCTAGTCATATACACCTTACCATGCATTTGGGGTTGCTTTCAGAGTTATGTACTTCGCTCCAGTCCTGACTGGGCATATTTTTTCTAGAGGATCCTGAGGATTTCTGCCCGAATTTCTACGGGTCGGGTATCGACGAGGGTTGTGACCCCGAGATCGAGGAGGAGTGCGCCGAGGAGACGCCGTTAGTGCCCTAGTTAGCTATGTGGGTTTCCTGGGTTGTTCACAGTTGTTATTTGGATTATTGTACTTATTCTTTTGATGCTGTGAGATGTTGTAGACTATTATAGACTTGGACTGTATTTTGGATATTGTCTTACTCTCTTTGGTTCTGGTTTTCTTTTGCTATCATATCGTGCTTTTACTCTTCCCCTAGATTATTGTGATTGAGTATTCATATATATATTGCGTGGTTGCCCTCCTTTTGGAGAGGATATTGGCAGATTTTTGTGAGATATATAGATTTGTTTGTCCTAGAACGAACCTTACAGCGTTCTATCGCCGATTCTGCGGCGTAGGCTGGACGTACCCACGACTCATGCCCGATTTTTCGGGTGCGGGTCGTGACACTGGTTCCCTTAGCCCTATGCCACTGGGGAATCACCGCCAACCATGGCCCGTATAGTTCTCCAGCCACCTCGAGCTTGGTGCTTGTGTTAGGATTCTCCTCAGTAGAGGTTGGTGAGCCCTGCTGGACTCTTCCCTCTCCGGCAACCTTCCTCTTTGCCCCAGTCACCACCGGCAGATCGCAGTCTTCCACCTTATGACCAAGATGACTACACCTAAAATAGAAAATTCCTACATTCTCATAACAAAACTCTTGCCAAAAAACTCCCCCACCCTTTTTGTTAATGGAAACTACCGGTACAAGAGCTTTTTGCAGATCGACTTCGACGCTTTTTTTTTGCTGCGCGCCTTGCATAGCTTGCTCTCAACATCTCTCCAGTGCACTCATCGACGGCGATCGGCTCTTTCTATATATATATATATATATATGTATGCTTGTGTGTGTGAGTGAGCAGTATATTGAGAGGGGATGCAGTTTCAGTATTTTATAGTAGCAGTTTCAGCAGATTAGTGTAGCAGCAACCAACAGCATGACCAACTGCATTAACAGCAACAGCAAGCAAACAGAGGATAGCAGTGCAGCAGAGGGAGCTGCACAAGCAGCAACCAAGTGTACTGCAGCCTTGAGTCAGCAGCTAGCTGCACTGCACAGTGCAGCAGAGAAGAGCAAACTGCATTCAACAGTAATACAGCAAAAGTGTAGTTTGCACTGTGCAGTAAGCACAGCAAAGAGCAGTAGCAGCCTGCAGGCATGCCAACAGCAAGATGCAGCTCGAGCACTAGCAGCAGTCTCAGCAAAGGTAAGTGCAGAGCTCGTGTACACTTGAGCAGTAGCAACTTCATCAGGCAAGAGCAGTTGCAATCTCCAACTGCACAGTTGATGCAGCAAGCCAATGCAGTTTATAGTGTGCAGCCAAGGCACTATGCAGGTATACAGCATCCAGCATCCAGCAGCAAGGGTTGATCCTCAGGTGAGCAGCAGACAACAAGGTAGGTAGGGGTTTAGCTAGTTTGGTTTAGTAGTTATAGTAGTTTAGTCAGTTTTTAGAGGTGAGCTAGTAGCTATTAATAGTTAGTAGTTACTTACTTGTTAAGTAGTTATGTACCTAGATACTTGTTAGTCTAAGTAGTTAGTTAGATAGATATATATGTACTTGTTAGATTAGTATTGATATGTAGGTATGTAGTATTGTATCTATGTACTGATCTGTATTGTATAGTTAGTAGTATTTAATAATCTAGTTAATGTTAGTATAGTTAGTGTTTTGATAGTGAGCTATACATTAGGATTGGACTTACCTTGGAATACCAAGGTAATACCAAGGTAATTAGTCGATAATCAAGGTATGGATTTGAGTATCGAGATGGGTGTGTAGGTAGTGAGATACGCTTTGGTTCAAAGCCAATGTATACAATTTGCATTAGTTAGTTTAGATACTATATGTATTGACTTGCATATATATATATATATATATATATATATATATATATATATATATTAGTATTTTCATATATAAGAACTTGCGTATCCTATGATACGGCATTTTGTGTGTATCTTAGTATCTTAGTTTAACTAGTGTGGCCTAGTTACATAGTGTATGGACCCAATATCCTAGAGATAGACTCGTACAACCTAGAAATAGGTAGTTTGACCAAGTTTGACCATTTTTATCTATAGTTGACCTAGGTTGTCTGTTTGGACTCAGAAATGGCTTTTGACCTAGATGTTGACCAGTTTAACTTATTTCTCATTCAAAAATCTTGTATTGATGTTATATTCCATATCTAGGTCTTCGAGGCACCGTACCGACCATATGTGATACTGTTCACACTACTTCAGATGAGTACATTCTCTGTGAATCCCGTGTCATAACATACCATGGTTAGATCCACTATTCCAGTCAGGGTTGGGGAGTATGTAGTGTAGATATGTGATCATACCCTCCTTGTATCAAGTCTTGTTCATTGAATAGTGTTAATCATACACCGCACGTATGATTAGCCAGGCCATTAATCTTGTATCAAGTTTCCAAGCCGATCACATGTTAAAGCTGGTACTCACTCACTTAGTCATTAGTATTCATGTTCATTGCCATATTATTCATTCTTGTATTTATTTCAGTATTTCTTTATTGTATATCTTTTGTATCTATTGTTGCATCTTGTATATTCACATCTATTTATTGTTATATAGTTTATATCATTTATTAGAACTGCTGTTAGAGATGTACTCTACTCATTTTTTGACTGGATATATTTTTTCCAGATGACACTGAAGAGTGGTATCCCACTCATTACGGACCTCGGGATGTTGTGGGCTTAGAGCCAGAGACCTTGGCTCAGGAGGGTCTCATCCCGACTGAGACAGACGACCCGGGACTCGTGGCATCTTATTTATTCCTTTTCAACTGGATTTGTCTCCAGCTTATTTTAGTATCTCTTGGGCTCATTTGATATTATTTTTGTCTCATGAGTTGTATTGTGACTATTCTGTTCTTTTATCATATTCATGCTTATTTTCATCTTAGATCTGTGATTGAGTATATTTATATTGTTGATGGCATATTATATTGATTAGATAGATTATCCAAACAGCGTTTTACCGCTGATGCTGCGGCGTAGGCTGGGCGTTGTTCCCAACTTTCATCCCTACACCGGGTGTGGGTCATGACAATATTACCGTTCGATCAATCCTTAGTCTACTTCTAGCATTCCTCAAACAACTAAGTTCAAATCCTCAATCCAAAGTCTATCTATCTTCATTATGTTTTATTTTATCGAGTTCGTTTGAATAATCATCAAACATGTTTTTGCGAGTTCGATCATCCCCGCTGGACGTAAAATTATCACGCCAACGCTCCCGTGGGTTAAGCGTTCTCATTTGGGCCTGATGTCCAGTGTTATCTTTTGAACTAGATTCAAGATCATTCGTTCAAATCAAGATTAACTCCATTATCGCCTACCTCAATCATTGAACCACAAATTTGCTAACTTGTATCAATCCATGCTATCTTTTAACTCATCAATATCGTATCATGTCTTCTAAATTTGAAACCATAACATTCGTACTCAAGCTGAACTCTATGGAGCGATATCTTACTCAAATTTAAATTTTCCATGCACGCTTCATTCATTTTCTCCATTATTCTAATTACACTAACTCTGATTGCATCCTCAATTATTTTATCTTAACTCAAATTTTAATTCGTTTGATTCAATTTGAAATTGCTTGCATAATTTACTAAGTTTTCTCGACCAAGATATTGATTCCATTACCTTGAATTCCTATTCGATATAAGCCTTATCATTTGCTCAACGTAGTCTAACTCGATCGATAAAATCTCATATGATTCCTTTGAATTTGGTTACTTGCTAAGCATTACTTATACTAAGGCCTTACATAATCACGTCGTTTGCTGCTAGCCTCGTTTGCTATCCCGAAATCATCGATTTGCTCGAACATTTTTAAGATGGTCAATATACCACTCAGGGTTCGAGCTATACTCTACGAAACTTTAAATCACTTATTCGTTCCTGAGCTATCGCATACACCACTCAAAAATCGAGTCATCCAATTAAATCTTAAATCGTGTTCGCATCACTCACTCGCATATCTAATTTGTTCCTTAGAACTCCTACGTGATCCCTATGCGTCGTCTTGATAAATCTTAGTGTTATATATACCTCTATTGATAGTCATCCATACAAACTATATTTTGAGTCATAACTTATCGATACGAATAACCATTCAAACCATTCCTCAAAACCCTAGCACGACTCCCTAGATTTGCCTTAGTGATAGTCCGATAATGTTTTTATCGATAGTAATTCTAAGTCTGACTTATCTTATCTGAACGATATCCCAATCTCGTTCGCAACTCACTAGCACCAAGGGTCTGAGCTTGCGATACTTAACACAACTTAGCCAAAAGGCTATGTGCATAACTAACCGTCCGAACGATATTATATCTCATCCACTAACCAGTTTGGTAATCACGTATAGGTATTCATGTTCACATATAACTTGCAATTTCAAGCACGTGTCTATTTCCATGAAGTATGACACAGGTCGGCACAAAGGCCTTCGTATAACTATTCCGTTCAAGCACTCATATCATCAACATACACTTTTCAAAGATATTTAGTTTTATTATATAGAATATTCTGTTGGAACATTGAGGGAGAGCATATGTACATAACTCACGAACGAGCTTTCAAAATTGAAAAAAATTAATAAGAAGTCCAAGGACGTAAAGTCGTGCTCTGATACCAATATGTCATGCCCCGATCTCCTATAGGATTGGTCGTCCTCGCTATGCACGAATTATTATGCCAGCGGTCCCACAAGATGATCGTTTCTATCTGGACGTGATACCGCGCTAGCACAAACTGCGCCCGCACAAGACCATGATCCGAACAGGCAAAGAAATAGCTAAGCCACAGAGTCGCACAGATAGTCTCCAAAGAAGCAAAAATTTGAATGACACGAGTAAACGGTCGTTCGATAACTAGTTTACAAAGTCATTATAGCGAAAGCATTAAATGAACACAAGTATGAAACAGAAGTAGGCTCTTTATTGATAATCAAGAATTATTGCAAGCGATGCTAGGCTGAGATTACAAGTCATTCAAGATCTCTCTCTCGAAACAATAAAAGCCTCGAAACAATAAAAGCGTATCATGTGGCTTACAACATGGGATAATACATAGGCGATGTTCCAACATTATGTCTTATATATGTGCCTCAGCTCTGGATGCAACACTCCAAGGCTCCAAAGCGAACTCCATGCCTTAGCACGCATGAGGGGTCACTCCGCATCGAACGAGGTTCTTCCACACCATACAAGCAATCTGGTGGGTTATCAGTACATGAATGCACAGGTAGGGAGACTTCTCGTCCACTTGACAAATCCAAACACGTTATGTTAGTTCCGTGCACTATCTATAAAGTTATCTTTCTATTCTTTCCTTAGGATCAGTTTTATGGCATAATGTAAAGCCTAAATCGTATGACAGTGCACCGTACGATATAAGGGAAAACTTACCAACGTACCATTCGTCCTTCCATGTCCAATGATATAACTAACTTAGCCAAACACGAGTATATATATAGTAAAATCAGAGAATCTCATAGCGACCACATATATGCTACAAACTATTTCTAAATCAGGTGCATGAGTTTGCTTAGATGATGATACACAGATTACTTTGTTTCTCATATTCAGGCGTGTTACTCAGGTTATTTCAAATGATCATAAAAATCTAGTTACAAAAATTACTTATTATTTTCCCAGGTTACTCAGATTCAGATTTGTTAGGCGCAATGCAATGACTCACACTCGGATTGCCACAATCGAGCTAAACTTATTCTATATAAATGGTCACTAGCGCTACAAGCTATTTTGGACGATAGTCGAATAGACAGCGACGGTTGTAGACGCAGGTAGAGAACCCGCTACAATCCCTCCCACCATACCCTTGCTAAGATATTAGCGTGACTATCCATAATATTCCGTCCGGATCAGATCAGCCCCAGTGCGACCAACGTACCGTCTGTAGGAACCCTAGCCTTGTGTACAAGTTGTCCATGACCATGCGAGTCTCTTATCTTATCTTTTTCTCTTATCTTATCTCATGATTTGCATGAGCAGTGATGGTTGTAGACAAATAATCGAAACCGCTATAAGCTATCCCGAATAAACGGTGATGGTTGTAGACACAGGAATGAACCAGCTACAAGCCACCTCGAACCATGATTTGTGTTCTTCTTTACTTATCAGTACAGTTCAGTTTTTTTACTTGATACTTACATTACTTTCTTATCATTTCTTTCAATCTTTCATTACGCAATTTCTAGTACAGAAAACTACCTTGGTGACCTTATGGTCCCGAAATCTTTCTATTTTTCTGTTACTTGGCTCAGAACGACTATATTGATAGTCTTCATGTCTTAGGTAGGTGAACCATATTCTGTATTATGTTTTCCTATATCTCTGTGACAAGCATTACATATAAGATAGATAGCATAAGGATATTAACTCGACCAGTTCTAGACAATAAAGCGGAGTCTACTTGCACGGAGCTATGGTAGCATGCGAGGGTCTAACTATAAGCAAAGTTTTATTTTCATATTTTATCACAAGCAATAAATGATAGGATTATTCCCTTGGCTAGGTGTGTTGTATTCTTATTAGCATGCTAGGGGTTATTTGTCTAGCGACTAGCATGTGTCATCCATGTTATTAGGTGTGCAGGCTAAGCAAAGACAGGTTCATCGTAGCCACCCACCTTAGCAATATTTTGTCTCGGCAGAGCGATACTCCGAGCGCACCTTTGAAAGTATAAGTCTGAACTCCTGAAGGGCCAAGTCTGAATTATTTGCCTCAAGCAAGTCTTCTCGCAGAGCAAGGCGGGTCGGGTCGTCGAACTTGTGCCTTTTGAATCGGCTATCTGCATTGATGCGGAACGGGTCATTACAGCCGGCCTGGGAGAAGAATGGTGTTCAATCAAGCTCCTCTCGTTTGGTACCGCTGGTTGATCCTGACTAAAAGGAGGGTACCGGGCTCGAGGATAGTTTGCAGTGGCTAATAACTATTTAGAATTTCTATTCCTTCATTTTTTGCCTCAAACTGTCATGGAAACGAATACAAATTTTCATTGATAAATTATATTATCCTATATCTTTGTCTAGATTCTTCATAGTCCAGGAAAACTTTAATGGTGTTGCTTAGTTGCCTAAGCTTGGTTTTACTTGATTTATGACACAATTTTCTCATGCTCATTACAATGAAAGTTAAAGAAGATGAGAGGGTAAAATAAAGTTAACTCTTCTTTCCAGACTTATTTTTAGTATAAGCTTTCTCCTCTTTCCTAGGATAGGCCGATTGTACTCCATAGTAGATATCTCCATTAGCAGATCTCCTAGGATACTTATATTCGGTGCATATGTCATAACAAGAATTAGAACAGACATATTTAGTATTTTCTTGCCAATGGAACCTCATTTGCTCAGCACATTGGTGCATGTAGTTGTAATAGCAGGTTATTGCCTCTACATGAGTTATCACTACTACCATAGAGATCATTAGGATTGTCAAAATCATCTTACTATTGATCATGATTGGTTAACATTCAGAGAAAGAAATAAGTAGAAAAAGGTTATCTTACAATGACATGTAGCTTGAAAAGATTATCAAATGAGATTTATAATAAGGATTTGCAACCTTATTTTATTTTAGTATTATATGATTATATTTAGTTCCTATTTTTAGGATATCGACAGGTATATTGGTATATTTTTAGTATTATAATATAATTTGAGTTCCTATTACTATATTATTAGTGTCTATGAGGTGGAGAGAATATGGGAATGAGACTCTTTTGATTAGTTGAAAGAATTTTATTACCATTATTAAAGGTTATTTTGTTTGACAAATAGAATGCCAACTCATTTATTCTTATATATATATTTCTCTTTGTGTGAATTCCTAAGATTGCCTGTAGATTTTACATGTTATTTTATGTACAAAATAAGCCATAGGATAAAGAAAGTCGAAAGAAGGATGGATGTGGAAATTTGAGTTTTCATTCTTAGAGAAGCACATATAGGCTAGATTTTGGATCGCTTATCTTGGCATTTTTTTCTTCTTTTTCTTCTTTTTATTTTTTGGAAAAGAAACACAAAAAATTGTTTGGTAATATATGTTTCACACAATTTGTTTTTGATAAATAGCTCAATTTAGGACAATTTTTGTATCGATTAGGAGGTTGTTGTCAAAAGCTTTGTTTTGTTTTCACTTTTTGGAAACAATAGCAATCTCAAACTAGGCCTTAGTAGGTTACACTTCCTTTTGAGGGTAGTCAAATTAGGTTGCACATCTAGACAATTGCTACTAAAGTTTCTTTAGTATTTGAAATTCAAAGTTCTTTGGTGTTTGGCTGAAAGAAGTTCTCTTAGTGGGCTAGAATTGGTCATTAATTCACATAAATTATCATAATTTATAGAATTTCTTGCAACATATGTAGCTTTCAATGAAAACAATTTATCGAATTTTCTTCAGGGTTCATACAAAATAAGGAGGAATATATACTCACCTTGAAGTTTATCAAGATATCATAACAACATCTTAGAGAACTATATATAAATGTTCTTAGAGTAACCACTCACCCAGAGAATTGTGAACAACTACAATTCTTAATAGAAAACAAGTACAACATCTCCACAAGCATGAAATGAATAAAAAATTTAGTTTGTACTGCCTTTAAAGCTTCCTTAGTATCTTTAAGAAAAAAGGAAATTTTAATATCATGAGGCTCCTACTAATACAAAGTCAGGGAGGCACAATTAGTAAACTCATATATTTGCATTTATCAAACCACTTTCTTCTCCACTTATTAAGTCTTCGCGTTCTTTGGACAGATAAAACTATAGATGTTCATAGAGTAACCATTCACCCTGAGAATTGAGAACAACTACAAGTCTTAATAGAAACCAAGTACAACATCTCCGCAAGCATGCAATGAATATTATTTCTACTTTCTAGTGCCTTTACAATTTCCAAATGAAAATTTTAATATCACGAGACTTCTACCAATACAAAGTCAGGGAGACACAATTAGTAAAGTTATATATTTGCATTTAGAAATCCACTTTCTTCTCCACTCATTAAGTCTTCACGTTCTTCAGACAGATAAACATCACTTTACCCCCAACATTCAGTAAAAATAATGTCTTTCTTGATCAAAAAGACAAAGGTACACTTTTAAAGTTCTTCTGTTGTTATAACCAATAGAAGATCAAAAATCACAATTGAATAGAACTTCACATTGCAGGAAAAATAGATTCCACATCTAAATTTTATATAATAGCATAATTCATTGAGTACACTAAAAAAGTCAAACTCTAATAAAATAAAAAAATATTGTAATACAGAAATTAATCTAACTTCATCTTTTTTTTTCATGCTAAATCGATAATATAAGTCCAGTGGTGAGTTATTTTCATAATCCGATTACCAGATTAACGGATCAATATCTGTTACGAGAGATTGTGAATAACAAAATTAGTTTCAGTGGCCTTCTTCGGCCTCGAAGTTGATCAACCAAATTACACAATAAATGAGGGAAAATTAACATGCAGCAAGATAGTTATACTAGTTATCGAGTAGAAGTTCGATATCGAAGATCAGCTCTACGGTAGAGGAAAAATCATCGTACAAAGTCAACCTCACCAACTATCACACATATTTTAAATTTTGATTAGCTTGCTTTGCGTCCAAGTTTGATCTAAAAATGCATCAAAAAATGGATGAAATTTAACAGAAGAAAAGGGGATTATACCATCTTGTACGTAGATGAAACGATTCAAAGACTATTGCATAGGAATTGAAGAAATTGAGACTCAATGATGTTGCCTCAAAACACACTTATGGATTCAATAAAAAAATAACTCATGCACGTCAGACAGAATTTGTGAAGTAAAGATTGTTGTGTCGGAGCATCGAAGATGGAGGGAATACATCAGGGAATGATCAGGGGATGTCAGACATGTATTGGGGAGTAACTGGCCGGCCCAAAAGAAGAATGGTGTTCAATCGAGCTCCTCTCGTCTGGCACTGCTCTATTGATCTTCACTAACAAGAGGGTACCAGGATCCAGGATGGTCTAAGGCCGCTAATATCTATTTGGAATTTCCATTCCTTTTTCTTTACCTAAATCTGTCATGGAAACGAATATAAATTCCCTATGGTAAATTATATCATCCTATATCTTTGTCTAGATTCTTCATAGTCCAGAAAAACTTTGATGGTGTTGCTTAGCTGCCTAAGCTTTGTTTTGCTTGATTTATAGCATGATTTTATCATACTCATTTTTACATTGGCCTAAAAATTTGACACCAAGAGGATTGATTTTAGGCCGATAAACAAATCATAAATTATCAAATATTATGCATCTTAGTAGTTAGTATAAAATGCTTATCTTTGTTTCTTAATCAATTATGGTTTCTTCATTTTACTAAGCCAAGCTGTAAAGACATATTGCCAAGGTTTAAATATACAAGCTTAAGGTCAGCATGAGATGGCTATTAGTCTTGCAAAATATATCTTACAAATTGGTCAGATTGGAGACAAGGCATCAAATGTGCACCGTTTGGCTAGAAAGTGGTTGGCTGAAACACGTCCAACAACTACTAGTTTATTATCTTATTATAATTGTAGACATTTTATTATGCTTAAAGAAGCACTGATAAATTTTCTTCTCATAACTGTGTAGCTGGAGGACTATACTAGAACAATACATAAAATATTCGGCTGAACTTAAAACAAATATTTTGTACTATGAAGAAAGATTTGCTTCTAGTGGCAAGTTGAGGAAACACAAGGTGCATATTCTTTTCATCCTCTATTTCTATAAGTCAAATGTTAATGCCAAAGAATGTCAAAAAAATAAAGGGCACAAAATGTGACATATAAGTAACCAACATTTCTAATATAGTAGTTGATATTGCATTTCTCAAGTATCACTGTAATGGTTGTGAAGTTTGTTGTGTTACAAGGTGAAAGAATAGAAAGTAATTAGTTTTACAAGTGACCATGTTTATAGTAAGTAAAAGTAAGCTAATTCTACTATAGTTTCTTTGGTGCACTATTCTTTTTGGTAGTTGACTTCTCAATTTATTATACTTTTGTTTGATGCTTTCTATTTTAGGGTTTTGCATGACAGTTTTTTAGGGTGCTGCTGAAAGTTTTGAGGGTATTGTTGAAAGTTCAAGATTGAGTGTGCTGCTGACAATTTTTAGGGTATTGTTGATAGTTTTAGAGTGCATGATATTTAGTTTAATAGCCCAAATTTAGCATGTATTCAAATCTATTTTGGAAAGATGTAAGATGGTGGTAGTATGTATTTTTTGGACTCGATTGAATGATATGTTTAATTCAAAATAAATATTTTAAGAGTTTCTTAAATTGATATATTGAATATATTTATGTTGTATCTGAGATGGATTAAATTCTTCTGAAATAGAGTCGTATTGGAAACTACTTGACTATTATTTTTTATAACGCTTTTAAAAAAGTAAAATATATGTACATTCCATTTATAATTGTCACGACCCGCACCCGGTATAGGGGCACGAGTACGTGGGTACGTCCAGCCTACGCCGCAGAATCGGCGGTAGAACGCTGTCTTGGTCTATTATACTATCTAAATCTCACACAAAGTATATAAATACTGCCATGTCATCTCAATACCAAATAATACTCAATCACATATAAAACTGAAGGAAGATGAACGCACGATATAGAATAGAAAGAATAAGAAATACAAGTCTCAATACATCACATAACCATCTCCAACTCAACACAACTCCAGATCTCAAACAATAATACAAACCAATGTCTAAAATAGGAAAACTACTACAATGTATGGAAGTCTAAGAGGCCTCAGTCTCTGGCACTATCCTCAGGTGACACTCCATCTGTCAGTCCATAGTGAGTGGGACACATCCTCTCTAACCATTCATCTGAAAAATATTTTCCAGTCAGGAATGGAGCGAAGTACAACCCAATAGCAGTTCCAATTAATTGATAATGACTATAAACAGAAATAGAGAATATAATACAAGACGAGAAACAATGAATAATATCAACTATGGTGGAAGAACAGGTAAACAATGAACAATGTGGTGAAGAACTGTAACTATACTAAGTGATTGAAATACTAGATAGATATGTGATCGGCTTGGGTGAACATTGTCTACTTTAACGTTGGATAAACATTGTCTAAGTTAACATGAAACATTGTCTAGAATTTGATCACATACCTAGCTAACATTTCCCCTTTCCCCCAACTAGTACAATGGATCCAACCATGACACGTTGTGATACAAGATACTCAAGGCCATGTAAACCATAAACCTTGAACACGAAATATTGATCATTGAACATTGAACACGAAATATTGTCTAAATTAAACATGAATGTTGAACACGAAACATTGTCTAAGTTAAACATTGAGAACACGAGAAACAATGAACAATATATATGTAACATCCCATGACTGATCCATGTGTATACTAGTCCGTGTACCAATGTGTCAAGAGTCATGTAAAATATTTCTAAATTCTTGCATTATAGTAATTAACAATTAATGGAAACTATCAGAGAATGTACTCGCCTGTCGTCCAAGCAATGAATGTCAAACTGTGTCCCAACTGGTGTCACACAACCTATAGATGGAATATAGCATTAATACAAGGTGTTGGAATGAGTTTAACTTAAACTAGTCAACATCTAGGTCACAAGGCCATTTCTAAGTCAAATCGATAAAATCTAGGTTGCAAGCGTCTAACACTAAGTCACTAAGTCAATATATTATGAAACTAGTCTATACTAGCTAAGCTACGATACAAAAAGTCTCTCAAAAAGCCGTATTCCAAGATACGCAAGTTTTAAATATAAAAATAGTAGTTTAGATATACGTATAAGGCAATACACATAGTATCTATATCAAAACAATAAAATTAGGATACCTTGGCCTTGCACCAATGCGTATCGCACCTATCTCGATACCCAAACTCGATACCTTGGTATCTACCCAATACCTTGGAAATACCTTGGTATCCCGAGGTAATCTAAAACCTCTATATAGAGCTAATACCCAATATAAAACCACAAACTAACACTAACTATATAATGTTAACATATACTAGTTCCTATATTATATCTCAATACTATTAGAGAACTAACTATAATACCCATACCTACATAAATACATATAGCTATATATTAACAATAAACAACTAACTACTCTAATACCTTGCTAACTCAAACTAAATCCAATATAAGCTAACTACCTATACTTACCAGGCTAATACCTACTGATACTACACTAAAATATTAACTATAACCAACCACTAACAATAAATATATACCAAAACTACATATATACATAAAGCATATGGCTAAACTAACACTAAGTACTATAATATGATACAATACTTAGATACTAACTTCATAAATAACTAACTCCAAAACCTTAACTAACTAATCACTGAAACCATTACCAACCTACTGAAATCACTACTGAAACTAACTACCCACAACATAACTGAATCAAAATACCCAAACCTAAGCTGATCCTACTGAGACTGAGATACTGAAACTTACTGAAGGATACCCTGATACACAGTGCACTAGCTGAACTGCAGGCTACTTACTTTCTCTCCCTCTAGCTGCAGAATCCTGTGTGTAAAACACATTGCCAGTGCTGTCACTCCTTGTTGTGTTCCTTAAAATCCCCAGGCTGCTGCATCCACTTGTGCACCTTGAGACTTGCTCTGAATTGCAATTAGCTGCTGCTGCATTGAGGATACTGCACTGCCTTGTTTTTTCCAATGTAGCTGCTGCTGCCTCGCTCAATATTGCTCACTGCATAGTTTGCTAGCTACAAGCTATTCTTCATTTTGCCACTGCTGTACAGTGGAAACCGTTTGCTGATATAGCCATGCTTGCACTGTCTGCTAATTTGATTTGCCACTGTGTAGCTCTGTGCAAGAGCTACACACTGTCTTGGTTTTCATTGCAGCCCGAGCTTGTTGCAGTATCACTTCCCCCTTGCTGCTGGACACTGCTGGCCTTGCTGATATTGCTACCTTGGATGTGTGGGTGCAGCTTCTGCACTTCAGCTTGACTGCACTACAGCAGGATTGCTACTGCAGTAATTCAGTAATTCACTATGCTGCTGCAGGGAGGCTCATTGATTTACTATGCTGTTGCAGGGATGTTCATTGCCCGACCTCCCCCTTCTGTGCAACTCCCTGCCTCGAGTGGCTAATGGCTGCACGAGCCAATACATGATCTCCCCTTGCAGTTCACTGTGAAGCACACTAAAATCTTGCTGACTGCTAAAGCTGCTGAACTTGCTCGAGTGCCTTACCCCCCCTGAAACTGAATAATGTACAGTGACTGATACACCATGACACCTTCAGATACAACACAGTCTTCTCTACTGACACTATTGTACACCTGAGCTACTCCTTCCCTCCAGTTGACTGAGTCTGCACGAGGCTGCAGTACTTGCTCCTCCTTCTAACTGCTGATACTCAAATCTGATGTTCAGTGTATCTCAGTTGAGGCACACTGTGTTGAACTGCTAGTGGCCTTCAACATACTGTTCTCCAGTGCCCATGACTTTATTTTGCTGCTGACGCATTTACCTGCTGCTGCTATTCCTGTTTTCAGTACACACTTGCTGTGGACACAAGGCAATACTAGCTGCTCCTCTCTGATACTGCTATGCCCGATACCTACTCTTGACTGATACTGCATTGCCTAAACTCCCTTGCCTCGAGTCGCTGATGGCTGCTCGAGCTCCCCTTCAGTTGATACTGCAGAGTCTCCCGCTGCTATGCCACTGAATGGCTGCAGTATGCTGAACGTTCACTGCACAATTTTGTAGAACTGATACTGACTGACACTGAATTGGTGGTTACTCCTTTGATGTTGGGTGTCCAGTGCCTCTCTTCACCCATTTCCACAATGTTCCTTCACACACACCACACAACCAACATAATGCACTCACAGACACTTACACCTATAACCCTCTATACTATATATACATATATATATATATATATACAATCTACATAAGCATATATACATATAGTCACTATTATACATAATCACACACACAAACATATATTCAAGTACACAAGTATACATATATATCTACATATAGATATATATATCACTATCTACTCTAGTATGTATACACCCATATACACACACATATACCCAAACACAATATACACTATAATATACATATGTATACACTTAATAATCATAATTATATATAATTACACATGCATGTATAACCAAAAGGGCAAAACCACAAACACATGGAGTGCACCGCACCCGTATCACACTTGCTCTATGATACGTGTGCGATACGGCTCCAACACACAACCAAACGCATCCCGGAGGACACGAACACATCTAATACCTAAATTATGAATAAAACGTATAGTAATTAGAGTGTCTACGTGTCCGTGTCACAATGCGATATGCACAAGGCTCCGTGTCGGAGGAAAACCCCCAAAATTAATCCGTTTCGTCAAATTGACGAGGTACGGCCTACACGTATCCAATTGTGGACACGACACTAGTCATAAACAACAATCATATGTCAATTTGGTCTAATTGACCAATTGACAAACACAACATGTGCCAATTTCGAAATTCCCCCAAAATTGGCACCAAAATGCACGTAACTTCTACCGTAGGTCTCCGATCGTCCCAAAACCAAATCCTATGGGTAACCTATGCATGTGGGTTGGTTTCTCATGGTAAAATCTCAGATCTAGAGTCTAATAGAAGGGGAAAAACAAAAATGTACCTATTGGGAGATGGATTCCCAATGAAAAGTCTTCAAATGCAAAGTAGCTCCTCTCCTTGTAGATCTTGGCCTCCTCTTCCTTGCTCCTTGCTTCCTTCTTGTAGATCCTTGATGTAGAGGCCTCAATGATGAATTTAGAAAGATATTTGAGAAGAATTGATGGAGAATTGATGGAAGAATGGAGGGAAATTGGAAGAGGGAAAAGTAGATCTAGAAATTTGGGGAAGAAATAAAATGAGAGCACTCTCTCTCCTCCTAATTATGGCTGGTCATAAACCCCTCTCCAAGCAATATATAATGTCCAAAATACCCCTTGGGGCCTCTCATGAAGAAATTAATTAAGGGGGAAGGTTCTAGTCTAATGGTTCACTAATTAAATCCAACCTCCTAATCCATGGGCCTAATTAAATGGGCCCAAACTAAACTCATCCAAATGTTGGGTTCATGCATCTAATAAAATAGGTTAGGTCCACTACACAAGTCTAAAATAAATACTACGTCTAATCAAACACTAAACAATAAAACAAATAATTAATTATTCATGCACAATATTAAATACAATCCTCCTAAAAATAAAATTTTTGTGTCAATTACCAAACTACCCTTAACTGGAAATGTGAGGGTGACAATCCTACCCACCTTAGAAAAATTTTGTCCTCGAAATTAAATATGATCGTAACCCCCTCTAGGTCAACCCAGTCTAAACTAAAACACACATCACTAACTATGGTCTCTGTCCATCATAGTTTTGCAGTCTCCGCCAGGGTATACTAATTACACAATAACACGCAAGCAGTCTATAAAGCAATAACTAACCACACAACAACAGATAGAAAAAAAATAAACAGGACGAAACTAGCTAACTGATCACCTGAAGTGTCATCCTCTCTGTCTGCCATTGCAAATGCTCTGCCCTGCTGGGGTGGCTCTCCATGTTGGTGCTGATTAGTCTGCGGTACCACAGGTAGCCTAGCTCTACCTCTCTGACCGCGATCTGGTCCATACGGGTTGTTGGAACACTCCTTCACCTGATGGTCAGGGGAACCATAATACAAGCATAGTCTGAGTCTCTTCCGACAGTTCTCCCAATCATGTCCTTGCCTTCCACAATAGGCACAAGGGAAAGTCTGCTGAATCTGCCTCTGAGGCTGCTGCGGTGCCTGATGTATTGGCCCCTGAAACTGTTGTATCTGTTGAGCTGGTGCCCTAACTGGCACAAGGTACTGCTGGTGTTGATATACTCTCGGCTGCTGAAAGTGGGTGCGCTTTGCTGGCCCCGCACCACTACTTGCTCCTCCGGTGTCTCCCGGCCTCTTGGAGCCAAGCTCCAAATCATCTTCCGTCCGCTGCGCATGTCTCAAAATTTCCTCAAACGTAGCGGTACGGTCTCCATTAGTGTGAGACTTAATCTCACTATTCAGTCCCTTCCTGAACTTGCTAGCTCTGGCTCGAGGATTCTGTCCCTCAACAAATTGTCCCAATCGGCAATACTCTGCCGCATACTCGTCCACCGTCAAGTTCCCTTGGACGAGGTTCTGAAATTGACTCTCCAAAGTACTCTGAGCCACATCCGGGAAGAACTTCTCTTTGAACAGTTCCTTGAAAACTTCCCAAGTAATTCCCGGCGCTGATATCCTTGGGTCTGTCCTGAACCATGTCAAAGCAATGTCGAACATCATACAACCCGCCGCCTCTATATGTAGCATCTCTGGAATCTGCGCCAGCCGCAGGTTCCGCTCGATGTCCTCGATCCACTCGTCCGCATAGATAATTTCTTCTGTGCCCCTGAAATCCTTCGGGCCCATCCTCTTGAAGTCTATGATAGTACCCGGCCTCGGCTGATACGGAATAAACTGAGCTGGTGCCGTCAGTGGCTGGGTGGTAGCTCTCTCAACTGCTGCAAGCGCGATCCGATGAGCATTCTCCACGCTCTGTCGCAGGACCTCGGACTGTCGCTACTGCACCTCCATTATCTGCTGGAAGAGCGCGAACATCTGCGTCTGATCCACTGTAGGTGGCGGAGGTGGAAAATCCTCGGAAACTGTCTGCCCTGTCCTCGGTACTGGAGGTGGAGCACCTCCGAAAGCTGCTGCAGATACGCCCACCTGGACTGGTGAAGATGACCTCCTGAATGTAGGTACTGGACCTTCGTATGAGGGTGTTGTCCTCAAGGGTGATGGAGTGACTGATCGTGCTGACATTGCGCCTGAGCGTCGGGAACGTGTCTTCGGCGGTATTCTGAAGACAGATTCAAAATAAGAAATCAATATTGAGCAAGATACGACATCATCAAGGAAGGACAAAATTTTTCAAGGAAAACGATATTCAGAATGAAGATGACAAGATACAATTATGTTGGAATCATTTCCTAGTTGTGATTGAGTATCCCTCTCAGCCTAGTATCCTATATCCTATCCTATCGCAGGCTTGCAGTAGTACAACTAAGTCGTCGTACTACCACGACATCGCACAACTTGCGAAGCCTGACCTGCATGGGCCACCACTAAAAATGTGTCACGACCCGCACCCGGTATAGGGGCACGAGTACGTGGGTACGTCCAGCCTACGCCGCAGAATCGGCGGTAGAACGCTGTCTTGGTCTATTATACTATCTAAATCTCACACAAAGTATATAAATACTGCCATGTCATCTCAATACCAAATAATACTCAATCACATATAAAACTGAAGGAAGATGAACGCACGATATAGAATAGAAAGAATAAGAAATACAAGTCTCAATACATCACATAACCATCTCCAACTCAACACAACTCCAGATCTCAAACAATAATACAAACCAATGTCTAAAATAGGAAAACTACTACAATGTATGGAAGTCTAAGAGGCCTCAGTCTCTGGCACTATCCTCAGGTAACACTCCATCTGTCAGTCCATAGTGAGTGGGACACATCCTCTCTAACCATTCATCTGAAAAATATTTTCCAGTCAGGAATGGAGCGAAGTACAACCCAATAGCAGTTCCAATTAATTGATAATGACTATAAACAGAAATAGAGAATATAATACAAGACGAGAAACAATGAATAATATCAACTATGGTGGAAGAACAGGTAAACAATGAACAATGTGGTGAAGAACTGTAACTATACTAAGTAATTGAAATACTAGATAGATATGTGATCGGCTTGGGTGAACATTGTCTACTTTAACGTTGGATAAACATTGTCTAAGTTAACATGAAACATTGTCTAGGATTTGATCACATACCTAGCTAACATTTCCCCTTTCCCCCAACTAGTATAATGGATCCAACCATGACACGTTGTGATACAAGATACTCAAGGCCATGTAAACCATAAACCTTGAACACGAAACATTGATCATTGAACATTGAACACGAAACATTGTCTAAATTAAACATGAATGTTGAACACGAAACATTGTCTAAGTTAAACATTGAGAACACGAGAAACAATGAACAATATATATGTAACATCCCATGACTGATCCATGTGTATACTAGTCCGTGTACCAATGTGTCAAGAGTCATGTAAAATATTTCTAAATTCTTGCATTATAGTAATTAACAATTAATGGAAACTATCAGAGAATGTACTCGCCTGTCGTCCAAGCAATGAATGTCAAACTGTGTCCCAACTGGTGTCACACAACCTATAGATGGAATATAGCATTAATACAAGGTGTTGGAATGAGTTTAACTTAAACTAGTCAACATCTAGGTCACAAGGCCATTTCTAAGTCAAACCGATAAAATCTAGGTTGCAAGCGTCTAACACTAAGTCACTAAGTCAATATATTATGAAACTAGTCTATACTAGCTAAGCTACGATACAAAAAGTCTCTCAAAAAGCCGTATTCCAAGATACGCAAGTTTTAAATATAAAAATAGTAGTTTAGATATACGTATAAGGCAATACACATAGTATCTATATCAAAACAATAAAATTAGGATACCTTGGCCTTGCACCAATGCGTATCGCACCTATCTCGATACCCAAACTCGATACCTTGGTATCTACCCAATACCTTGGAAATACCTTGGTATCCCGAGGTAATCTAAAACCTCTATATAGAGCTAATACCCAATATAAAACCACAAACTAACACTAACTATATAATGTTAACATATACTAGTTCCTATATTATATCTCAATACTATTAGAGAACTAACTATAATACCCATACCTACATAAATACATATAGCTATATATTAACAATAAACAACTAACTACTCTAATACCTTGCTAACTCAAACTAAATCCAATATAAGCTAACTACCTATACTTACCAGGCTAATACCTACTGATACTACACTAAAATATTAACTATAACCAACCACTAACAATAAATATATACCAAAACTACATATATACATAAAGCATATGGCTAAACTAACACTAAGTACTATAATATGATACAATACTTAGATACTAACTTCATAAATAACTAACTCCAAAACCTTAACTAACTAATCACTGAAACCATTACCAACCTACTGAAATCACTACTGAAACTAACTACCCACAACATAACTGAATCAAAATACCCAAACCTAAGCTGATCCTACTGAGACTGAGACACTGAAACTTACTGAAGGATACCCTGATACACAGTGCACTAGCTGAACTGCAGGCTACTTACTTGCTCTCCCTCTAGCTGCAGAATCCTGTGTGTAAAACACATTGCCAGTGCTGCCACTCCTTGTTGTGTTCCTTAAAATCCCCAGGCTGCTTCATCCACTTGTGCACCTTGAGACTTGCTCTGAATTGCAATTAGCTGCTGCTGCATTGAGGATACTGCACTGCCTTGTTTTCTCCAATGTAGCTGCTGCTGCCTCGCTCAATATTGCTCACTGCATAGTTTGCTAGCTACAAGCTATTCTTCATTTTGCCACTGCTGTACAGTGGAAACCGTTTGCTGATACAGCCATGCTTGCACTGTCTGCTAATTTGATTTGCCACTGTGTAGCTCTGTGCAAGAGCTACACACTGTCTTGGTTTTCATTGCAGCCAGATCTTGTTGCAGTATCACTTCCCCCTTGCTGCTGGACACTGCTGGCCTTGCTGATATTGCTACCTTGGATGTGTGGGTGCAGCTTCTGTACTTCAGCTTGACTGCACTACAGCAGGATTGCTACTGCAGTAATTCAGTGATTCACTATGCTGCTGCAGGGAGGCTCATTGATTTACTATGCTGTTGCAGGGATGTTCATTGCCCGACCTCCCCCTTCTGTGCAACTCCCTGCCTCGAGTGGCTAATGGCTGCACGAGCCAATACATGATCTCCCCTTGCAGTTCACTGTGAAGCACACTGAAATCTTGCTGACTGCTAAAGCTGCTAAACTTGCTCGAGTGCCTTACCTCCCCCTGAAACTGAACAATGTACAGTGACTGATACACCATGACACCTTCAGATACAACACAGTCTTCTTTACTGACACTATTGTATACCTGAGCTACTCCTTCCCTCCAGTTGACTGAGTCTGCACGAGGCTGCAGTACTTGCTCCTCCTTCTAACTGCTGATACTCAAATCTGCTGTTCAGTGTATCTCAGTTGAGGCACACTGTGTTGAACTGCTAGTGGCCTTCAACATACTGTTCTCCAGTGCCCATGACTTTATTTTGCTGCTGACGCATTTACCTGCTGCTGCTATTCCTGTTTTTAGTACACACTTGCTGTGGACACAAGGCAATACTAGCTGCTCCTCTCTGATACTGCTATGCCCGATACCTACTCTTGACTGATACTGCATTGCCTGAACTCCCTTGCCTCGAGTCGCTGATGGCTGCTCGAGCTCCCCTTCAGTTGATACTGCAGAGTCTCCCGCTGCTATGCCACTGAATGGCTGCAGTATGCTGAACGTTCACTGCACAATTTTGTAGAACTGATACTGACTGACACTGAATTGGTGGTTACTCCTCTGATGTTGGGTGTCCAGTGCCTCTCTTCACCCATTTCCACAATGTTCCTTCACACACACCACACAACCAACACAATGCACTCACAGACACTTACACCTATAACCCTCTATACTATATATATATATATATATATATATACAATCTACATAAGCATATATACATATAGTCACTATTATACATAATCACACACACAAACATATATTCAAGTACACAAGTATACATATATATCTACATATAGATATATATATCACTATCTACTCTAGTATGTATACACCCATATACACACACATATACCCAAACACAATATACACTATAATATACATATGTATACACTTAATAATCATAATTATATATAATTACACATGCATGTATAACCAAAAGGGCAAAACCACAAACACATGGAGTGCACCGCACCCGTATCACACTTGCTCTATGATACGTAAGCGATACGGCTCCAACACACAACCAAACGCATCCCGGAGGACACGAACACATCTAATACCTAAATTATGAATAACACGTATAGTAATTAGAGTGTCTACGTGTCCGTGTCACAATACGATATGCACAAGGCTCCGTGTCGGAGGAAAACCTCCAAAATTAACCCGTTTCGTCAAATTGACGAGGTACGGGCCTACACGTATCCAATTGTGGACACGACACTAGTCACAAACAACAATCATATATCAATTTGGTCTAAATGACCAATTGACAAACACAACATGTGCCAATTTCGGAATTCCTCCAAAATTGGCACCAAAATGCACGTAACTTCTACCGTAGGTCTCCGATCGTCCCAAAACCAAATCCTATGGGTAACCTATGCATGTGGGTTGGTTTCTCATGGTAAAATCTCAGATCTAGAGTCTAATAGAAGGGGAAAAACAGAAATATACCTATTGGGAGATGGATTCCCAATGAAAAGTCTCCAAATGCAAAGTAGCTCCTCTCCTTGTAGATCTTGGCCTCCTCTTCCTTGCTCCTTGCTTCCTTCTTGTAGATCCTTGATGTAGAGGCCTCAATGATGAATTTAGAAAGATATTTGAGAAGAATTGATGGAGAATTGATGGGAGAATGGAGGGAAATTGGAAGAGGGAAAAGTAGATCTAGAAATTTGGGGAAGAAATAAAATGAGAGCACTCTCTCTCCTCCTAATTATGGCTGGTCATAAACCCCTCTCCAAGCAATGTATAATGTCCAAAATACCCCTTGGGGCCTCTCATGAAGAAATTAATTAAGGGGGAAGGTTCTAGTCTAATGGTTCACTAATTAAATCCAACCTCCTAATCCATGGGCCTAATTAAATGGGCCCAAACTAAACTCATCCAAATGTTGGGTTCATGCATCTAATAAAATAGGTTAGGTCCACTACACAAGTCTAAAATAAATACTACGTCTAATCAAACACTAAACAATAAAACAAATAATTAATTATTCATGCACAATATTAAATACAATCCTCCTAAAAATAAAATTTCCGTGTCAATTACCAAACTACCCTTAACTGGAAATGTGAGGGTGACAATAATGCTTTGGAAAATAAGTGTTATATATGTGCATTCTATTTATAACACTTTGGAAAATAGATCTTATATATGTGTATTTCATTTATAACGTTTCGCGGAAAAAGTGTTATAAATGTACATAACATTTATAATGCTTTTAGAAATATTTATAACACGGATATTTATTACACCTTAGTGCTAACTAAAAAGTGGTATAAAAATTTATTTATAACGCTTTTAGCCGTTATAAAAAGGTATTTTTCTTGTGGTGATACATGTTTATTTTTGCTTGTTTATGTTCATTTCTTTCTTGTCTATCATATGTTTCTTGTACATATTTTATGTCACTTATTTGTTGTTTTGTATATGTCACATCTATTTTTCTTGTCGCATACTTGATCCATACTACATCATACTTATTTAGGTTATCTAATTCTTGTACACTAGACTTGACTGGATCATGTGTCTCTGTATTACTTGTACTTGACTTGACATGAGATTTACTTGACCTTTGTATTCCTTTAAGCTAGGATAATGATACTAGGACTGACTACTTTGACCTTTCTCTCCCTGAGGGTCCTATATAGGGCTATGATAAAGACTTACTATAGTTTGGGAGTCCCACACTGTCATGCCCCGATCTCGCAAGGGTCGATCGTCCTCGCTTGGATCCTTTGCAAAACCAATCGTTCTCACTTGGGCGTGATGCCGTGCGAGCCTAGAGTTGCGCTCGTACAAGACAAGAACGTGCAGTGATAGGAATACATTTGAAACAGAAGTTAAAAAACACATTCACAGATAGTTGAACAAAAAGTATGGGAAGAAACACATATTTTTCATTGATAATTCAGAGTAATTTACATAGAGTTTACATTTGATGTGACTCTCAGCTACTTGATTTGAATTACAAAAAAAAACTCAAAAGGTAGGGCGTGCTCCATCAAATAAGCCTTGTCGTCCGTACATTATGCCCTTGTATAGATTAAAAATCCGTGCCTCCAAAATAAACTGGCTTTAACTATACTTCAAAATAGAAGAGCTTCTAACGCCTTCTCGTCTATCCACTAGCATTGTACACCCTGAGTGCCTGAAATGTTTGCCCACAACGTGGGTCAGTACTCAACTTGTACTGGTGAGCGGGACGAACCCACTCGCCTAAATTAACACTTGCTTATTAGGGGCGAGCATGCATTAAAATGATCTTACTATTAAGAACTAAGTGAATTCAGTTCATATCAGTTGCATGGTTTTAGAGGAACAAATAACGTTGAACCCATATAGCACATCAGTCGCTTACTCAACTGATGCACGCCTTCTCTGCACAGAAACACAAGTATACTTACCATCTGCACAAGATAATAGATTAGCATGTGTTCTATTTATATGCGGCCATTAGTGTGATAGACACCATGGGACTTATCCAAGGCATTGCGGCACGTCCTGTCAGCCCGGGTAGTAAGCCCTGTTGAAGGTCCCGCAATGTATTGCGACTAGCACGATCAAATATTTTCCCCCGGGTTGATACGGTTCTAGTGTCCCGGAATACCGTTTCGAGAAAATGCCAAACCTTGTGCACAAGTTGCCCCAGATCATGCAAATGCGTAAACAGTTTAACTATCATATAATGCATGAAATAAAACAGAAGAAATAAAGCAGCAATATATATACTTATGCAATAGTTCATATTTTCTCAAAGCCGTGTTCCAATTTTGGTGTCCCGTGGGTCCAAACTTTCCGAAGCACCAGGCCGCAACCAATATTTTAGATGTCGCATTCCATGAGGCAGTTCCTTGGTTTCGAACCACAACTATCGCTTCATTACGAAGCTCGTGTTTAGATCATGTACATGAATATACAAGTTAGTCTACAATTTCCATGTTTCTTTCTTAGTGGCTGGCATGCATTATGGCTAAGGATTTTCTAAGCATTCAGCCGGGCATCATCGATTAAAAGTTTGAATCACTAGGGATATGAAGAAGTAGAAAAGAAGGGTCCGAACCACCCACATATTAAGGAAAGTACTGAAAGAAGGGGTCCCGCATACCGATGATCAAACGTTAGTTACGCGGACCTGTAATAGCACGAGCACCGAGTTAGAATCCTTTTTCCTATCCTTTTCCCAAACTCCCCAAAAACCAAAGCTCCAAGCGAGAAAGCCAAAACAGCGAAAACCAAGCAAATTGAAAGCAACACCCAAACAAAATCCCAAAGCGACATCAAGAAAACCAAGCAACAAAATACGAAAACTATTGGAATTGTTTCAATATAGGCCTATCCATGATTTGGAAAGGATCATCGCATTTTGTCCGTGGCAAGATGATGCCGAAGATTCTAAACACCAAGCTACGACTCAGACAAACTAGCCACAAGCCCAATTATATAGTGCGTATTCCGGTCGGATCGGGATTGGAGGCACTACACACACAGGACTACTCTATATAACCATACATGCATGCGATTATTCGATTTATTTGTTAGCCACATCTAGTACTACACTTCTCTATGGCATGCCACCATCTTAGTGTTCCTTTTGTCGTAGTTGTTGTTATTTTGTGTCCATTTTCTTGTCTTTCTTACACATTTATTTTTTTTCAATGTGACATGTATATTATGTATCTTGTTATGTCCTTCTGAAGACCTGATTTTCTTTCAAGTATATGCTAAATCACTGCATAGGATCTTTGGATGGCTATAAATTCTTCTACATGATTCAAATATTAATAGTGGTACCATTTATTGTTCTTCCATATTTATATTTATTACTATGACTTTTACTATTGTTATGCCTAGTTTTATAGACTCATACTTTCTTTCAGGTCTATTCGAACATATATTCTAGTGGGTTACACACTATGAAACATATTTTCATTAATTATATTCGTTATTTTGTGGATTGAGAATAGATTTCTTGACTAGTTGTGGATAGAAATATCTGAGTCTTGACAGCGTATACGTATTCGAGTTGGACTAGAGTACACTTGGTACGTAGTTGGCCATTGTCGCGTGCTCTGGTCCTGCGTATTTTGGGCTGGGGCTTGACAGCAACAATATAAAAAATATGGATGGAATGTAATTATGTTTTGAATTGTGTAGAAGTCTTAGTGGGAAATTATGCGTTCTTGAGGAGCACCTATGTCAATGGGTTATGAGAATTCATGCTAAGGGCCCGTTTGGTCAAGAGTATTGAATTATTAGTATTTGAATAGAAGTTGTATTAGTAGCTTGTTTGATTTTACTACCATTGGCAATGGCTCAAGTGCACTATATTTTTGGGTCATTGAAAATATGTGTACGATCCAAGCCAAGTGGTGAACTGAATTCAAATGGAACTGTAGAGAGGATTATTGTGTGCTAAATAAATTGCACGAGTGTTGGACAAGAAAAAGAGATGGTAGATTAAAATTATTGGTATTAATTCGCATGTTTTGATAAGATATTTAAGTTGTCAAAGTGTTGATGTGGATCTTGAACCGGAGCTGAATAAGAAGTTTCTTGATAAAGTCAGTTGATGAAGTGGAATGAGTTTATTTTTATGTTTCGAGGAAGAAACTTTTCTGATTTGTATATTATATAATGTCCTGCTCTGCATAGGGATATTATGTTGGCCAGTTGGCTCAAAGAAGCCCTGCTAGACTTAGATTTATCGTATGGATCTTTCAGAAAGCTATGTGTTCATAATGGAAAGTCATTCAAATAAAGGTGGGTGGCGTTGGTTCTTCGTTTCTTTATCTTCATGCTTAACAAAATTGCTATATATATATATATATATATATATATATATATATATATATATATATATATATGTGTGTGTGTGTGTGTGTGTGTGTGTGTGTGTGTGTTGAGTTGCTAAATGATACCTAGCAAGAATCACAAAAGATAATAAAAGATAAGTAATCACATTTTTTTTAATATATTGTAAAAGAATGTTTGTTATGTTGTATTGTTGTAACAAAGATTTGGGACCGTTGCGTTGCTATTTATGGTAAGTCCCTGGATTTGGGCAGCGAGTATGTTGAGCTATAGCTTTAACATTTTGGTAAGACAGATGATAAGCCCCTAGATTAGACAAGAAAGTTCCTGGTTTGGGCAGCAAAGTCTCTGGATTGGGCAGTTGGTACAAGATACGGCTTGAGAGAATGTAGCAAGGCAAATGAGAACTATGACATTTATTTAAGTTTTCTATTGTCATGCATGATATATTCTCTTTATAGCTAAGTTTGCATATGCATGCATGGTTATGGATAACTTGTGCACAAAGTTTGATTCCTCGAATGATTGTTGGGACATCGTGATCGTATCGACCAAGGGGAAGTTAGGATGGTGCTGAAGTACTGGCATCAGAATTTTAGGTCTTTCAGTGAGGCTAGCTCACTACACTGTAAAGATACTGTAATTCTATTTAGTCGAGATCGCTCGTGACTAGTGACCTCCATTTAGACATGCTACATGCTAATAATGTCTTATGTCCGAAAGAGAATACTAATGATGTCTTATGAAGGCAAAGTAAGTTATTACTTGTTTACATGGAAGCCTAAACGATCGTGGATAAGAATCACCAAATGGTGATAACATATATGCTTAACATTCCTATTAGATATGAAATGTTAATTAATCCTAAGGCAACAGAACAATATCACATTTAATAATGTTCCTATCACATGATTATTGTGTCAATTTTAGGCGAGTCAGACTAGCACCGTTGACCAGTACATGGCAATGTACTAATACCCCCAACTTTGTAGGTCCTTGGAGTAGCTTGAACACTTCTGAGGTATCGAAGAATTTGTTAGAAGAGCCTTGAAAGGATGTTGTCCTCTGTTATAAATGACATAATGTATGAAACATTGTAATTCTGTACATGTGAGTTGTAAGCCAAGTCGACAAGTTCAATATAACCCAAGAGCAAAAAGTTTTAGTTGTCTAGTAAGATCATTTGTATTCCGCTACAAGTCTTTGTATTATGCTGTAAATATCAATAGAAGAGAGACATTTCTATATATCTTTTTGTGACTTCAATATATCTTATTATTTTTGCTACAATATCATTGTTTTGAGAAATATCATTAACTTTGTTCATTTTGCCTTGTACAAGTACAGTTTATACTTGTACGACATTACGTCCGGTGGTTACTTTTCGTTTCTCCGAAATTGGAACGTGACAGTTACAAGCCATAATTGAGCATATTCGACTACGAGCAGATTTTCTTCTAATGATGTCCCAGCGACAGAATATAAATTTAAAAAATGTCGCATGCACTGACGAAATAAAAAATGGCTACATCAAGGGATACCATATCAAGCATATCTCACCAAAAATTTTCTTCTTGCATCAGTAACAACAACAACAACAAGATTGAAGTTAAGTAGATCCGATCATAGACGACTTGGTGGATATGTTCAACCTAGTCCAAATTTTAGAAGATCGTTCATGGTATCAGATTCCAGAGGTCCTTTGAATTGCAACGCTCATAATTTATGATAATCTCATAATCAGGAGTATACATAAATATACTTATTTGATCTTAATATATACTCTCTTTTTCTAACTTATATACGTTTTTCCACTTGGTGTTTAACACCCCAATAAGATTTTAACGAGGCACCCACATCAGATTGATCATACCTGTAGATATTTTTGTCCTGAAGACATATCAACGTCGACTCCCTTTTTTTTCTTCGGTTATAGTTTTCCTAATGGATTTTATTAATCAAGGTTTTGACAGTATATATCTATTACTAATGATGATCATTCGTGAAAATAGATGTTGATCATTCATAAAGACGGATAAATTGTTTATTAAATCGTGCACACTCAAGTGGAGTATTATAGTTAGTTATAATTAATAGATATGATTGTGCCAACTAAAGATCTCTCTCTCCAAGAAATATAATGGTTATCCATTGTAAGCCTTTGGACTATTGTATAAATATATAGAGGAAGGCCCATTAAAGGATTCCTTCCCAGTTCCCACTTATAAAATTTAAAGTTTCTCTCGTCCTTTTTCTTCTACAGAGTTCCTGAAGAAGTGGTTAGTCATTCAGACTACACCACTATTAACATTTTTCTACCGGTAAAATTTCTAACATAATTTTCCTAATAAGCACCATTCCAGTTGAAATGTTTTGTTTACTTTTTTTGTAACTACTTAAATTCCTTTTCAAACTACTTAAATTCAAACAATAAATATGAACGAACTTTCACAAATCATCAAAATCTTTGCATTCAAATTGAAATTTTTAAAGAGAATGTAATATAAAAAACAATTTACTATAAATTTTAAGTTGATTTGAAAATCGTACTTTTTTTTCCTACGAATTTGTGGATACCTCGGACCACAAAAACATTACAGAGAAATACTAGGTACTTAATTAAGAGATGTCCGTAAAGGTATATCAGAGCAGTTGCTCATGAACCAATTGGAAACATCCCTTGCTCTTATTGTGCAAAGTAGCGCATTCAATCTGGATAATCAATTAACATAGCATCCTCAGGAGGGGTTTGTCTGATAACATTGCAGGCATTCCAGAAATACAATGAATGCAGTGCACACATTTTGAAAGGGTGAGACAGATGACAATACATCGACACACCCACACAGAAATTCAACCAAATATGTATAAACACTAAGTATAGAAAACTTGACTAATGCACTCTAGAAGAAGTCCACTGTGAAGAAGGAACTTAATAGGTCACACAGAGGCAAAAAATATAAATCTTGCCCACGTACAGGCACATCAGAAGAAATTGGCTCTCATCACGTAGCAATGAATACACTGATTTGGGCCTTCACTACAAGAAAATTGCCAAATGAATATTACCTAACAGGAACTGTAAGGACTAAACTAGAGTATATAAATGTAGACATCTAGTTAAGGTTCTCAAAGTACAACAAAACAAGACTTTCTAGGCAAGACTTATAGCATTCTTGTTAAACAGCATTTAGTTCCATCTGACTTTTTGTGTGTGCTTTTACTTGTTCCTTTCATTAAGATCTCTTCCCACGTTCTGTTAATAATAAATGTTGACCATAGGGGTAAGTCTTCAGGTCGTCACCACAAGCCCTTGTTGGGTTCTCCGTATATCCACTCTAGTCCAGTTTATTCAGTTGCCTCATTCCCAAAGAAAATATTACATGCCTCTTTTATAAATCTCTCCTAAAGTATCAGCTATCTGGTGATTCAAAAATAAGTTGTCATGTCCGAGTTATTTACATCTTTCAAGAAAGATTAAGATCGAAGGAAGTCTTACCATGGTCCACATTAGTAATTCAGTTTCTTCTTTGCTACAAGAAAACATTGTTGCTTGTAAATGATGAAATTTGTCCTTTCATGATATTCTCTGAAGAAGGTGCCATTTCACGAACAAATTTGACAGACTCAGATAGCCTATGCAGAAGGTTTCCCAAAGCAATGACTTCATTCCTTTGAAGCTGCAACTGAATGACAAGTTGAAAAAGCAGGAATTAGCATGTCAAAACAAGGATGGAGATGTTTTCAAGACCTCACTTTATACACTAAACATCTTCACTAAAGAAATTGTGAGATGAAAGACAGTTACAGCAGAAACTGGGGGTATTCATAGTATGAAAATCATAGGCTTCCGACTTGTTAGTTGTTGCTCAGTTTGGTGATGTTAGCCTCTATTGATAAAAATAGCAAGAGAACAAAAAAAAGAGTATGAAATTTCCAAAAAAAAAAAAAAATCAAATGTGTTATGCCTAGTTTTCGCAAATTATGTATGAGAAAGGGTTTTGTTTGTTGGGCGGTTGTTGGACGGTGAGGCAATCCTCACCATGTGTAAAATGCTAAGAGTCATCACTTTTCCTAGGGTACGAAAATGTGCAATATAGTAAACTAAAAATGGAAAAGGCTAGTAACATACAGGCAAATCTTTTGATGTTTGGCCATCAACAGAGAAAAGGATCTTCAATGCCGTGCCTAGACCAAGAACTTGGAGCTTCCCCCATAGGCGACATTTCTCACATCCTACGCAATCCATCAACGCACTGAAATACAGTAATGGGATCAGCTGGTTACAAAATGTTTTTAGTTCCTCTAACAATGGGAGTAAATTTAAGATTTCAACCTGATGTTCCTGAATTGCTTCTGAATTTTCTGCTTCAGTTCAGGCCCACTTTCACCTTGCCAAAGCTTGGCTTCGTCAAATGGCACTGGGCAAGCAGCTCGTAGCTTGGGATTGAAGACTAGCTGTCTCACTAGAGACTGTGTCTTCAGGTCTTCTTCAAGGTTACCGGTACTATACTCTGCCTGTTCTAAATAATCTGCTGCCTGAAACAAATCAAAGAGAAGGAAACATCAGGAAGCCAGAAAAGAAGCATGAACATAGCACCAGATAATTCCAGTTTAAGTAACTGAGAGTGCATATGAAGACTAAAGAGTTCCAACTTGTGGAGCAATTTTCTTTTCATTCAATGTCCAACTAAAGATCACTCAGAATTGTGGTGCTATTTTATTTGCACACTTATCTTCTTCCAGCAACTAAGAAATATAATATGAGGGTCACAAAAAAAGGTAGAAGGCAGAATTTTGCATCCATAAATTGATTCTCTAAATTAAGAAACAGAAAAAAGAGGATACAATAGTCAAAAAGAAAACGACCGTTGAACACGAATATAAAAATAGGCAAATCCATCTCAACAATTTGAAAATAGGAATCATAAAATCAATAATGTAAATGAGTTTAAGAACTGGTCAATGTTAAGCTTTGCAATTTCCCACTGTCTGAGTCAGCATGTCGTATACTGCAATAAGGCTTTCTGCCTCTAATAAATATCCAGAAATAAGATTAGTAAATAAGTGCATTCGGAAGTGCAAAGAGTCTAAAGATATGCATCAGATAAAGGGCTATGACCAAGCTTTATTTATGTATTATTTATAATTTTATCGTAGTCCTAATGAGCGTCAATTGTACCCTATATGTGTTTCTTAAATTAAAGAAAATCAGCATTCATCTGTTTTCTATAGCATGTTCAGTCACATATTTGGACCTGCTGTTAAACATGGTCATATTGCAGTTATTGTCGTTAACAAAGGCAGTCAGGAAGCACATTGGATGTTATAAGGGCATGTTTGACCTAATCCAAAAACTGTCAAGAGTAGCACACAGTTGCTCCAAACTAGGTACAACTTCCAGTCTTACTAAAATTACGCCAGGCTAGCCTAGCATAACTCGTAATCATATATGGTTCTAAGTATCCATGCATGACTATCTTCACTTCTAAGAGATGCATATTCTATTTCCAAATGTACATGTACTCAAACTTGCAGTTAAAATAAGGCTCATCTCGCCCAAACTTCTAAGAAAATCCAAGTTACACTGATAGCCTAGCACAAAGGAACAATTCAGCTTGATCAACAGAACTTCGTAAGAGAGAGGGTTCCCTTAGAAAGTCAACTTCTTTAAGAAAAAAGGGGAAATACTTGACCCAGCAAAGTCCATTATTTAGAAGCTTCATAACAGTGATTTGGTCAGTCATTTTAGTGAGAGAACAGTCATAGGTTTGGCTATTGTCCTAAGATGAGGAAAGGCATTAACTACTTGTTTTGTACGTTTTAATCATTAGCCGCTTGAAGGTACACCCCAAAATAATGATTTTCCTGCAACTTTGTTGCATGGGTACGACACAGAATACTGATTTGTCTGCAATTATGTTGCATAGATATGAATATGTTAGACTATACAAAGATGAGGAAACTACTCGTTCTGCATGTACTAATCACTCTACTCTCTCCTTAAAGGTATGCCCCAAAGTACTGATTTATACTTTGTTGCATGGATATGAAAGGTATGCCCCACATACTGATTTCTCTGCAACAATGCTGAATGGATACGAATATGATACAACATGATATGAACACAATACTGATTTTGGCGTGTGCTTGTGTATTTTCTCGTAGAGCATGGGCACAATATGGCACAACACCAAATCTGGAGTAGCCGTGCTTCACGTCTGCAGCATTTGTATCCTAGTAAGTCTAGGGACTTGAGTGGACTGTAAAAGACTACTTTGGTAATAATGGGATGTCATTCATTGAAAGCATCGAGTAGTACACATATTTAGGAGAGGATGAACTTCTCACTTTGATTTCTAAGCAATGTGGGAATAAACATCTACCCACGTACTCTTTAACACACATTCTCTCTACATTGGCATTACCATGGCTTTCATCATTTGATGTCCTAAGAATATAAGGTGCTATTAACCTTCATTTAATTCCATGTAGATTAAACCATAGTTTGCATTATCGGTCAATATGATAAGGTCGATACCAATACGGTTGGCTTGTTCTCGATCCGCTACCGACCGCTATCGATACTAACGTTGGGAGTCTCTTCCCGTCAATTCGGCAGAAAAAGTTGAACGAAAAATACCAATCAACAAAGGTATAAAAGCACATGCAAATGAATAAAACTTATTTATTGCAGGTAAACCATTCGGCAAGAGTAACTATTATTTCATTCAATTTCAAAACTACTAAGAAACAACACAAAAAAAAAACTTAAATACTGTTTAAATGTATAAAATATTTTTTCTAAATTGTTAATAATTTAGCAATAATTATTTACTTTTCGATACCAAAGACGATGCTCTGATCTAAAACTGCCAATATTGTCAATACCGTTGACCCCGATACTCATAGGAAGGATCCGATACCGATTCCGATACTGCGAACTTTGGGTTAAACAAACCTAATTAAACCTTTTGCATTTCATATACGGGCGTAACCTTCTTTCTACTCACAGACTGTTTTACAAAGACCATCCATGTTTGGTGACTCCCTAAGTTGAACATATTACTTCGTTCTATTAGCAACAAGAGATGATAATAAAAGCAAATAGCCAACTTGATATAAGTACCAAAAAAGTGACATCCGCTCGTAGTGGCATAAATGAAAATATTAACACATGGGCGACAAGCATTGGCAGGGAACATGGTTGCACTGAACTATATATCATCTGTGAATCAAATTTCTGAAAACTTTACTGCAGCATTCCAATTATTCAGCTCACCTTTGTCACTGCCCGAAGAACAAACTGAAATGTGAAGTAGAGGTTTTCAACACGATCTGGATGTTTCAGCACACGTTCGTATAACAACTCAAGATTTTGGCCCCACTGATATCGATCAAAAAGGTAGAGGTATGAAAACCTATTTTTATCAGTAGTTACTCCAAAAGACACACATTTGCGAAGATAAAACAAATTTTGTAGAGTAAAAGTTAGAGAGAGAACCATGTTGGTAGCTTCATTAAGGAGATAATCAGAAGCTATGTGAACAGATATTGAGGAATGCAACCCAGAAATCAACTTGTACAGAATTCTTTTTTCTTGACAAAGTTCTCCAGAAGGATCTGCAAATCCTGAAAAAGATTACTAACAGAATAGGAAGTACCAAAATCCATGAAAATAGCATTTTAACTTATGTTCATTTACATATAGCTGAGTCATGCACAAGAAACATTCTCTAGATTACAGCCATGTTGTCAAACTACGGATTGGTGCAAAATAATATCATTCATAGTATGATTTAACTGCCTAAACAAAGACAACTCAGTGTTGCTAAGGTAAGTAAATTGTCTTAAATATAACATTAACACACTTGATATCACTTCGAAATTACCCTTAAGCAAGCTTCTTTCAAATAGATTCATCAAAAAAGTGTTTACTTAGTAAGGACATGGAAGAGAAGTAGTGAATGAGATCTAAAGTCTTGAGAGCAAGAAACATAGTAGCAACCTACTACCCCCACATAGTCGGATTTCAGGAGAAGTTGAAGAAAGTCATCTCCAGTCACCAACATTAGAATGAAAAATGTAAAATGACAACAAACCCAAACAGACAACCTCAAAACAAATAATTCTTGCTGGATGATTGAGAAACCATGCAATTTTGATCCAATGAAATAATTGCAATAGTTGTCGGATAGAGGAAATTGGGGTGTGAGATGTACTTGAAGACATGGGAGAGCACTAGAGTCTAGAAGAGGCTTAAAGTTTCCTCAGTTGTAGCTCACAGTAGTAAAAATCGAAGGGGCATCCCAAAGGCACCTACATGTTTTCTTCCAATATAAGTAGAATGCACCAAGAAAAGAAAAAGGAAAAGGTCGTTTCTATACACCTGTCCCCTTCTACTTACGTTTACTCAGTGCAGAAGAATAAACTTTCCAGTACTATTTTCTCCAACACACTATATTCTCCCCTTTTATCTAAGCAACAAGACAGAAGTCACAGAACCTCCTCATTTTCATACCGAAGTGTATATTCTAATTATGTTAACCACCTTATATATATGACACAAAATAGGTGCATCTTAAAAGTTCCATCTGAATTAGAAAGCTTAAAACACCTGGGTTAGAAATAGCTTAAAGATAGCTGAATAAATATGTTAAAGGAAAGTTGGATGTGGAGCCACTTGTGGATAGAAGAGAGAAAATTGTCTCAGATGGTTTGACATTTGCAGTGTAGACAAATAGATGCACCAATTAGTCAGTGCAATAGGATGTCAGTTGAAAAGCTGCTAGAAGTAAAGGTACGTCTAAATGAACTTGGATTGAGATTACAAAGAAGGATATGTTTTTGTTGATGTTACAGAGGACAAGATCTGCGGGGAATGGAGGAAAAGGAATCAAATACCCAAGCCCTCAAAAATTGGAATAAAAGCTTTGTTATTGTTGCTGATGTTGTTGTAATTGAGTTTGCAAGAAATTACAGGACTTTTAGCATGATCTACCTAAGCTACTCTTCCTTGCAAAGAGTGAAGGAGGCAGAAAGTTAATAATAGAATTGGAAACAATGTAGCGCTATAACTGTTATAGGAAGGCAACATTATCATAATGCCCTGATGTTAAAGATACAACGCAGCGGGATCAAATGATGAAAAATATTTCTATCCAAAAAAGAAACTGCAAAATGATGCATAAATCATCCTAGTTATACTATGTTAAGACTCTTAATTGATCCTAGCAACTCTCACAATGAAACAACCAAATGCACCCTTAAATTGAAATGGAAAAGAAAAAAATGTTCCACACATTAATTTCCATAAGCAATGTGCATAGGACGAACATTTTGGACAATTTTCAGTATAGACAGCTTCCCATATCCTCCTAGCTGATGGTCCAACATAGCCAGTGTAACGTTCAGGATTTAGCTGGAGATTCACATATGTCATTTCATCTGCAGAATTACATGTCACATCAAATTGCAATGGTGAAGCCATGAAATATAAGGCAAATAGGGATATAATATAATACTGGATAATATACCATTATCAGTCTCATCATCAGCTGTCCACGGATTGTCAATCTCAACCCAGCCTTTAAATACTTTACTATCTAACGATCGATCAACGGTTGCCTCGGGTTTCCCTTCCTGACAGATGGGATCATCTGCTAAAAGCCGATGAAAGGGCGTCTTAAATGGCTCCGGAAACTCATTCTCAGGGCACTCACAAACACTGCAATCACGGAGACGGCACATCCCATCATCTGGCCAAAATGGGCAGTCACACCACAATTTAACCTATAAAGTACCAAATGTTGCAGTAAGTCGTTTTCCAAGAATAATCTATTTAAAAAAGGATAGCATCCTAATTATACCACACATTGCCAGGACTTTCCATGTATGGTTGTGCAATAACATGTTTCACAATCAGAAAACATGTTGATAAGATGTAGCACAAGTAATGTCAATATTGTCTATGCAGGAGAAAAAACATGCCATAGTAACTGCAAAAGCTATCTGTTCCCGAAAGGAATAGGAAGATCAAACTGCAAAAAAATGGTGTACTGTTCAAACAATCCTAACAACTAAGCAGAGTTTAGACCATAACAGAATAGTCCTGAAGTATAATGTTTCCACTACCAACAAATTAGAGTGATATGGGTTAAACTCTTTCAATAGAACATCAAAGTGTAAAGTATACACGAATAGCAGCAGCAAAGCCTTTATCCCAAATTTTTGGTATCAATAGCAAAATGTGAAGTATCTAAAGCAATAAATTGGACCATGCAAGGAGATCTATTACTACAAGTATCGACCATGCAAGGAGATATATTACTACAAGTAGACACAATCAATTCCTATCAAGATCTAGGCACCTATTAATTCTCCTTTTATTTTATTTTCTTAAGTATAAAATTTGCAATGTACAGAGATGCTAGATTTATCCGTCTTATAGTATTATCACTCCTCTTGTTTATTTTTCTTTTCTTTGTTCCTTGTTTCCTTCTTGTACACCAACAGAGTGGTGATATTTCATAATATTATGTGGATATTGCATCACAACATTCCTAATTCCAAAAGGCACTGAATATTTTGCAAGAAAGGCTTTTTATCAAATAAATCTGTGTCATAACTGTTAACGTTTTGCTTCTCTTTCATTTCTACATTTATTCCTACTGTGTAATTTTTCAATGTGATTGCAGCATAGCCTCCTAAATGACATACCATAGTTAATTGGGCTGCGGTTCGCTTCGATACGCGACAGGGGAACTGGTTCACTACTTTTTCGGGTATGCAGTATGAGGGGGGTAGGTTTACTGCTACGGTTCTTTTACGAGTGGTTCATTTGTCGGATACATATAACTTCTAAGGAAGAATTTGTACCAAGCCCTACAACAACCAACTCTTGTATACTTCATTTTGACAATTAATGATTTTATTCTCTTTTATATTACCATTTGATTTCTATCTTTGTTTAGCTTCATCTTGTAAAATTCAGGTTGCCACTTGTGGCTAACTGATCCAGAAATGTGGGGTTAGCGGGATTCAGGACCCTCTCAATAATTGAAATCTGGACTCTAGACTCAATAACTATTCTCAAGAAGACATCTGCCCTTATATTTGATAGCATTTTGTTGTCCTCCTTTCAATCTCTATTTTTGAGTTTCAGATGACAGCAAACACGAGGGAAGATAAAGTTGGTGGCTAGCCCTAAAATTATAGTAGATGAAAACAATTCTATAGGAATAACAAGCATACTCTCTTTAGGATATTTTCTTATAGCTAATCATCAAGAAACAATGATAAACTCAATATTGAAAGAGTTTGATAAGTTAAAAAAACAAATAACTCAATATGGAAAGATTCCTTGACCCAATCTGTAACGATGAGTGTAAAAATCTAATAGAGACAAATAATATACTAATGCTAAAATAGACCCAGAATCGGTGCTTACTTGACTGAAATTCTGAACACCACACAAAATTTGTACTTGACATAATTCCGGTAATGACTCATGACCAAGTTGAATTGTTGTCAACAAATTACCATATTCTTCCAAGTCCATGTTGCATAATATCCAGTTATCCACTAGGCTCAAGGCCAATATATAGTAATCTGTACATGCTAGACAACTTTATCTTTCTGATGTGGGACTATAAAGAATAAGAAAAGGTAATAAAGCTCTACAAGGTTCATTTTTCTTAACAATGACACCGATCTTGGAGTGCATGTTTCTTAGGCAAGAAGGCTTTTATATATAGGTGATAGAAACAAATAATGACCTCTCTTATGTCAATGAGACCAAAGGGAGATGAAATGAATGGATTTGGGAAGACATGGATTATAATGAAATAGTCACGTTAAGGTTCCCTATGAAAAATGAGGCATGCAACAAACACTATGAAGTTTCAAAAGTGCATCATTGTCCCCGTGGCATATAAGCTACCAAGTTACTAACACATTTTTCCACCAAAGCAAGCTCTTCTCCGTCAATAGCAGCTGTACTGTCCAATAAAATCGTTCCTTTTCAATTCATGGCTCTATAAATAATTTTTTAAGCCAATGACTGAAAGTTCATATAGGGCAAAAAGTAAATAATTATTTTACGAACGGGTCCATCAGTTGTTCGAATCACAAATAAGTATCTACACTTTCCTTCCATTAAAAAGGGACAAGTCCTGTCATTGCATATTGGTACATATAGAGTATATAATAGATCTGGTTAGCTTTGTTGATCAGTAACTAAATAATTAACATGAACAATTAAGTTGACCATTACTTGCAAAAGATGTTGAGCCCAATAACTATTGTCAAGAAAGGCATATATCATTCCACCAATCTCTCCTTCCTTTCTTGATTTCCTTCGTTCGCATTTTTTCTTGATCCTGATCCTAGTTATTATTAAATCAATAATTTCTAATATTCTCCTCAAGAAGATGCAATTATCGGCGATTAATACACAAAATTACCTTGAAATATCGGAAGAACGGAGTGGTGACGAGTTCCTGTAAGATCGGATACAGCACCTCCTCATTCACATAATCCACGGTCTCGTAATCGCAAGAACAATCCTCGACCAACCCACTCTTGATTCTTGATCCCTACATTATTTCCACCAATAAAACCAGTTTTACCAAATAAAATGCCCCCAAAAAATGGATTTTGCAAAGAGAAGAAGTGAGGAAAGAGATCAATACCGGCGAGCACTGACTGGATTTCTGGGAATTGCCGATCGAGAAAAGAGGGATCTTGAGGAAACCCTTCGAGGTCGCGGCGATGGCGAGGACGGCGATCACGGCGGCGGCCGCCCACCAGCGCCGCCTCCTGTTGTCGCCTGCGGCGTCGACGTCTCCCATTTGGATCGAGAAACCCTAGATTTGGTTCAAACCCTAGTTTTGAGAAAAAAACGGGGTTTTGATTTGCTTAAATGGGAAGTTTCAACGGAGAGAGAGAGAGAGAGAGAGAGGAGCAAAGGAGCAAATGGCGGTTTCCGACAGAAAGTTAGAAACTAGGGGTGTATTATATACACAAGGATCAAATTAGTGAAGTCAAGAAAAGATTTGTTATTCACCTTAATCTTCTGCGATGTTTTCTTGCACAAAATCCATAGTGTTCGATCCAATAAGAACTCGCCACGAATGCTAACAAGTAGGAATTCGCCACCATCTGCAATTATGTATACAGTCGCTGTATTTGGTTGTTTCAAGTCTGTGGGATTAAAAAAAAAAAAAAATCTGTGGGAGACTTTGGATTTGAATTTACAAGAAGAAGAAAAATATTTTTTTTGGTCTCCCAACAATAAAATGTGTTTGATTAGGCAAGAGAGTGTGAAAGTTAAAAATGAGATAGACTTGACTATGATAATTATAAATACAAATTAATATACTTAATAAATAATGTAATAATTATTAATATAAAAATTTTTATTAGCTACTAATTACTTAAGAACTAACTAATTATATTGAATAACGAACTAATTATATTATTTATTAAGTAATTTCCTATTTACTTAATAAAATAATAATTATAATAGCAATAATTATAAAATAATAATGATAATAACAATAATAATAATTATTATTATTATTATTATTTTGTAATTAGTACCATAATATATGATATTAATTTGTTAATATTACATAACACATAATACTAATTAATTAATCATATTAATTATGATTTATGAAATTAAGTATTATATAAGGGTTTATTTTTCTTCTTTATATTATTTTTCCACTTATGATTCTTTTTCTCATTTTCTTGTGTTGTTGTTGTTGAGGGTCGCATCATCTACAAATCCATGACCTCCTCACGCATCGACCATCATTACCTCCTCATCACACATATACCTCTTCCTCCTAGTCGTGCCGCTATGAGAGCCTCATTGTCCATGACTGTCACGGTATACTGCTCTTGATCGTTGATGCAATCGTCCAATTGCCTTGTTGTTCGTTGCATCTCCGTTAGGGATAGCGGTTGCTGCAAAAAATATTTACTTTAGCTTTTTTAAATAGATCAAGTGGGTCAGGTTGACCCGTTTATTCATGGGCGTCGAGTTTGTGGTCAATTTAAATGAGTCAGACATAAACATGTTTCGTTTATATTGAGCATTAACATGTTGAGTCAAATCCGACCCGACCCAACCTGATATTGACCATATTAGTTAATAGAGCCACTAAAACTAGAGATAGACCTAAATGAACAAGGTTTAAAGGTTTAAAAGAGGATATAGTTTTTCTTAGTGTTACAAAGTTAAAAAAAAGTCCAATCAAAGAAGTGGATTCAAACACCAAATTTTTGTACAAGGACTTTGTTATTGTTATTTTAACACAATTTAAATATTATCTATTACTTTGTATATATGAAGGATATATAGGTATTGCCATGAGTAACAAGTATTGTAAGTATCGGGTACGTCGACACAACAATATCTAAAAATTCATAAAATGATATGGTTAACATTTATGTGTGTGTGTGTGTGTGTGTCTATCAAAGAACTACGGCCCATGTTGTGAGTACTTAGAGACATAAGAACCTGGATAAAATCGGGTGGAGGTTTGAGACCCCTTGGATGTATGCCCTTAAATATTAAAGGAGTTGTTTGCTCAGGTAGAGAATTGTGGTACTGATGATCAGGACTGATCAGAGCGTGCGATGGGATGTAGAGCCCAGATGGAGGAGTAGAGCTTGTGAAGGATATGGGAAGTGGAGCCCAATGATAGGATTGTTGTCACTTTCCATTTTCGTTTTTCATATTTCTCTGGGTATCGTATCTGCATACTGTATTCAGTTCGGATATAATACCATGTACTTGTATTTCTAGTACGCAGGGTCCGTTACTGGGTTCATGTATTGTGTAATTTATTTTCTGATTTAACATTGAGAGTTGTATGGATGAATCGCCCGTAAGGTAATTGACTAGTTTAAACTGCCTAATTTGGATTTCGGTTCTTCAACAAGATAATAATATGGGATACTACCTTAGCCCTTAATATACCATGGGCATTATCATATATCCGTAGTAGGTCCTAAATGTAGACTGGATAGCCAAAAGTTCCCAATAACTGGATTTTTCTACATACAATATAATATCGGTATACTGTCAGAATACTAATAGTATATTGTTTGCACAACAGAATGGCGGCTGACTGGCCTAAGTTATTACCTATTATTTTATTGATTTTGTTTGGGTGACTATGGTTGGTTGGAGGGATTTAGATTGCTGACTTGGCAGCATCAATAGTGTCACGACCCGTCCCCGATTAATCAGGCATGGGCCGTGGGTACTTCTAGCCTATGTCGCAGCATCGGTGGTAGAATGTTATTTAGGTCAATAATTCTATCTAACAATAATAATCCACAATAATATAACACATGTCAATGTCATCTCAGTCCAATATGAACATGAATATGAATATTCAATCACAGAATCTATAAGAAAGAACAATGCACGAATATAATATAAGAGAATCAGAATAAGAGTCAAGATATATCTCATAAAAGTCTAAGAACTATTATCATTAATACAAGTCTCAAATATATCTCATAACTAATCTCCAAACTGGAGTAAGACTAGTACAATATGAACTAGCTAATCTACTGAGCTACATCAAGTGTGTTATCTCCCTCGACTAGTACTAGCCCCCTCCTGAGCCAATGTCTCTAACTCTACTCCTACCATATCCTGAGGTCCATACTGGGTAGGATACCAATCCTCGTCATCATTTGAAAAATATATCCAGTCAAAATAGAGCGAAACACACCTCTAACAACAGTTCCAATAAATGATAAGGTCTATGTAACAGTAATAGAGAGAAATACAAGATAAATAGAATAAGAGTAAGAAATATACAAGATATGGAATACTGTAAGTAACTATAAGAGCAATGAGTATCATATACAAGAATCAAGAATACAACTAGCTAGGTGAGTGAGTACTAGCTTCAACATGTGATTAGCTTGAGAATTTGCACAAGGATTAGGGCCTGGTTAATCATACGTACGGTGTATGATCAACACTCACAAGGACATGCACAAGAAGGGGTATGATCATATATCTACATTAATACTCTCCGCCCCCAACTGGTATAGTAGATCCAACCATGATACGCTACGACACGAGATTCTATGAGAAGGGAGCTAATCTTCTCATGAATCGGCGTCTATACATGTACAAAAATCATAAGGCATGCACAAGAGTCACAAGGCTTGCACAAGATATACTAAGATACACAAGGAATAACATCTCTTGACGGGATCAGAAAATATCAATTAGTGTAACCAACGTGTCAAGAAATTAAGGATATCTACACTAAATACAAGAAACATAGAAGATATCATAAATAGAAAATTGTCAGAGAATGTACTCGCCTGAAATCAGGGGTGAAGTATCAACTTTATCCGTAACAGTGGGTCGAAGACCTAAATATGAAATATCATATCAATACAATATTTTGTAATGATAAAATAAGTTAAACTAGTCAATTCTAGGTCTAACTAGTCAAACTAGCTACTTCTAGGTTGTATTAGTCCATAGCTAAGTTATTAGGTCCAAATCTACATAATACAAGTTATACTAGCCTATTATAGGTATTATGATACCTATAGTATCAATATCTGCAATTACCTTAACTAGTATTAATACTAGATAATAGGTTATTATATATATATATATATATATATATATATATATATATATATATATATATATATATATATATATATATATATATATATATATATATATATATATATAGTACTAGTATCAATCATATACATAAATAAGTATTCAATACCATATACAAGTTAATGATCAATATCTAACTTATCTTAGTTTACACTAACTTACCTACTCAACCAATAGTAACTAATAACTCTAATATATACTAATATACACTATCTTAACAATTCACATTAACTTATAACTAACTACATACACTACTGAAGATACTAACTGCTAACTAACATATAACTTACTTATCTCCTACACTAACAAATATCTAATACTAACTAACATTCTAGTACACTAACTGTCATTCTAAAATATACTAACTAACTCAACAACTGATATCACAGCTCAACTTAATGGCTAACCCCAACATCCATCTTGCTGTGTAAACCTACACAGAAGTGCAATGACTAACCATCTGAACACTAGTTGTTGTTGCCTCATTCTTTGAGCAACTGATCAATGCCCTCATTGCTCCTATCCTTATTTCCCGACTACTCACATGTCCCCTATGTTACCAACACAAACCCGACTGTCCAACACCCCCCTATGTTGTAATGCAACATACCAACTATCATCAGCCCTCCTCACTGACCTTGGCCTTCAACAGAACAGATCAAAGTCCTGAGCCACTTCACCCTTAACCTGCATCTTGCTCCTGATGTGCACAGACCATGCAATGCCTCATTGCTTACTGTAGTCAAGCCCAACATGCCTGTTGTTGCTCATGCGATAGTCAGCACACTATCACAAAACCCCCATACTACTCCTAATCTACAACTGATAATATCCCTCCCCAAACTGCAACTGATACAAACAATTACCAATGCACAACACATATGATAGTCTCCCCCTCTCCTCTAATGACTGAAAGATACAATATACTACAATATGTAAATAGGATAAATACACCATATATATATATATATATATATATATATATATATATATATATATATATATATATATATATAAAGGGATATGAGCCATAGGCTCATATTCCTACATGAGCCAATGCACATGTGGACTAATAGGAATATAGTGTACTAATGCACATGGGTGCTCATATTCCGTTTACCCTATATATATATATATATATATACATATATATATATATATATATATATATATATATATATGTGTGTGTGTGTGTGTGTGTGTGTGTGTGTGTGTGTGTGTGCGTGTGAGAGAGTGAGAGAGAGAGTATGTGTGTGTGTGTATAGAAGCCTGAAAAAATTATGCAGGCCACATAAAGGTCATGCCCCCTCAACAAGCCGCACAGAAGCCACATGCGGCCTGGACAATCAAGCCACAGAGAAGCCACATGCCGCCTGAACTATCAAGCAGCAGGCCTGATCAACCAAATCGCAAAAAAGTAGAATAATATACAATATGCGGCCTGAACGACCACAGAGCAGGGAGGCCTCATAAGGACCCCCTGACACAGATTTTGATGTTTGTCAGAAGCTTTGACACATCACTCATCACTTTGAGATGCTTCGAGACTCGTAAAGACGTCGGCTCAGGAAAACATAACAAGTCATATCAGTGCATTAATTGCTTCGATAAACATACTATGCCACGTGTTCCCTCGTATGCGACTACGCCCTATGCGGCCTCACCAACATGCGGCCAGAGTGTCGATCCAACCAAGGCTAAATGAGAGCACGTATGCGGCTACAAGACCCATGCAACCTCGCCACTATGCGGCCAGAGTGTCCATTCGACCAAGGTCCAAACAAGAGCATGTATACGGCTACAAGACCCATACAGCTTCGCCAACATGCTGCCAGAGCGTCCAGACAACCAAAGGCCAAAGGAGAGCTCGTATACGACCGCAATAATATGCGGCCAAGTTTTTATGCTGCCTCCAACAAACAAGATCTTTTCGTTACAACTGCAAGAGATCTTCGCACAATTGGTGCTGACTACGTGTCAAGCTGACCAAGTCACGCCCACAATGGGTTGATAATGTCACTACCACATTCTAGAATAGGGGTATTTTTGTCTTTTTATTTAGTTAATTTAATGTGTTAATATATTGCATAATATTTATATATTATATATAGTGTTCCTTAAATGCATGAGTTAGTGGACTGGACCTAGAAACCCACTAGTTGAACCTTTGACCAAAATATAGGATTATAGATTTTAATTAGTACATTTTTAGGATTTAATATTGAGGATTATAATTTATTATTGTGATTTTATTTGATTTTTGTACCTTACCGTTGCTTCGATATTTGGAGAACTACACTAGCTTTTGTCTTCCAACAAATTTTATACCCTTATTCTAGACGTGCCAGTCTTCTATTCTGACCCTTGTGTAAATCATAAATATGCTCTATTGTGCTTCATTTTAGCCGTACAATATTCGTCGTAAATATTTAATTGTATTTCTAAATAAATCTGACTTTGCATCTTTGTGCGTTCCAATCAAAATTGGAGACACAATCTTGATCCGTTTTGTGCAACCCAATTTATGACAATATTCTCTTCTGAGTCTTCTACGTCCATGACACTTGTGTTCTACCTAATTTTAATCCTATGTACTTCCAATTAATTTTAGAACACCATTTATATTAATTTTAATTAAATTAGTGTAAGGATCCAACTTAACCAAAAATTAGACCCAACACCAAACCAAACCCCCATTCACACCCTCAAGGTTCATACTAAATACCAAACACCCTTTTTAACCACTACATCACACCAAACATGGTGTTTTCCCTCATTAAATATCAAATTCTCACTTTTTGTGCAATTTTTCAAATGTTGGGGACTTTTATGCAAAAGTGCAGTGAGGTGTCCACTTCCCATTGGACCAAACACATAAAGAATCTTCCCTTGCTTCATTGACCGGTCATATATGATTTTTTTATATTTTTGGAGTGTGCAACACTCAGCATCCCCCCCTCTCCATCTTAGCCACCTATTTAAACCAATTAAATCCTAGCCCTTCAAATTCTTTCATATAAAAAGCAAGCCCCATCCCAAGGAGTGGTTGACCAGCCCAAATCCCTAGGGCTACATCACCCTCTTCTCCCCATATATATACAATTTTTCTACATATTTTTCATCACCACCATCAAGCATCAAACCCACAACCGAACCCTAACCCTAAACCTAATTGCTAGCAACCGACATCCATCTCGTCCACCTCCAACCCGCCGGAGCCCCGACGATCCCGACCGTCTGAGCGACAGCGACAGCGACCCTGCCTCCTTCCCTGTTTATCTCGACTGCTACCCGACCACCTGACGAGCCGCACCCACCGACTTCCCTCGACCGCACACCCATCGACCCCACCAAGCAGCGGTCACCCCCCCCGACTTCTCCTCCTCGACTCCATCGTCACGATCATCCCCGCCACCATTAACGTCGACGTCGTCGACCTCTATCATCATCATCTACATTACCGCCACCAACACGACCCATCATCGCCTCCCATTCGACACCGCCGAAGCAGTCGACCCACAACAGCCTGAGCACCCGCGGTTCACCTCGACAGCACCCGACTCCACTCGCCGGACCGACGACACAGCACCACCGTCTCCCTTCATCATCATCATCACCATTAACACCACCACCAGCACGCCGGACCGACGACCTCCCTCGCCTGAGCAGCAGCCGCAGCCGAGCCTTCGCCTGAGCAGCAACCGAGTCCTCCGCCTGAGCAGCAGACGCAGTCGAGCATGACCTCCCTCGACGTCGAATACACCCTCCCTCATTTATGTGCACACAGGTTCTATTTGCCCTCTTTCATGATTGTGTGTGTGCATGTGTGAATATTAATTAGGATTAGCAATTGCTTCATAACAGTTTAGTTAATGTAGGACCTGTATTGGTGAACCTAGTAACTCGTATGCGTGTGCGTGTATGCGTATAATATTAGTTTGATATATATATATATATATAAGAAATTAATTGCTAGTACTAGGTATGACTGTAATATATTTGTTGTATGACCCTAGGAATTAGCTGTGGATATCTCGTATAATTGCATATGACGATATGACCCTGAGAATTAGTGAGTTGACTGCCTTATGTACACCAATGTACTGGCTTAGATATGTGTTGGTATTATACGGGATTTAGATCCTTAAACATGTGTTAGTGAGTTGACTGTCTGATTATGCACAACATTGAGGACATGATGCCCATGCATTTAGACGCACACTTGACCCTGCTAGATGACCAGTATCACCCCTAGCACAGTTCTGAGTTCAGTGTAATTATGTTTGTGCATTTGCTAGTGTAACAAATAATGCTATATTATTATTATATTATGTATATAGAACTGTTGGATTATTCAGACAAGACCTTGGGAACATGATATTGGTATTGCCAGCAGAAGACCACGGGCGAGTACATTCTCTGACAGTTTTCATTATGTTGATAATCTCTATGATTCTAGTTGTATAGCATACATGATTCTGATAATATGTATATATGGGTTAGCATCATCGAGACCTGTCACGAGGATTCGTGAGGAATCCATCGTGCTAGCTGGGGACCAAAAAATATTAGTAGATTATGTGATCATACCCCACTCTACATGCATCATAGCTCACCCTACACCTTACGTCGGGTGCAGCCTGACCATTATGTGCCTCATAGCCTGTTATATATGATTAGCTTGACTATTGCTCGCATCATAGCTAGACGGATGGTTAGCCTGACCTTACATGAATCATAGCTAATCATATGTAACAAGCCTGATCTGTCCCAAGCCGATCACATGATAGACTGATGTTTCACACACTTAGCTAGATACTTTATTCATGTATTTCCAGTTTATTGTTCTAGCATGCCCTTGTATTTCTGTTCATTGCTAGTTGTACCATTGATGATAATATGTTCTCCAGCATTTACTTATTTCTAGTATTTTATTGTCTCCAGTATTCTTATTTCCAGTATTTATATCCATCTTGTATTTCTTTACACTGTGTTATAGTTTTTGTCAATATACATGGAACTACTGTTAGTGCTTGTACTTCACTCCAATCCTGACTGGATATATATATTTTTAGAGGATCTTGAGGACTTCTGTCCTACACATTATGGACCAGGTGTAGAGGGAGACTACATACTAGAGAGCTTAGAAGAGTCCATTCCTTTAGAGGAGACACTACCTGCAGCTATTTAGACAGTTATTATCTTATGCATTTGAGTTTATGTTGAGACTTATATTGAGACTTATGTTGAGTTTATTTTGAAACTTGTTGAGCCTATTTATGTTGGACAGCTAGACTATAGTTTATCTCTATTTTGAGTTGTTGTGCTTGACTTATGTCAGTACTTCCTATCTTTTATCTCATCGTGCCATTATTTCTTATAGCTATTGTGATTGAGTATATATATTATGAACTATTGAGCAATGTTTTATTCATTATCCTCCTTATAGAGTTGATATCATTGACAGGTTGTGAGCTGTGTTTAGTATTATAGAGACCTAGACAGTGTTCTACTGCCGATGCTGTGGCGTAGGCTGGACGTACCCACGAATCATGCCCAATTTTCGGGTGCAGGTCGTGACACGTTTTTAGTGGTGGCCCATGCAGGTCTAGATTCACATTTAGAGCGATGTCGTAGTGGTGCTCACTTAGAGTATTGCTACGAGCCTTCGTTCAAAAATATGATTTAGGATGAGAGTATGCTCAACCACCACTAGGAAATTATGATCTTACAATGCTATTTTGTATAACCGTTTTTTTAGAATTTTACTGTCCTTCCTTGATGATATCATATCTATTACCTTAATTGATTATTTTTGGTCTGTCTTCAGGATGCTGCCGAAGACTAGGTCTTTGAGACTGAGAGCAGCAGCTTCGGAGAGGTCTGCCACCTCTCGACCTAACGAACAGACATCTGGAGTTCCTCCTATATCTCATGTTCATGTGGTAGTATCTGCAACTTTTGGGGTTCCTTCTCCTCCACCTGTTCAGAGGATTGCCCCAGCTGTGACGGATAATCTTCCACCATCACCGACTCCATCTCCCGGAGGTATGCCCGTTGATGGGGCACAGATGCTCACACTGATCCGAGGCATATTAGATGCCCAGAGAGTGACAGTAGAAGCTCAGCATGTTCAAGCTGAGGCTCAGAGGGTGCAAGCAGAGGCACACCAGGCACATATAGAGCTGATGAGAGAGAGCATGGAGAATGCTCATCAGGTGGCTCTCCAGGCTGTGGAAAGAGTAGCATAACACCAGCAGCATCCTGGCCAGCAGCACCAGAGGCCGGGAACTATAGTGGACTTCAAGAGGATGATGCCTCGAGAGTTCAAAGGCACCGAAGGGATACTCTACGCTGACTAATGGCTAGAGGATATAGAGAGGAACTTACGCTTGGCGCAGTTTCCGGAGATTCTTCAGATCGAGGCCGCTGGCAGGCAGATGTTTGACATTGCACTGACATGGTATCGTACGGAGCTGAGACTCGCTGTTGGAGGATTTACTTGGGGGAATTCAAGGAGAAGTTCTTCTCTGACGTAGCCTTGGGAGCCTTGGAGAGTTAGTTCCATGACTTGGTCCAAGAAAGCATGTCAGTTGACGAATACGCCGCGAAGTTTTGCCGTTTGAGTCTTTTCGCGCCATCGATAATTCGAGATCCAGGAGACAGAGCCCAAAAATTCAGGAAGGGGTTGACTAGAGAGATCAAGTCTCGTACTTCGGGACATCGTACTACTACATTTGAGGGTATTCTGATGGATGCCCAGATTACTGAGGATGACTTGGACCTCAGGCCTAAGAGAGGATGCGACACTTTTGGAGGAACAAATGGTAGTACAGAACCGACCAAGCGCCCATACTTTCATCAGCAATAGAGGTCGTACCAGCAGCAGCATCAGCAGCACCAGGCACCAGTTTGAGGATACATCCAGCAACAGCAGCCACAGAGGCAAACTCAGCCCGTTCCCTAGTGTGCGTATTACGAGAAGATAGGACACAGTAGGGACATCTGCAGGAAGAGGTTGGGTACATGCTTGTACTGTGGATCATCAGCACATTAGTTGAGGGACTGTCCATCTATTCAGACTCGTCAGGATGGAGCAGCCACTCAGAGGGGACCAGCCAGAGTACCAACTATACCAGAAGGCCAGCAGAGGGGACCCCCACTTCCACCACAGCAGCAGATGTTTGCTCAGCACCAACAGCAGCAGAGAGGTGCACCCCAGGTATGCACATACGCCATGACGATCGAGGAGGCCGAGCCAGCTAGAGACGTGATTTCAGGTTCAGTTCCCCTCGATTCTATTCCAGCACTTGCATTATTTGGTTCTGGCGCTTCCCATAGTTTCGTGTATGTATCTTATACTCTTAAGCATAGTTTAGAAATGGAACCATTAGATAGGACTTGCAAGATCACGACTAGAGGAGGCATTATCCTACTCCGTGATTATTGCAAGGATCGGAGAGTATCATTAGGAGGCCGAGAGTTGAGCGTGAGTTTACTCATCATGCCACTTCTGGGATACGATATTGTACTCGGAATAGACTGATTGAGTAGACACCATACTACTATAGATTGTCACAGAGGTAGAGTAATATTTCGACCGTCAGGAGAACCAGAGTTTGAGGTCGCCAGAGGAGCAACGGAGCAGAGCAGAGGCACTTTTTGCGGAGCTAGGAAGAAAGAAGAGGAGTTGCCACATCCTTTGATAGCAGAGTTCCTGGATGTATTTCCAGAGGAGTTGCCAGGCTTGCCGCCAGACGGAGATGTTGAATTCTCTATAAACTTGGTGCCAGGTGGGGAGCCCATTTCACAACATGTCTATAGAGTCAACAACAGCGAGCTGGCAGAACTGAAGAAACAAGTTGAGAAGCTGCAGGACAAAGGCTTCATTAGATCCAGTTCATCGCCATGGGGAGCTCCGGTATTGTTCGTATCGAAGAAGGATGGCACGGTACGCATGTGTATCGATTATAGAGCTCTGAACAACCTTACTATCAGGAATAAATACCCGCTGCTAAGGATAGATGATCTTTTCGATCAGTTGAGCGGAGCGAAGGTATTTTCAAAGATAGACTTGAGGTCAGGCTATCACCAGGTAAAGGTGAAGATAGAAGACACACCGAAGACAGCTTTTTGGACCAGATATGGCCAGTTTGAATTCATGGTAATATCGTTTGGTTTAACTAATGCACCAGCAGTATTCATGAACTTGATGAATAAGGTATTCCACCAGTACCTTGACAAGTTTATAATAGTGTTCATCGACGACATCCTAGTGTATTCGAAGACCCCAGAGGAGAATGAAGAGCACCTGAGGATGGTCTTGGAGACTATCAAGAAAGAGGATCTGTACAGGAAGCTTTCAAAGTATGAGTTCTTCCTTGACAAGGTTGAATTCCTTGGACATATAGTGACGGGTGACAGAATTTCAGTTAACCCAAAGAAGATAGAAGCAGTAGAATCATGGTCTACCCCCAGTTCGGTAGTTGAGATCAGGAGTTTTCTCGGGTTAGCAGGATACTACAGCAGGTTTGTACAAGACTTCTCCAAGATTGTAGAGCCAATGACTAGACTGACCAAGAAAGATGTAGAATTCGTCTGGATAGAGATTTGTTAGGCCGCATTTGATGAGCTGAAGAAGAGATTGACGGCAACTCCAGTTTTGACGTTGCCATCAGGGACAGATGGATTCACTATCTACAGCGATGCTTCAGGAAATAGTTTGGGTTGTGTTCTTCAACAGCATGGAAAGGTAATTGCCTATGCATCCGAGAAATTATGCACTCATGAAAAGAACTACCCCATCTATGATTTGGAGTTAGCAGTAGTTATCTTCGCTCTAAAGCTGTGGAAATACTATTTGTACGGAGAGCGTGTGGAGATCTTTACGGACCATAAGAGCTTGAAGTACGTGTTTATGCAGAAGGAGCTAAATATGAGGCAGAGGAGGTGGTTGGAGTTGATGAAAGACTTTGACATCTCATTACAGTACCACCCAGGAAAGGCCAACGTAGTCGTCGATGCCTTGAGCAGATATCCGATGGCTATGTACTTGACTACAGATAAACATTTATTGGCCGATCTTGAGAGCTTGGGAATTGAAGTGCTAGTTATAGGTATGGAGATTCAGATGTGGGGATTACAGATACAATCAGAGCTGATGGATAGAATTAGAGTTGCACAGTATGATGATGAGACCCTGAGGAGTATCAGGGCACAGGTTCGGGCAGGATTGACAGATGACTTCACTATTGCAGATGATGGATCTTTAAGGCACGGCACAAGGATGTGTGTATCGAGTAGAGAGCTACGCGAAGAGGTTTTGCAGGAGGCACATCGCTCTCAGTACTCGATGCATCCCGGTGCCAACAAGATGTATCGAGATCTAAGGGAGCACGTATGGTGGTATGGTATGAAGCGCGAGGTAGCATGCTTTGTATCCCGATGTTTAGTTTGCCAGCAGGTAAAGGCAGATCGACAGAGGCCGTGTGGATTGCTTAAACCTTTACCCATTCTAGAGTGGAAGTGGGAGCACGTGACTATAGACTTTGTTTTAGGGCTTCCACGTTCTCTAGGAGGAAAGGATCCGATTTGGGTCATCGTAGATAGGTTGACCAAATCAGCTCACTTCTTACCATTCAAAGTGGGTACATCGATAGAGGGGCTAGCAGAGATGTACATGTGGCAGATTGTCAGATTGCATGGGGTTCCTGTGAGTATCATCTCAGATCGGGATAGTCGTTTTACTTCCCACTTTTGGAGGAGTCTGCAGGCTAGCTTAGGCACTCAGCTCAAGTTCAGTACTGCATATCACCTTCAGACAGACGGACAGTCTAAAAGGACTATTCAGACTCTTGAAGATATGCAACGCACTTGCGTTTTGGATCTCGGAGGTTCTTGGGAGGATCATCTACACCTAGTAGAGTTTACTTACAACAACAACTACTAGGCCAGCATTGAGATATCACCATTCGAGACTTTATATGGACGAAGGTGTCGTACACCATTATCTTGGGATAATGTCGGAGAGAGAGCCTTGTTAGGATCAAAAATGGTCGTGGATGCAGCAGAAAAGAAAAAACTCATCAGAGACAGACTGTGAGCAGCGCAGGACAGACAACGGCATTGGGCCGATAGCCACCGTAGACCCCTAGAGTTTCAGGTATAGGTTTTATTGTTTTTGGTTGTGATTATTTTGTTTTAGATTGCATGTTAAGATTGTTTGTTCTAGGTTGGTGATTTGGTGTTCCTACGGATTTCTTCGACATGGGGCACAATTTATTTTGGTAGAGGCAGAAAGCTTAGTCCACGTTACATCGGACCTTTCGGTATCCTTGCAAGGGTCGGTGCAATGGCCTATAGACTGGATTTACTGCATGTATTAGAACGAGTGCATGACGTGTTCCACGTGTCGCAGCTGAGACGGTACGTGGCAGATCCTAGTCATGTACTAAATCACTCGGAGATCGAGGTTGGACCAACTCTCAGCTATCCTGAACAGCCCGTAGAGATCTTGGATCATAGAGAGAAGGTATTGAGGAACCAGACTATTCCCTTGGTTCGTGTTGCATGGAGACATCACTCTCCAGGTGAGTCAACCTGAGAGAGGAAGGACAAAATGCGCGAGCAGTATCCGTATCTCTTCGAGACTTGAGGTATAATTTTTTGTCTAATTATTTGTTCTTATGCAAGTTTATTTCAATTTCGAGGACGAATTTTTTTTAGGAGGGTGGGCTTGTCACTACCACATTCTAGAATAGGGATATTTTCGTCTTTTTATTTATTTAATTTAATGTGTTAATATATTGCATAATATTTATATATTATATATAGTGTTCCTTAAATGTATGAGTTAGTGGACTGGACCTATAAATCCACTAGTTGAACCTCTGACCAAAATATAGGATTATAGATTTTAATTAGTATATTTTTAGGATTTAATATTGAGAATTATAATTTATTATTGTGATTTTATTTAATTGTTGCACCTTACCGTTGCTTCGATATTTGGAGCACTACACTAGCTTTTGTCTTCCAACAAATTTTACACTCTTGTCCTAGACATGCCAGTCTTCTATCCCGACCCTTGTGCAACTCATAAATATGCTCTATTGTGCTTTATTTTAGTCGCACAATATTTGTCGCAAATATTTAATTGTATTTCTAAATAAATTTGACTTTGCATCGTTGTGCGTTCCAATCGAAATTGGAGACAGAATCTTGACCCGTTTTATGCAACCCAATTTATGACAATATTCTATTTTGAGTCTTCTAAGTCCATGACACTTGTGTCCCACCTAATTTTAATCCTATGTACTTTCAATTAATTTTAGAACACTGTTTACATTAATTTTAATTAAATTAGTGTAAGGACCCAACTTAATCCAAAACTAGACCCAACACCAAACCAAACCAAACCCCCATTCACACCCTCAAGGTTCATATTAAATACCAAATACCCTTTTTAACCACTATATCACACCAAACATGGTGTTTTCCCTCATTAAATCTTAAATTCCCACTTTTGTACAATTTTCCAAATGTTGGGGACTTTTATGCAAAAGTGTAGTGAGGTGTCCAATTTCCATTGGACCAAAGACATAAAGAATCTTCCCTTCCTTCATTGAACGGTCACATATATTTGTTTTTATATTTTTGGAGTGTGCAACACTCAACATCTCCCCCTCTCCATCTTAGCCACCCATTTAAACCAATTAAATCCTAGCCCTTTAAATTCTTTCATGTAGAAAGAAAGTCTCATCCCAATGAGTGGTTGACCGGCCCAAATCCCTAGGGCTACATCACCCTCATCTCCCCATATATATACAATTTTTCTACATATTTTTTATCACCACCATCAAGCATCAAACCCACAACCGAACCCTAACCCTAAATCTAATTGCTAGCAGCCGACTTCCATCCCCTCCACCTCCAACCCGCCGGAGCCTCGGCGATCTTGACCGCCTGAGCGACAGCTACCCTGCCTCCTTCCCCGTTCATCTTGACTGCTACCCGACCGCCTAATGAGCTACATCCACCGACTTCTCTCGACCGCACACCCGTCGACCCTGCCAGGTTGCGGTCACCCCCCTCCGACTTCTCCTTCTCCTCTTCGACTCCACCGTCACGATCATCTCCACCACTATTAACACCAATGTCATCGACCTCCATCATCATCATCACCATCATCTATATCACTGCCACCAGCACGACCCATCACCGCCTCTCCCCTTCGACACCGCTGGAGCAGCCGACCCACAACCGCCTAAGCACCCGCGGTTCACCTCGACAGCACCCGACTCTACTCGACGGGCCGACGACACAGCACCACCGCCTCCCTTCATCATTATCATAACCATTAACACCGCCACCAGCACGCCGGACCGACGACCTCCCTCTCTTGAGCAGCAGCCGCAGCCTTCGCCTGAGCGGTAGCCGAGTCCTCCGCCTGAGCGGCAGCTGAGTCCTCCGCCTGAGCAGTAGACGCAGCCGAGCACGACCTCCCTCGACATCAAATACACCCTCCCTCATTCATGTGCAACATGTTCGATTTGCCCTCCTTCATGATTGTGTATGTGCATATGTGAATATTAATTAGGATTAACAATTTCTTCATAATAATTTAGTTGACGTACGACCTGTGTTGGTGAACCTAGTAACTCGTATGCGTGTGCATGTATGCGTATAATATTAGTTTGATATATATATATATAAGAAATTAATTGCTAGTACTAGGTATGACTGTAATATATTTGCTGTATGACCCTAGGTATTAACTACGGATATCCCGTATAATTGTATATGACTATATGACCCTGAGAATTAGTGAGTTGACTGCCTTGTGTACACCAATGTACTAGCTTAAATATGTGTTGGTGTTACACAAGATTTAGATCCTTAGACATGTGTTAGTGATTTGACTGTCTGATTATGCACAGCATTGAGGACATGATGCCCGTGCATTTAGACGCACACTTGACCCTTCTAGATGACCAGTATCACCCCTAGCGTAGTTCTGAGTTCAGTATAATTATGTTTGTGTGTATGCTAGTGTAACAACTGATGCTATATTATTATTATATTATATCTATAGGACTGTTGGATTATTCAAACAAGACTTCGAAAACATGATATTGGTATTGAAAGCAGAGGACCACAAGCGTGTATATTCTCTATCAGTTTTTATTATGTTGATCATCTCTATGATTCTAGTTGTATAGCGTACATGATTTCGACACTATGTATACACGGGTTAGCATCATCGAGACCTGTCACGAGGAGTCATGATTGGAATCCATCGTGCTAGCTGGGGACAGGGAAATATTAGTAGATTATGTGATCATACCCTACTCTACATGCATCATAGCTCACCCCACACCTTACATCTGGTGCAGCCTGACCATTACATGCCTCAGCCTGTTATATATGATTAGCCTGACTATTAATCACTTCATAGCTAGCCGGATGGTTAGCCTGACCTTATATGAATCATAGCTAATCATATGTAACAAGCATAATTTGTCCCAAGCCGATCACATGATAGACTGATATTTCACACACTTAGCTAGATACTTTATTCATGTATTTCTAGTTCATTATTCTAGCATGCACTTATATTTTTGTTCATTGCTAGTTGTACCATTGATGATGATATGTTCTCCAGCATTTACTTATTTCCAGTATTTTATTATCTCCAATATTCTTATTTCTAATATTTATTACCATCTTGTATTTCTGTACACTGTGTTATAGTTTTTGTCAATATACATGGAATTGCTGTTAGTGCTTGTACTTTGCTCCAATCCTGACTGGATATATTTTTTCAGAAGATCTTGAGGACTTCTATCCTACACATTATGGACCAGGTGTAGAGGGAGACTACATACCAGAGAGCTTAGAAGAGTCCATTCCTTTAGAGGAGACACTACCTGCAGCTATTTAGACAGTTATTATCTTATGATTTGATTTTATGTTGAGACTTATATTGAGACTTATGTTGAGTTTATTTTGAGACTTGTTGAGCCTATTTATGTTGGACAGCTAGACTGTAGTTTATCTCTATTTTGAGTTGTTGTTCTTGACTTATGTCAGTACTTCCTATCTTTTATCTTATCGTGCCATTATTTCTTATAGCAATTGTGATTGAGTATATATATTGTGAACTGTTGAGCAATGTTTAATTCATTATCCTCCTTATAAAGTTGATATCATTGACATGTTGTAAGCTATGTTTATTATTATAGAGACCTAGACAGTGTTCTACCGCCGATACTACGGCGTAGGCTAGACGTACCCATGACTCATATCCAATTTTTGGGTACGGATCATGACATATAACAACCCATGAGATCTCTTCAACATCATATCTCAACCAAGAATACATGGTAATCGGCTCATGGCATGCGATGACAGTTGCAACCGCATTCTTTTGAAGGAACCTTATGCAACCACAAAACAGAGGCATATGCGGCATACATAGCCCATCAGAATGATGGCTATAAATATGAGCAACTTGAATGTTCTAAGAGCTGACTTTTTTCTTCTACTTCAGAGAGAAAGCATACCACCCCCGAAAAATACAGAGAGAGAGAGCATACCGAGACGAGCGAAGAGAGAATGTAAGCTTTCTTACCCTGCATCGGATCATCCATGGAGTAAAGGAGACGCCATAGCACTCCTTGTCCATCGCCATACCCCAGATCAAAAAAATATTGTACTTAGATTATCCGCCCAAGACCCCTTTGTACTTTCTTTCATTTGTTAATTAAATCAATCTCTTCTAGAACCTTTAAATTTAATGGTGAATAAGATGGTGACTCTGTTGGGGACATCTTTCTCCTTTGATGAGATGGCTATAGCGTAATCCGACGTAGCCAAGTTTGGGTCCAATCAAAGGATGCCGGGGGTCCGCTTCGACCATCATGCTTTCGAGGACATGCTCTCCGGTGATAGCACGAGTCCTTCTCAGAGGCAAGCAAAGCCCAAGAAGACCCGCAGGATGCAGGTAGCAAAGGCCACAATACCTCACCCAACTGCGGAGCAGACACTCCCCGTCTCTTTCTCTGTCGTAGGTACTGTACATCATGCGTCTACTGCTTATGCGGCAGCCTCTTCCAACCAGAAGGGTGCTCACCACTTGAAGACCCGTAGGACATGGGTATAAAAGGGCACCATGCCTCACCCGACTACGGAGCTTGGTCTTCTCGTCTCTCTCCCTGTTGATGGAGGCGCTCGCCAGGCGTCCCCTCAGGCTGTCCATACGGCATCCTTGCCTGACGTAAAAAATTCTCAGCCCCAAACTCTGGCAAAAGAAAATACTATAATGCCAGATGTTCGGGCGCTGATGCAAACTCTATGCGGCCAAGGAGGAGGCCGCATAAGACTCACTATGCGACATCGATTGACGGCCGTAGGCAGATGGCCGCATACGACTCTGGTAACAATCGAATCTCTATTTTTGACCGAATCTCTTGCAGTGGTAACCTTATGCGCCATGCTGAGAATGGTGAAAATCTAAACTTGGAATCTTCGTACTATACGTCTACGGGTGCAAAGTCAAAGAAGTTTGGGGTAGTGCGATCTCGTCATGCTCAAGCAACTGTCCATTTGGCTAACCGTCGGAGAGCACCGCTAACTGTTATGTGGGCCCCTGATAAAAAGCTGTGTAAGGTCGACTCGTGCGTCCAGCCCTCAATAAAAAAAGGACATGGTTCATCTCGAAAGTCTTCCACTGACGATCTGGGGAAAGTTTTTGTACGAACCCTAGATCATGGAGCAAAAACAACACCCATGCACCTGTGAGCTCGGTCTACTCATACTCACGAAAAGGGTGCTATGGTGAGTCAACCCTCGCCTGACTTGCATAATATGATTAATCACATGCACAAGGCAAGGAAGGCAGCTATGACATATGAAGTGTCCTCCCCAGGATATCATTGTGCCAAAATTATCATCACTGCTACTGCAACAAAGTGATAGTACCTACAAGCAGGCAGTCGGTATTCCAACAACTGCACTCGATGGCACCTATCCGGTAACAATCCAAGGATCAGGTGCAAACACACGAGGAGGATGAGATACCATTTGACTCATGTTATTCTGCTCAGAAAGGCACTTCCACCTTGGGAGGTAAGAAGCCCAGCACCTCCAGTCCATCAATCTCAACTAGCGCATTGAGAAGGTGATTACCAGGAGGACCAACAGCGGGACCTACGGAAAGAGTTTTCCAGGGCACCTGCTCGAAGAAGAAGCTATCAGCTGCTGGGGATAGCTCTTCCTCAGAATCCCTGGGGGTTCCGAGGAGTTTATGATTCCCAAGGAACGGATGCTGAAGTCCCTGGGGGTAGCTACCCTCAGAAAGAAGACGCTACCTCCTACGCTAGAGAAAGTACTCCCTTTGAGTCCGAACAGGGCACGACCCTGCCAACCTTCCCTGATGACTATTCGTTGCAAGAGTCCAAAGCAGAAAGTGCTGCGTCTAATATCCAGTCCATCTCTCCTCATGCAAGAACGACATACATGGCATGGGATAAGCATGAAGGCCTAGTAATCGGCAGCACCTCGAGGCCCTCGAGACCATGATGCAAACTATGAGCGAATCAATACAAGCTTTGACCCAAGCAGTGCTAGACATCAAGGCAAGTGTAGCCTCCCAACCAGCAAGGGCTTCTGGACAAGCAAGCTTGGACTTTGGGACCAACGCGAACTCCGACGCAACCGCTCTGCCCATAGTCGAAAATCACCCTCTGCCTGGTTCATCTACCCCTTCTGTGTGAGAAGAA
>JAYESA010000002.1:118791289-118798789 GCA_036927795.1 Iris macrosiphon
TGCCAAGTCCTTCCTGGGAGTCTCTAACAGAAAATTCCTAGGTTTCTTCATCACTTCCCAGGAAATTCATAAAGACCCCAACAAAGACCAAGGCCATCCTAGAGATGAGCTCGCCAAAGAACTTCCAAGAACTCTACGGCCTTCAAGGGAGGCTGGCATACATAAGGAGGTTCATATCAAAACTCTTTGGACGTTGTCAGTCGTTCATTCAGCTCATGAAGAAAGGTGTCTCCTTTGTCTGGGATGAAAAATGCCAACGCGCGTTTGACAACATCAAGGAATACCTATCAAACCCTCCTGTGCTGGCGGCCCGGTCATGGAAAAGCCCTTCCTGCTATATGTATGCACGATGGAGCACTCTCTCGGTGCCCTGTTAGCCCAGAATAGTGATACAGGCCACGAGAAGGCCATATACAACCTTAGACGAATGATGGTCGGCACAAAGCATAGGTATACCGCCGTTGAGAAGGAATGCCTTGATCTAGTATTCGCTATTCTGAAAACTCGATATTACGTGGCTGGACAGACCATTTATATAATCTCACGATCAACCCCCTCAGGGTCCTCATGACCAAACTAGGGGCACTCAGTTCCGACATGGCTACCTGGGCAATACTATTATCTCCATATGATATGGTACTCATCCCACAAAAGGCCGTCAAGGGTCAAGCACTGGCCGACTCTCTGTCAGCCCACCCAGGGTCAGAAACCTCGAAGCTCTATGAGAAGATTCTAGAAGAGGCGACAGACTCCAATATTACTTCATACGAAGCTATGTGGCGAATGTTCTTTGACGGCGCCTAAAAAGCAGGGCCCAAAGGCGGCATCATCGCTGGGGTCGGGATAGTGTTGATCTTCCCATATGGCCTCATCATCAATCGTCCCTACTCTCTCATGGATTCATGCTCAAGCAATATAGCAGAGTATAATGCCTTAATCGTCGGGCTCAAACTTGCTAAACAAGTTGGAGTAGAAAACCTGGAGGCTTACGGTGAGTCTCAGCTAATAGTCAAACAGGTCCGGGGCTAGTATGAAGTCCGAAACAAAAACTTGATCCCCTACCACCAAGATGCGCTTAGTATCATCGCAACTTTTAAGTTGTTCTTCAAAAAGCACGCCCCTCGGTTGTAAAACACTAAGGCTGATGCCTTAGCCGGCCTCGCTGCTTCCTGGTCGGTACCAAACAACACTCATCAGCTAATTGACATGATCGACCAAAAGATGGTCTATCCCAAGAGTAACCTATGCTTGTGCCTCAACCATACAGTGGAGGTCGACACCGATACTCATGATTGTAGGCTTCCATTCATCGACTATGCAGTCTATGGATTTCTTTTCGAGAACCCGAAGGAGGCAACTTCAATTAGGATATGCTCCCTCGGTTTTTATTACGACACGGAGACCAAAATATTATATCGTCGGTCCTACAACAGCCTTCTGCTATGATGCTTATCGAACACGGAGGGAAAATAAGCCCTCCACGAAGCTCACGACGACGTCTGCGGGGCGCATCAACCTGGTACAAAGCTACAAGACCGTCTTCAGAGAATGGGCTACTACTGGCCTATAATGGTAGCAGATGGTATAGATTACGTGAGGAAATGCTAGATATGCCAGATCCACGTAGACCTGATCCACTAGCCCTTAGAGTTCCTACACCCAACGGTAGCATCTTGGTCGTTCGAAGCATGGGGGATAGACATTATCGGACAGATAAGCCCACCTTCGTCTAAGGGGGCATCGGTTTATCCTTGAAATCATCGATTAATTCTCCAAGTGGGTGGAAGTTGTTTCACTCGCCGAAGTAAAGACATCAAATATGATCAACTTCGTCAAGCATCACGTCATATATCGCTTCGGCTTGCCTTAGAGGATTATCTGCGATAATGGTCCATAATTCGTGAGTCATGCCTTCTATCGATTTTCTGACAAGAATCGAATCCAAAACGTAGCCTCCACGGCCTACAATCCCGCAACAAACGGTCTTTTGGAAGCATTCAACCAAACCATCATCAAGCTCCTTAAGAAATTTATGTCTTCCAGTAAACAAGACTGGAACGAGAAGCTGGGTGAATGTCTCTGGGCCTACCGTACAACTGTCTGGATAGCTACTGGAAATCTGCCTTTCTGTTTGGTGTACAGAAGTGAAGTGGTCCTTCCGCTCAAAATCCAAATCCCTTTACTCCGAGTGGCTCTCTCCAAATAATTAATCATCGATGACAATCACCGCCAACAGCTACAATAGTTTGAAGCACTAGACGAGAAACGTATCGTAGCTAAATAGCGCATTGAGCTATATAATGCATGTCTCTCTGGATCCTTCAACAAACGGGTGAAGAAGAGGACCTAAAAAGTGGGTGATCTTATCCTGACCGTAAGGAGGCCGATGGTTATGACCCACAAGACAGCCGACAAATTCTAGCCTAAATGGGAGGGCCCGTTCATCGTAGAATCGGTATTCTCCAACGGTTTCTACCGGCTAGCGAAACCCAACAACGACTTGCTCATGATGCCTATCAACGACAAGTTCCTAAAAACTTACTACGTCTAAACTTGACTTATACTCCCCTCATCACCAGCGGGACAACATAAATGTACATCTCTACACTTTTGGTTCTTCATCCCCAGCAAGTGTCTATGTGCAATATTTTCCCCTTATTTATAAATTCTTGTAAAAGCCAACATCAGTATCTAGGATCCCTAGATATGTAACGGATGATGGATCCTCAATGTCTCCCCAATAGAGTAGTCTTCAAGACCACTTGCACACTCCAGCAGTGACCACTCAAAAACTAATTCTGTTAGACGTTAGCCATGTTCATATTATCTCTGATCTATTGTCCCACCAATCTTCCTAACAGAGAAATCCTTAGGTCTATCTTCATGTTCAGATAGACCCCACTCAATAAATTACTCCTCAGCTAGTTGCTCGAACATTGGTTCACATCTATTTTTATCTCTGAACTACTGTCCTAATATTTTTTCCCGACAGAGTTTGCCATCCATATTAGCTCTGAGCAAACTTCCTGTCTCTTGGCTATCAATCATCACATCCTTATTACCTCTGATATCTATTGTCATCCCTACTTATCACCCGTACTCACCAAGGAACACCCGCGGTGTTAGATCCACAAAAACTGCCACGTCCATATTATCTCTGGCAGGGCTTATTCTAAACTTATTAGTTCCACCTAGGCGCGCAAGAAGTAATAGGTCCACAAAACCTATCACGTCCATATTACCTCTTATAGAGATTGTTTTTAAACTTATTATTTTCCCTCAACGTACGCTACAAGTAATAAGTCCACCAAAAGTCCCCCAGCGGGATATCCTCAATAAACTACGATATTGTACTATGTTCATTCTACCTCTAGTACGATGCCTAAGGCTAACACAAATATTTTGCAAAACAGATAGGATAACTTTTATTTTTCCTCCGTAAGGAGGAATTAAAAGAAAAACTATATTTTGTGGGAGTATCAAGATCCCAAGCCCGAAGGCAAAATGAGGACACAAAAAGCAAAAGAGAATGACTGGTGCTATGAGTCGGAGCATAACTCTGCTATCCGCTCATGGAGACGAGCAATATGGCCATCCAGGCATCTCCGAGCCTGGCTCTCAACTTCTTGGGATATAACCTATGGATCCTCATAAAAAATGTATGACTCATGTCGGTCACCTAGTTATTGCACCAGAACCTCAACGCCAGACGTATTCTGCGCTATGTGGCTCGCTTCAGTGCGAATGGCCTCATCTTCCTACTGGGCCTTCCGTAGCCTATTTCCATAGCATGGAGCTCGATCTAGGGCAATCTAATTCCCTAAGTCAGGTCCTTTTGTCGGGTAAGGCACTCCTCTCTGAGCCCAGCTTATCACGTCTCTCCCATAAGATTCGAAGATCGTATTACAAATACTCCATAGACGAAGCAAAGAAGTCTTTCTCTGTCTCCACCTTCTTTGAGAACTCATAGTATTCAAGGAAAATCAGCATTCCCATGTCCGCTTGTTGATACTACAGCAGCTCTTTGAGGCATTTTTCTACCTCCTTCAGTTTATGGCCCAAAAATTTGGCCATCAGCTCAAAACCAGGGATACCCCTCAGAGATTGAACCTAGCCCTCGGCAAAGTGCCTTGCCTAGGCAAATAATTTGTTGTACTCTAATACACCCTCGATCCCTTGCTTCAAGAACATGTAAAAGCTCCAAATAGAAAGCTTGACATTTTTGTCGACCTCTTCTATATAGCCGGAGTCAGAGGTGGTAGGATTAAAGAAGAGGCCACATGCACAGCAGGAGGTACAATGATGCTTGGAAACCTCAAAAGTGAAGTAGCAGTAGGGAAAAACTAGTAGTCATGTCAGTGATCCAATCTTTCATGGATGTACGAAGTTCTTGGATACCCGGCAGCTGAACCGCTGGCGTCGGAGTAGTACCAAGACCAATGACAGGAGTGACAGGCCTTCTCGCTGCATCGGCTACCACCAGTATACCACCCCTGGACCGAGTTGCGGAAGCTTCAGAAAGTGACCCAACAGCCTCAAGGATCTCATCCTGGTGGCTTACCACCCTGCCATCCAAAGAGGCTTCAGCCGCAGAACCCCTAGCGGCAACTGTTGAAAGAGCAGCTGCCACACCAGAAGGGCCTGCAACTACAGGAACCTCTCCCGTCACATCCTCAGTGTGGGGCATGATGGGATATTCCTCGCCCCCAAAAAAGTAAAGAAGAGACTCAGACCTTATGAAGTAATATACCTGGAGAAGGCAATTAACTTTGTTCGGAGAATGTAAAGCTGAAGTCGAAAGATCTCTTCCAGAGAAAGATTATGAAGTAATATACCTGGAGAAGTCAATGGGACCCGACACTTGTCCAGTGCGGTCCGAACTTCCTCCGGATCATACAATTCCTCCACCGAGATGAGGAAGGGGGCTGGCTACACCGGGGAATACCCTAGGACATAACCACCAGAGCACTCCGGAACAGACTCCGCAGCGATAGACCCCGAAAAAGTAATCTCTTCATCCGGCTGCGTATAGGAAACCTCGATGACGTAGACTGTTGAGGTCGGTCCCTCTCCTTCTGTGTCTGCAAATTTTTAAATAAATCAGAAGAAAGATGTTTATAGAGTGGACCGGGAAGAATTAAACTAATAGGTTGTATGAATACCGTCTCAGTGTCCAGAACAAGCTCCGGGTCAGATGCCACCAGAGCCAGGAGTCCTACCTCTTCCTCTTCTTTTTTTCCTTCTTTCTCAGCCCCAGTCAGAACTGGGTCCTTGACGGCAACCCGCTTCCTATAAAGCGGCCTTGCGGCCACTGATGGTTCCCTCATTCTCTTCTGAGATAGAGGGCTCCGTACCGGGGAGGTCATGCACTTTATTGGAGAGCTTACTAGAGATGAAGGGTCATAGGAAGCACCCCCTTCCCCAATCGTCAAGTCGGAGTCGATAAGCACAACCTTCCCCCTGCCTCTTCCCCGACCTTTCCTAGACTCCTTGCATTGGGGCATCAGCTTTGTACCAGTGATGAAGCTAGTATCCCAGTCAAAGCCAGGTGGAGGAGCATTCACGACATCAGGAAAGAGAGCTGCTGCATGGAGGATGTGCGCATAGAATTTAGCATCAGGCATGGTAAACCAGACCTGAGTATCGGTGGTGGAATAATAGTCCCAGGCTCGGGCTCCGTCAAGAATGCTACCTTCAAAGCCAAAACATAGACTCGGGTTGCCCAACATGAGCTGGCTATAGCCAAACTAGAAAGCAAACCTACTCGGCAGGTACGGTTCTAAAAGGATGAGGTTCCGATTCTGGTGCACCAGATGGGAAGGCCGTATGGAAATTAGCCAACAGAGGAGCTTCGTCAACACCACCATCACACTGAACCCTATTCACTTTATCCTCTATAAACTTTGGGACCGAGATAAAAAAAGGAATAGCCCGCTACATGAGCAAGTGAATGCCGACACGTGGGAACCTCAGTATGAACCCAGGGTATCCCACCATACTTGCGAATTAAAGCATTAGCCTCTGTCGTCGTCCCCCTACTCTAAGATGCATTAGAGATGGGTAGTGCATTAACAGCCAACCTAGTATATAATGGTAAGGCTTCTCTAATCAGTTGAAATCCCCAGGACTGCTATAAGCCATCACTTTTCTCATAAAAGTACGAAGCCTACGATAGATGCTGCAGACCATCGCTGGGAGTAAAGCTAGCTGATGGCCGAAAGCTAACTTCGCAACAGGGAGGATGAGATTGCGGCTAAATCTCTCGATCGACCCGGAGCCCCCAAGGACTACACAAGTTCGTATCCATATCATTAAGAATCTAGCCAGCACAGCCTTATCAAACAACGGCTAGGTGTCTTGATAAAAGTAGCTAAAAGTGTCACCAAAGCTACCAAACCACTCACCAGATATGGTCATTCTCTTAGTACCGCACACTAGGTCATCGATACTACTCAAAATTTGAGGGCTCTGGAAAAGGACCTGACCCGAAGCGTTAATATTGGAGAGGTAATGGATCCAAGCCTTGGTGTGGGGTAACGTCCTCTCAATACTTTTGTCCTTCTTCTTCAAAAGTTGTTGGCAAGTACAATGATGGAACAATAACTCCTGGTATACTGCAATAAACCCCAGATGCATCTCTCTAACTCCTAAAATTTTTCATTTTCAGGTGTGTACTCCTCATACGGCTTACTGCCCCAGGACAACCGTGTAACATCATAGATCTCGTGGAAAGCTAGTCCCATCTTCCCACCAGGAGTAAAGAAGGTCTCGGTGCGACAGTTGTATATCTCAGCCAAAGCCACGAATAACTTCGGGTTCTTCTCCAAACGGTAACAAGAACCCTTTAGGGCGTAATAGAGGTTGGCCTCCTTCAGTGGCTGCTCGAATTTCTCTAATACCCACAGGGTCAAATTTACCCAAAAAGATAAATGGTGCACCCAGTTGATCAAGTATATTTTTCCCTTGGGATATAACCCCTTGTCAGCGAGGTGGTTCAGAAAAGTGTCAGCTCCATAAATTTGAACATTCGGCCCCATCTTACTTGTGAAAGCGCCAGGCTCCAACCTGCGAAGGGAATAAGAAAATGACTCCTTAGATGCCGCTTTCCTCTTCAGTTTTGAGTTAAAATGAATGCGGCCGACTTGAGCTCCCTTTTGGTCTGGCGTTAGGGTGCCCAACATCGTCCTTGGGAATAATACCATATTGAAGGCTGACAAAGGCAAGTGACGCTCCATCGTAGGTATATATATCTGCATTCTGTCAGAGGAAAAGGTCCAGTTCTCCCTCTTCTTCACTACCTTATAATCATAAATGGTGAGGGCATCCCTAAACAGGAAGATGGGATTCAAATTGGAAACGCCCTTCGAACTCTTAATCAGCCCAGATTTCAGCTGGCTAAGGAGATAGAATAAAGTTTGGTCCGTGATCAACTTCATTCTCGCCTCAGATTGACCCTTCTTTATCTGGACCTAGATATTTGAGACTATGTGGTCGAACCTT
>JAYESA010000002.1:118801641-118969141 GCA_036927795.1 Iris macrosiphon
ATGATTCATGTTTATAGTACTATTTTACTTGATTCGTGACACGCTGGATACACAGATTGGTATTATATGGATTCATTGTCATGAGATATGTGGTTTCAGGGCTATTGACTTTGAAGAACTAATGTATTACTGGACTAATATATCGACTGGGCTACTGTATTTTCTAGCCTAATGATCTATTTGGGAATATTACGATTCTTCTTGTTGGGAACTGGATCCATGAGTACTAGTTGGACGAAAAAATACCTAGGAGACTGTGAACATACCTTTTTTATCCAATGGTCTGACTGGAATGATAGCAGCCACACGCGACACGTGTAGTTTGCCAAATTTTATCCCCTAGTCGTTCACATGTCAACTTGGTATTTCAAAACACTTAGATAGGTATAGTCTTCCTAGATTTTACTTTATACTTGATGGTTATATTTATATCTGTTGATATTACTGTTTCACATATTTCCTTTTTATTTTTGCTATACTTACCTATTTTACTTTATCTACCATACCATGATGTCTTACTCATCTGTTCACTCTATTTCTAGTACCATGATTATTTGCTTACATTCTCATCATGTATTTTATTTCTATTATTATTTTATAGTCTTTATCAATTAATTAGAATTATTGTTGGAGTTGTACTCGTTTCATCCTGACTGGATCAAATTTTTAGGTATTGACTTTGAGGACTGGTGTCCGACTTATTACGGACCACAGGAGGGAGTAGCAGCAGCCTTGGACCCAGTAGTTCATAAGTGATTACCGAGAGGTCTAGCCGGTGTCACCAGCTACCGTAGCCATCTTTATTCAGTATTTTGGTACCGAATTTGTTTCTGAGATTTACTTTAGACTTGGGATATTATATTTAATTTATTGTCTTGATGTGTTGTCTAGTTAGATATTGAGACTTGGATTCTTCCTCTTGATATCTTATCGTGATGTATAATATCGTGCTACTAGATTTTTTCTGATTGAGTATTGTCATTATTATTATATTATTATATTGTCCTCCTTATGGAGTTGAGATATTATTGACAGGTTATGATCATATTATTGTGTGAGATTGATAGATAGTATTGTTGAACTAGACATCGTTCTACCACCGATGTTGTGGCATATGATTGACGTACAACGTACTCGTGTTCCGATCATTCGGGTATTGGTCGTGACAACAAACTAGTTTTGACTGCCTCCACCGTGATAACTCTATCAGGAGCGAAGTTGCTCACCGATATCACCAACGTCTCTCAACTTTTCGACAGAGAACTCAAAAGTAGAAGGGCCTGAGGCTTTTCATCAATCACCATCTTCATCAGTGAGATACTTTGAATCTTGTTCATATGATGTACCACCGGGCACCCTTCGTGTAATTTGAGTTGACGAGTTGGCAAATAAGAAATATCTTGTTGCAAGTCTTCTTCCTTTCCTACAACGAATATAGCTTCTCCCATAATGCTTTTGCCAAAATCTCCATGGACACGCGGTGATACATCGAATCATCCAGCCATCGGTGAATGAATCCAACAGTCTTTCGATCCAATCGTTCTAGTCTTCAGCAGCTTTATCCGATAGCTTTGCACTGTTGCCCTCCAACGGATAATGCAAGTCCTCACCGGAGTAGATCTTCCATCCTTGGCTTCCAAATTGCCCAATTTCCCCCTGTTAGGGTGATCATATATATATATATATGTTTATTTGCTCGGTAGACATTGCACATTCCCTCTCCTGAACTGAGAGCTCTAATACTAGTTGTTGGGAAATCAGAAGCACCAATACCACGCTCTGATACCACTTGTTAGAAAATTGGAAACTATAGCCTAATGCTCTGACACTAGACGTTGGGATTAGACACCCCCTACAAGCGTTCTGACACCATTTCTAAACGATCATAACAAAAACTAAGGCCAACCCACCTGAGATAACCAACTCTCGTCTAACGAACACCAAGCACAGATAAAGATAGCGTATATAGAGGTGACTACATCACTTAGACAAATCCTAATGTATATAACTCAGGTGAAATTACAATATTGACAAAAACCAATGTTGAACCTTTTACCCTAATAGGTTCAACCCCTCACCATACTGTCATGACCCGCACCCAAAAATCGAACATGAGTCGTGGGTACGTCCAGCCTATACCGCAGAATCGGCGATAGAACGCTGTAAAGGTCCGTTCTAGGTCAACAATCTATATCTCACAAAACCTGTCAATATAACCTCTCCAAAAGGAGGGCAACCACGCAATATATATGTCTCAATCATAATATCTAGGGGAAGAGTATAAGCACGATAAGATATCACAAAGAAACAAGGAAACGAAGAGCAAGTGCAATATCCAAATATACAGTCCAAGTCTATAGTCTACAATATCTCATAGGCAACAAAATAATACTACAGTATAGTCATCCAAAATAATCAACTGGGAACAACCCAGGAAAACCCACCTAGCTAACTAGGGCGCTAACGGCGTCTCCTCGACGGGCTCCTCCTCAATCTCGGGGTCACAACACTCCTCGACGCCCGGCCCGTAGAATGTCGGGCAATAATCCTCAGGATCCTCTGGAAAAAATATGCCCAGTCAGGACTGGAGCGAAGTACATAACTCTGAAAGCAACTCCAAATACATGATAAGGTGTATATGACTAGCAATAGAAAAGTATACAAGATGCACAGGAAATAAATACATGATGGAGCAGATAAAGTAGCTGCAATGTAAACTGGAGAACAATACAAGTAGTGAAGAAATAATTTCATATGAGAAAACAGGAATACTAGCTAAGTGCCTTGAGCACAAGTTCGTTATATGATCAGCTTAGGTTGCACATGAATAAACTATGATAACTCCGTTATGCGTGAGTTGCATAACCGACATACACATGAATACTGTTTGGCTTTGATCACATAACCAACTCCTACTCCCCTCCTCCACTAATACTCTTGGATCCATCCATAACATGCTACGTACATGATAATAGCTCGCGCACACGAAGGCGAGAGCACAAAAAGCACATGATAGTATATGAGAATCAATACCCGAAGCACATGATGAAATACACGTGATAGAGTACCCGCTGAACACGGTAAGGGAGATAGCATCTCATAACGGGATCCACTAGTACTAGCTCATGTAACAATGTGTCAGAATCAAGTATTACAGTTCTAGAATAGGTGATATAAATGCTATCATAAAATAGAAACTATCAGAGGTAGGTACTTGCCTGATGTCCTGAGCGACTGATGAGGATCGAGATCCGGACTGGCGTCGCAAGAATCTATTACGAAAAGCAGAATTAAACAGGGTTCTAAGGATTTAAATTGATATAAAATAATTAGAAATAAGGTTCTAGGGGTATTCTAGGTCGAACGGGTCAAACCGGTAAAATTCGGGTAAAAAGGTCAACCCGGGGTCCAAAAAAGTCAACCCTAGGTCAAAACTAGGTCAAACGTTGACTTTTACGGTCAACGAGGACAATTATGGTCAACGCTAGGTCAAACTAGGGTGCCCCTAAAATTCTAGGTCAAAACTAGCTCATTAAGCTAGTAAACCCTCAAACTCGCCTCCTCGAGATACCGAGATACCCTCAGTATCCGATACCTCGACCTAGGGCTACGCACCTCGCCTATACCCGCTAAAACCTATGCTAGCACGCGTAATTATATACACATATACATAAAAACCTATCTCTAAACTCAAACCTTGGCAATTGCTCAAAAACCCCGCTCGAAACTCAATACCTTGGATATCTCAAGGTATTGAGATACCTTGATATCTCAAGGTATTGAGATATCCTTCAATACCCCTCTAACTACCCCTCTAGCTAGCTATTTAAGCATATAGACATACTCCTAGTTAATAATCTAGGCTAGAATATATATATCTAATATATATATATATATATATATAATATATATATATATATATATATATATATATATATATATATATATATATGCTATATACCTAGATATCTATATATGTACATCACACATACACACATACATATATACCCATACACACTCTCATATATGTATATCTATATCTAGTATCGACACCTCTATCTAGCTATAATATATATATATATCTAGCTAGGTATATATATATATATATATATATATATATATATATATATATATATATATATATATATATATATATATATATATATATATACATACATATAGATCTATCTATATATCTAATATCTATCTATCTATCTATCGATCTATCTATCTATCTATCTATCTAGTATCTATCTATCTAACTATCTATCAAATATCTATCTATCTAACTATCTATCTATCTAACTATCCATCTATTAACCTATCCCTCACTCTCACCCCTCGCTACCTGCCTCGCCTAGCTGCTGCTAGTACTGTTGCTGCTGCTGGCAATACTGCTACTGCTGCTACTGGCAATGCTGTTGCTGCTACTGGCAATGCTACTGTTGTTGCTGCTGCTGCTGGTAGCTGCACAACACCACACACACACGAACACGCACACACATATACAGATACACAGACACATACATATATACATATATATACATATATATATATATATATATATATATATATATATAATATATATATATATATATATATATATATATATACACACACACACTAATACATATATACTTACATACTTACACTTATGTATATATAAGTACACACACACACAAACATACAGATACACGCACATATCTATATATATCCATAAACACACTTATCTATATATATATATATACACACACAAACTCATATATATATATATACACTTACACACACAAACACACACACACACATATATATCTATATATATATATATATATATATATATATATATATATATATATATATATATATATATATATATATATATATATATACACACAAGCACTCACTTATATATACAACACACATATATATATATATATATATATATATAAAAATATATATACATATATAGACACACATACATATATATATATAGACACACAAACACATAACACAAAATAACACAACACAACACTCACAACACCCCACCAACATGCGCACAACCACCCCCTACACGCACAAACACATAAATATATATAAAATATAACCCGAAAACTCTAGCACACACTCCCCGAAGCTAACCCAATGCACGCACAAGCCCAAAACTAAGAAACCAAGTCGAAATGGCCGTTTGGTCATTTCGACGAACACGCGGTGTGCGGTTCGGAAAACCTCCTGAAACGCACACCAAACCAACTCAGAATCGGCACAAAATTTACCTACGGATTCTAAACAATGTCTAGATCCTAGAAAAAAATCCTAACTCATTGATTCTAGGTCTGTGGCAAAAATGCGCACGCACTTAGAACCTGCGACGACGAAAACCCCGAAAACGCTCGAAACGCCCATTTCTCCGCGACACGACTTCACGTGTCTGAACGGAGACACGCACTAACCCTCAAGACACCCGACAACGTCTACCTAGGTCCGTCTAACCTAGGGCATCACCCAAAATTGGGCCAATCTCGGATTTCACCCAAAATTGACACAAAATCTAGTGTCAAAGTCTCCAAACACAACCAAACTTGTTCCAACTTCCTTCCACGGGTAGCCTTAGGGTCTAGGAAGGTTCTAAACCACTAATTACACTATATAAGAGTAATTAGTAAGAGAAAAGTTAGGGTTTACCTCTTGGAAGTTGGAATCCCAAGGCCAAAGTCTCCAATTCACTTGAAATTACCTCCCTCAAGCTCCAAGCCTCCAAATCTAGCCTCCACACTAAGTCTAGGCTCTAAACACCTAGGTTGGGGAAGAATGTAGGTTAGGGTTCACACAAAAGTAAGAAATGGAAGAGGGAAGAGAAGAAAATGAGGATACTTACTTGAAGTAGAAAATTGGAAGAAGAAAGGAAGAAGAAGAAGAAGAAGAAGTGGAGAAGAAGAAGAAGAAGAAGAAAAGGGGGGGGCTGGTCGGGTCTGGGAATAGGGCCGGCCATGGCAAGGAAAGTAGGTTTACATAGTCTCCAAAAGACCAAAATGCCCTCCCCTTTAGGATGTACTTGAATTTTGGGTTTCGGGTTCCAAAAGCACTCAAACTAACTCCTAATCACTCCAACTAACCTATTAAAAATATAATAAATATTTCTAAACCTAGAAATAAGTCTCATAAGGATGTTGGTTGGGTCGGACATGGGTCCACTAGGGTCTGACATGGGTCCAGGCTAGCAAAAACCCTAAAACAATCAATAAAAATTAATACAACCATCAATTATATATAAATACAATTAATTATAATCAATACACAATTTACCAAATAAAAATAAAAAAACCCTATTTTCTAGAATTGGGCAGTGACACATACTCAAGAATTTTTTTTGATATTACCATAAAATCACTCACCCAACCCGTAGTAATGTCCCCGAACGACGGTGATGACTTCTCGGTCAGATATTCGCTTACTTATGTCTTGGATAGCAAGCCCTAAGAGCAAATATGGACTTTCTCCTGAATCTCCACCTTGTGCTCTCTCTTTGTGCCTACATCCTCAATCCATATATATAGTTGTTAAACCCTAGTTTAGGTCATAGGAATTCCTAAATAGAAAAACCTAAAATAGGAAACCCATTACCTAAAATAGATAGCACCAATTATGGACGTCCAGATTTGATCAAATTAAATATTTGATACTGATTTGTAAATCTAATCAAATTAATGTAGATTTCTAAATTGCATCAAATCAAAGCATTTCCATATTTGGGCTCCAAAATTTGTTGTTACCAAATCCAGACTGGATCCAACAAATATCTCCTCCGTTAACCCCAGTATATAAACCCTTGGTCGGATATTACATCATTCTATTTTACTATTTATTACCATTGTTAAGTTCGACAATTTATACTTAAACTAGAACTTAGCATTAAGGAATGGTTGGAGTTCACATCTTTACTATTATAATGTATCCTGGAAACAGCTAAAAAATGAGTCGTACAAGCCGTATGTATATTCTGCATTAAATAATTTAAAAAATAAAAAAATAAAAAATCTTTCTAACTACCTACCTTGTATGTATTCTCACGCAGTTAAAAATTTATTTTTAATTATTCTAACTAATTAAACATGTAATAAATTGTAAAATATATTAGCTATTCAAATTATATTTAAACTAAGTATATTATTTTATCTAAATAAAGACATCCAAAATTTTAAAAATAAAGACATTTTTATAGAGACATATAGTCAATTATCAAATATATTCAATATTCAAAGTATATTTAAACTATGTACTTCCAGAATGGTTCAAACTAGGAAAATCGTGGAAGGGCTAATCGGAAGTATTGAGTAGACTATGCTTGAAGTCCCAGAGCTTCCTTGTCTACCTGTTACTTTGACTGTTACTTTGGATGGTGCACGGTTACTTGGTGTAGCACCCACTTCCCGAATATACTAATAATAATATGTTAAATAATAATATATACATCTTTAGAATTTATACACCAATAAGGAAACATTAGATCTTTAGTACTCATTGAAGCTCATTCTAGGGTTTGGAACCATGGTTAGGCCATTAGATTTTTTTGGGGAATTTTTTGTAATTATTAATAAATAAAATCTAACTCTCTAGGACTTTTAGAATTTCTGTGGGAAACCTATAGGCCAAATTTGACCTCAAATATTTTTTGAGGGTTTAATATTCAGTTATATATTTTCTAAATTTTTCCTATAATTTTTTGACTATTTTTAATATTTATTATGAGTTAATTAAATTAAAACTAATTAAAAACTAATTTTTGAAAACAAAAGTAAAGAAAAATTATATAATAACCTAGTCACCAATAGTCGGGCCCGTATGTCAGTGACTGCATCGGAGCTGAGGGCCCCAGCTATTATTGACAGCTGCGAGGGAGGGGCGGGTCTGACTCGGTCTCGGATTCGGACTCAAACTTTGAAGCCGAGCCGCGTCCGCTCCAGGCCGCCCGATCTGGGTAGGGGAGCTCAGATGGAAGACACATGGTAGATCCAGAGTCGCGGCTGCCTCCTCTCTCTTCCCTATATATATATATATATGAGTTTAGGGTTATTTATTCAGCCAATTCTTTAGGGAGATTTCATCCAGGGTTCTTCAACTTGGCGTTGCCATTACTCTTAGCTCCAAACTCCAAACTCCAAACTTGTCCCCGTTTATTGTATTAGAACTATGTTGAGGTATAACTTCTGAATATCTAATTTTTTTTAATATATTCTGAACCTAATTTTCTGGATAATTCGTTGAGTGCCAGTCATCCAAAATCTGACACATTTTGGTATTTTCGTGATTTCGGGAGATCCCGAACGCGGAATCAGGAACCGTTTGAAGTTTCAGGAATCGAACCCGATAAAACATAAAATATATTTTCTAAGAATTTAAAATGCTATTTTACTATTTTGTAAAAAATTTGTGACCTAGATGTAGTTAAGGAACCGACAAAACTGTCATCTGAGCGCCATATTGGCTATAACCTTTTACCAACTTGTGAGTTTCTGAAACTGTCGATTCCATCGTTCAAGTAGCACTAAAATCTATAAGAATCTACAAAAAAATCTAAAGTTTATTTTAGTTGACTTTTTGGGTAAACAGGACTTCTCGATTTGAGTGCCACGAGTCTCAAGTTTGCAAATTCGGTCCTTTGGACAAAATTAAGATTTAATCTAAAATTTAGAATAATAGGATTAAAATAAGATATTAGACTAATTAAGTCAGAATTAAATAAATCACCTTTTGATGTGGTAATTCGTAATACATAGGCGATTTTAACTCTGATTTGGGACCTGATTCGTACCGCAGCTAAGGACCACAAGCGAGTACATTTTCGTGATTACTTTCAGTACTTGATAGTCTTTATAATGCATGCTTAGTATTGATTATTTATCCTTGGCACTCGTTACAGGGATTAGTAAATTGTGTATTATTGTACGAGATATGTGACTTTCTAGACTATTGTTATTTCTTCGTGTTTGGTTCAGAATCCATGTTGTACTAGTCGGGAGGGAAAATACTTAGTGGATGCGTGAACTAACCTTTCCATCCCATGGTCTTTGTCACTTCAATTTCCTGAAATATATATTTTGGGATATATTTATTTTTTTCTTGTATTTATTTTCTGCTTAGAGTATTTCTTACTTGCATGAAAATTAGGTTGCATGCATGGAGACTAGACCTATTCTTTGGTTCAATTAGACCCATAGTTTAATTTTTGGTTTGGTTCATTCATGAGTGAGCCCATGGTCTAAACCTCAAAACATAATTATAAAACCTAACATCTTTCCTTCTTTTCCCTTATTCTCTCCATTTTCTCTTCTTCCTTCATTTAGGCAAATACACCTTGCACCACATGGAAAAATCTTTTTGTTTTTGATTCTTGCTTTTTCTTGCATTTTATTAGTATATTATGTGCTCATGATAATTCTAAACACTTTTAGTAGTTGAGGTTTTCGGTTTTAATGGGAGGATTTGTGTAGATCTGCTTTTCTAAATTAGGGTTTCATGGGTTTCTTGAGTTTTTAGTAGTTTTGATCTAATAAAACATAGTATTTTCAAAAAATCATTTTTTGGATGATGGAGCACTTTATTTCGAGCGTTTTGGCTTTTGATTCACTCAATTCAGAGTTAAAATAAAGCTTTTATGAAGGAAATAAAATTTTAGTTTTTGAAGTTCTCGCCATGGCCGAACTACTGCCTGGAGAAGACCAAGTTGTATACCGACGAGAGATCCATGCGGTCTTGGCCCATATGCGACAAGTGAGCATATGCGGCCTTGATCTCATGCGACCTCTGCGGTCAGCGACCATGCGGCCATGCGGCCATGCGGCCTGAACTCATGCGACTATGCAGTCTGAGCTCATGCGGCCATGCGTCCTTGAATTCATACAACCTCTACGGTTAGCGACCATGCGACCTATGCGGCTATACATTACGACTTTTTATGGAACAACTGATTCTATGCGGCAGATGATCCCCATGCAGCCTTGATCCTTATACGCGCATGTGGCCCCTTACAAATGCTTTATTGGACTGGTTTTTTTTAATGTTCCTTTGGACTTTATGGGATGTATGTGTGACTTTGATGACAAGAGTATTAGACCCATATATGTTCCATGACCCGACCACTTGTATCTGTGCTGATACACTTACTACGTGCTATGTGTTCCTACGTGCTAAGTATTCCTACGTGATTATATTACATGTTTATACTGCAGTGTACCTATGAACTATCTGGCATGTGATATGACTTAATATCGAGCATGGACATAAGGGTTAGTCAATGACCAAGCGTGGTTAGGATCTGTTAATTATTGCATCATCCTGGGGTGAATCCAAGTTGAACTGCAAAGTGACAAGTGGATTTGTATCTAACGTGGTCGTAGTATAGTATATCATATAAGGGGAATACTATGTGACCATGCCATGTGATTCCAGTTAACAATAGGGTTAACTAGGCAACTAAACTTGTAGAGCATTGGAAGGGAATGTAATCTCGAGATCGTGCCTAACTAGCCACCTCCAGTCATCTGAATTGGGGTGTGCAGGCTAGTCCCCATGAATATTGTTTAAGTCCTCATTAGTGGATGACAATATCCGACTATTATACTATAGTATGTGTTCTATGCGATCTTAGCACGGTGTCCTTACGAGGGACCGGTAGGCAATACAATGAGCTATGCGGCGATTTATGGCTTGACTAACCCTGCTAGTACCTCATTCTTTTTGAGGATTCCTATATGCATAATATATCTGGGATAACCCGGACCCCATCTAGAAAGTTGTATAAGTGATTGGACGAATATGTAACTGAGCTTGTTTGTGTATTATACCGGCTGTCAAATAGTCTAGGGACATGGACTATCATGGTGCGATTATCATCCTCACTTTTCCAGCTAGGGGTAGTTTGGTATTTGGCATGGGTATTTAATTTTAGGAATAAATATTGAATATTAATGTGATAATTATATTAATTAAGTTGAGCTATAATTATTTGTGACTTGTATTAATTATTTATTAGAGACTTGTATTATTTATTTTTTGTTAGAGAGACTAGCCCAATATTTAGACTTGTCCTGACAAATAGTGAATCCAACTTAGACCCAAGGCCATTAGACCTTCACATTAATTAATTAAGGAGAATTAATTTAATTATAATTAGTTAGAGACATCCAAAAATATTCACCCTTAATTATTTCTCATAATTCACCATGTAGGAATAACTTAGGCATTTTATTTTGCTTATGGAAGGGAAGAAGAGGACGGCCACTATTAGAGGGGGGTTCTCCTCTCTCTCTCTCTCTCTCTCTCTCTCTCTCTTTCTCTCTCTCTCTCTCCTCATTTCCATTTATTTTTGATCCAAAATTCTAGATCCCCAATTTTTTATTTTTCCTCCATTAATTTCTCTCTCAGTTTACCTCTATTTCCTTCTCAATTTTATCTCTCTTGGAGCTTTGGAGCTTGGAGAAGCACAAGGAGCACAAGGAGGAGGAGCATTGGAGCTAGAGATCGTGTCCAATTATATTTTTATTGGGAATCCATCTCCTAATTGTTAATTCCTGAATTTTTCTTTCATTGTAGCTTCTTAATCATGCATTTGACCAGTAGGAGTGACCCCATGGTATAAGACTACCTATAGGAACCAGTTCTAGGCTAATCGGTTATGTATTGTGAGTTCTATATGGAGATTTATTTGCATGTTGGGGGGATTACGAATTTGACATATTAATTGTGTCTTATGAGACCAATTTAGTCTAATTGGACTTAGATCGGAGTTAGGATATTAGATATGTGTCAATAATTGGATACGTGTAGGCCGTATCATGGAAATTTGGTGGTACAGGTTGATTTTGGGGTTTTTTTTCGATACGGGGGTTTGAGCAAGTCGTATTTTGACACGAGAACGTATTGAGGTAGCTAGCACTTTGTTTTAGTTCTAATGTTGAATTTGGACTTATTTGTATATTTTAGGATACGTTTGGATCAATCCTTGGTAGCGTATCACAAGTGTATCATAGATGTAGTACGATACATGTATGATGCACTCCACGTGTTTGATGAATTGTTTGATACTCTAGTTAGTGATTGGTTTATATCTATTTTATGTTCTATGCGTATATATATATATATATATATATATATATATATATATATATATATATATATATATGAGTTTATATCTCTATGTTATGATCAATATATGTATCTATATAGTTTGTGTGTTCATACATGGGTATATGTGAGAAGCTGTAACTTAAGTGTGTATCGTAGGGGTATTAGTAAAGGAGTCCAGGTATCCTAAAATCTGGGATAATTGTCACGTAGTAGCAGCAGTTCAATATGCATAGTTATTTGATCATCAGCAGTAGTGATAACAACAAGGTTTATATCGATGTTGTTAATATGTGTTTGGTTGTATCTTGAGTTAGTGTATGACTGTGTTATTTAGTTATGTAGAGTGGTGTGAATGTGAGTTGATTTCCTATTTATATTGGTACATAGTATGTGAAAGTTAGTTTATGTGTTGATGACAGATGGGAGAAGGGGGTCAGGTCATGTAACTGCAACTTTAAGTTGCTTGATCAGTGTAACAACAACTGATGCATGGCCTCATTGCTAGTGCATCAGAGTTGGGAGGGGGTTTAGTGATAGGGTTTCACACTTAGGTGTACAGACAGTTGAGACAAGGTCTGATACAGGTATGAGGAGGGGAAAATCATGAGGAATAGCAGTAGTAGTATGCTAATATAGGGAGATTGGGACAGGTAGAAGTATTAGTGAATAGATACAGAGGACTAGGATGGGGGAAACTAGGTTGGTGTAGTAGTTCAGTTGAGGAGTTTGGGTGTGTCTCAATCCATTTTAGGGGAGAACTCTAACTGATTGTATATATGTTAGAAATTATCAATTGGGATACCATTTAGCTGTCAGTTATTGTGTATCAGTTAGATGTTAGTTAATAGTGAGATGTTAGTTTAGGTTAGAGTGCCTAAAATATTAGTTAAGTTAATGCATTGTTAGATATCATTTAGAATGTGACTTAGCATGTTAGTGTTAGGTGTTATATATATGATATATATGTTAGTATCAAGTTCTTTAGTGAGTATATGATTGACAGTTAGAAATATTAGTGCTAGTAGGTAATGCTAGTAGATATTAAGGTACTATAGTTATAAATATTAGCTAGTATAGCTAACACTAATAAGTTATGGACCTAAATACCACATCACAATCTAGTACCCTCTGGTATCCACTAGTATATCTCTGAAATCAGCTTAGAAGCTAGGTGTGGACCTAAAATCAAGGTATTAACCTAAAAATAGCCTAGAAAGCATGTATTAATATATTTTTTTACCTCATTTATCCTTTATTAGACCAAATTGACATGATATTTCCTATTTAGGATTGTGTGACACTAGCTCGGACACCGAGTTACCTCTTTTTCTCTGGACCAAAGGCAAGTATATTTCTCTGTTAGTTTTTATTTCATGATATTGTATATATTGCATGTTCTAAAACTGTATACTTGATTCCAATACAATGGTTTCACGGACTGGTACTATATGGATCCTGTCAGGAGATGTCATCCCTTACCGTGTTCAGTGGGTACCCCTTCACATGTATTTCATAGTATGTATCGGGTATTGATTTTAGTGTACTCCGTGTTCACACACTGCTCATATTCAGTGTGCCCATATTCGTGTTCGTAACATATTTGATTGGATCCATAAGTATTGGTTGGGGATAGGGGAGTAGGAGTTGGTTATATGATCAAGCTTAATTATATTCGTGTACATGTCGATTAGATATCATACGTGTAATCGAGTTACCATATTGTATTCGTATTCAATCCTAATCGATCATATAATAAACTTGTACTCTATGGCACATTAGCTAGTTACAGTTATTTTTATTGTTTGCAGTTATTCATATTGCTTGTTCTTCATTTCAGTACATTACCTATTCCCTCTAGTTTATTATATTCTGATATTTAGTTATCTTGTATTCTTTTCTATTATCTGTTATATATACTCGATTATGTATTTGAATCTGCTTTCAGAGGTATGTACTTCGCTCCAATCCTGGCTGTATATATTTTTCAGATGATTGTCTTGTGGACCAGTGTCCCACCTACTACGGGCCGCAGGATGGTATACCATTAGAGGATACTCCTTTAGAGAAGGAGGACCTAGTACCAGAGGCTGAGGAGGCTTAAACTCATGATTTAAACTTGTATTGGACTTTATTGAGGCTTATGGCATGTATATATTATTTCGGACATGTGGATGTATTATGACTCTTTTCCTTCGTTATTCCATCTCGTGCTTTATCTTTCTTAGTTTGCTATGTGATTGAGTATAGTTTACATTTATCAGATACCAGATTGTTCCTCCGTTTGGAGTTGAGATGATAGACATGTACCATGTATATATTGTATGAGATGTTAGATAGTAGAGTTGACCCAGACAACGTTCTACCGTCGATGCTGCGGCGTAGTCTGGGCGTTTCTCACTACTCGTGCCCTTATTCCGGGTATGGGTCGTGACAACGATGGTCTAGCCCTTGTCCTTGATTAGTTTTAGGGTTAGATTGTTGTGTCACGATAGGCTATGAACCGAAACTTTGAGACATACATATATATATATATATATGTGTGTGTGTGTGTGTGTGTGTGTGTGTGTGTGTGTGTGTGTGTGTGTGTGTGTGTGTGTGTATCTATTTCATAAACCTGGTTTTATTTATTCATTCATGCTTCCCTTGTAGTACTTGCTATTTGGAGTCTAACCCCACTGGTTTTGCATGGCAAGATTTAGAGCCAGCACCCGAGGATCAAGCGTACTTCTCCTGAACAATGACGTGCACCAGGCGGATGGCCGTTGAAGGGAACATGTATGTTTCGTCTCCCTGTTCGTTATTGCACACTTTATTTATTTTGGGTGTTTAGCCACCGACACATGTTAACCGTGAATCTGGATATTTAGTTTTCCTACATGATTATAATTAATTAGATTGTAGCTGATCATGGTCATGTACTTTTGATACTCTACCAGCTTTCTTATTTTGCACAGCTGGTTTCAAGAATATCGTGGTAGGACATTCGGGACACCTTACTTTTATGTCATATATGTTCTATGTTTACTGTTCTTGCTTGATTGATTGAGATAATAGATATGTTGTGTGATACTAAGTGACTTACTTGTACTATGTATCCCCTTTTCTAGTTATAGTCGTGACCGCCGTATGACGTTCTTTACCTTATACGGTAGAGATGGCGATGTTCGTCTTCGTCTTCTGGTACTGGGGCGTGACAAAATTTTAGTGGTGGCCCATGCAGGTCTATTTTTTTATACTTGTGGGGTGTTATTGTCATGACCCGCACCCGATATAGGGGCATGAGTACGTGGATATATCCAGCCTACGCCGCAGCATCGGCAATAGAACGTTGTCTAGGTCATAATACTATCTAATCAATCTCTCACGAATATTCAAATCCATAAGGAGAGACCGATATCACAATATAATATGAAAATACTCAATCACCAAAACTAAAGCACGATGAGACAACGAAGAAAATAAATAATCAAAATGCAACACAAGTCTAATAAAATAATCTAAGTCAACAATAACATCCAAGTCTCCAATATGCTAGAAACAAATCTGGTACCATAAACTGCTAAAAGAATCTAATCTTAATAACTAGTGATCTCAGCTAGACCTTCCGAAATCATAACTGAACTACAAGATCCAACGCTACAGCTACTCTTCCTGTGGTACATAAAAGGTCGGACACCAGTCCTCTAAGTCGCAGTCTGGAAAAATATTTCTAATTAGGATGGAACGAAGTACATCTCTAATAGCAGTTCTAAATCAATGATATAAACTATATAGCAGTAAATAGATGTACATATACAAGATGCATATACATGCACAGGAGATGCACAATAAAGGAAATACTGGAAATAAATACAAGAATGAACAATATGATAATGAACAAGAATACTAATGACTAAGTGTGTGAGTACTAGCTTTAACATGTGATCGACTTGGAAACTTGTACATCAATAATGGCCTGGTTAATCTGTCACGCCCCAGTCCCAAAATACCGTGGGACCGGACGCGTGGCAATGGCCAGCAGCACGCACCGATGGACAACCCAATTTAATGGATCCACCAGGGCATACTTAAGCTGTAAGATAACAAGTCTACGACAATCATGGCACAACTAATCTCATCCACACAAGATATATAATATGATCCACAGAGTAAATAAAGAAATGTAAATCATCAATCAGTCTCAACAAAGTACTTCGGGTATCAACCCGTTAAACATCTGTTACAATGGTTCAACAGACTAGAAATAAATGACTGAAATAAATAAATAAGTACTGAGCATGAACAGGGATGCTCAGAAGAAGTCCTCAGCTAATACCTCGTCCTTGGATGGCGGTACCGCTCCTGGATCAGCTCCTGCTCCGGTCCCGTATACCTCGGGATAGATCTCGTCCTCAAATCCTGGGGACATAATCCGGATCCAGGTCCTCAGGGGACATAGCAAGGTACAAGAAAGCTCATACCAAAATAAATGTAATGCAGCAGATAATGAAATAAATAGGGCAAGTAAATAACCATCTAAGTGAGAATGCAAGTGAGAACAACACGAGTACTCAGGCTGAGCCACTACAAGCTCTGTATCGGGGAGCCGGTAGTGGTAATAACAAGTAATGTGCCTAGCTCTGCTACGAGAGTCTACGGCCTCACAATAGTAGTAGATATATATAGAAACAGCCTGTAGCCTGTGTGTCTCTCCCCACCCCATGTAACCACGTATATCATGACCATAACGTCTCATGTCCATGTCAAGCGGGATCATCACTAATGCAACAAGTCATATGTATCTAGGAATATAGTATCTCTGTCAAGTCCTGTATCCTACACAGAATCACCACGAATATCTCGGGAATATCCTGTCTCATGAATAGTGTCAAGTGTCCTGGGTCATATGGTACTTGATCAGACAAGTACGAGAATAATAAATATCACGAATGTCCATCTCTAAATGACAGTACCCAACACTGCGTACAATGTTGGCACCCGACTGATAATCGGACGCTAAGTACGTCACACGGTCCTAGGTTGAGCATGCACAACAATATAATTAAAGCAAGGAAAATAAATAACAATACTGCAGAGTTTGGCAAGGTACACTTGCCTGTTGTCCGAATACCCACAACTGTCCCTATATCTGTGGATCCGGTAGGTACTACTCCAAAAGCTGTAATAACATCACCAACAGTCTCAGAAGATGTCAAACAACTAGAAATGCCTGTCCTTACGTCCAATTTGGACACAGGGGCAAAAAGGACATTTCCGGGCCAAAACGGGGTTCACATGTGGGCCACTTTGCACCGAAAAGCGAGTCATGGTCAAAGGTCTCCAAATTCCTCAAACTTAGTGTCTACAAGTCAGGAACGACGATACGAACCCAACAAAACTTCCAGAATTAGATTCCGATGAGCCGATCACAAAATCACCCGTCAAGTGGAGCCTGTGGGGCACACGATACGTGATTTTGTCAACGTTCTCAGAATCGGACCAAACTTGGGTCACAGGACCAGCGTATTGCTACGAGTCCGATGGCGCAAGTTTCGTCTCGATCCGACGTGTGTACACAAAGTTACAGCATATTCCAGAAAAGAGATTATTTAAAAAGTCTAGAGAAGATTAGAATTGTTTATTGTTCAAAGTCTAGAGAAGATTATGATAGTTGAAAATGGTGATATAAATTTTGATGTGGGATGTCATATAGACTTGAGTTAGATTTGAATGTTGATTATTTAAAAAAAATCGAGAAGAGATTACGACAGGTTGAATTTTGATTTAAACAGTGGTTATCTTAATTTTGAAGTGATCGCGATAGATTTGAATAAATTTTATTATTTAAATTTTTGGAAGAGATTGCGATTGACGTACCTTATGTACGAATGTGAAAGATTTAACAAATTATGTCTTATTTTAATTTTGAGGACGAAATTGTTTTAAGTTGGGTAGATTGTAAACTCCCTCACCCAAAATAGATATTTTGTGTATATTTTATATTATTATATTTATTATAGATGTTGAATTTATTTAGAGTATTCTCTTAGTTAATTAGAAAATAAATTTTTTTTAGTATATTTACTTATATAAATATTTATTTAGAATTATTTTTAGGCTATTTTAGATTATTGAGATTTTTCCATAATTTTTAGTTAATTAAAAACTAGTAACACTAATTTTCTAGAACTTTGAAGAATTTATTTTATGTTCAAACTTAATTAAAAATATTTCAAAATTTTATTTTAGGTTCTAAATAGTCAAATATATTTTCTAGAATTTTCTGGGAATTTTCTGAATACTTTTAGTATTTATTGGGAGTTATTTAGACTAATAACAAATTTTTAGTACTTGTAGAATTTATTGTGCAAGCCCAGGAATATAGAATGGACCCACATTATTTTCTAGGGTTTATAATATTATTATATATTTTTTGAAATTATTTCAGAATTTTTGGAATAATGTTAGTATTTATTTTTAGTTAAATGGATAAAACTAATGTTTAGAGCTTCTCCTAATTATAGTAGTAAACTTATGAATATAAAATTGTCCCAAATATTTTTTTAGAGTTTATAGGTTCAAAATACATTTTATGTAATTTTTTCAGATTTTTATGATTATTTTTAATATTTATTTGGAGTTATTTAGATTTAAAATGACTTAAATAATATTTTGATAAAGGCAAATCAAAAACAAATAATATAACAAAAACCATCCAATCAGATTCTGACACTAGTCAGCCTATAAATATCATTTCAGCCGCAGGTACATCCCTATATATATATATATATATATATATATATATATTATTATAACCCTAATTATCCCATTAATTTAGAGAGAGAGATTTTGGAGAATTGCCATCTAGGGTTCCTACATCTTCCACAAGCCATTGCGCATAGCTTCGGACTCTAAACAAGGTCTAGTTTCTTGCGTTAGAAAGATATTGAGGTTAGATTTCTTATTATATAATTTATTTTACGAAATTATGAGTATTAAATTCTGGAAAATTTGTAGAGTACATCATGTCCGAAAATAAATATGTTTCAATATTTTCGCTATTTCGGGAGAACCAGGAATCAGAATCATGAACCGTTTAAAGTTTTGGAAAGCTAATGTCGAGATCATTGACATATATTTTTCCTAGAATTTAATTCGAAGAATTTATATACTGTTAATTCTGTAGAACTTCTAGGTTAGAATTTAACCATCGGTGCACAATACAAAATTTGTATGTGCCATAATTCCCATACGAATTTGAATTTGGATGAGTCATAAATTCTAGCATATTTTTAACGCTGAAATATACAGAAAATCATTTATGAAAGTTGAGTTTGTGTCGGTTGACTTTTCGGTCAACAGATCGCCTCGATTTGCGTGCCATGAGTCTCGAGTTGATAAAATTCAGTTTCTTTGGACAAAATTTAGGAATTAACATAAAAATCAGAATAATAAGATTAAAATAGGATTTTAGAGTAATTATTCCAGAATTAAATAAATTAAAATAAATTATATTTTGACGTGATAAATTTGTAATACATAGGCTATTTGGACTGTGACTTGGACTCTGATTCATACCAGCAGCAGGACCCCAGGCAAGATACCTTGCCAAATTGCTTACAGTATTTTACATGCTTAGTATATTTCTGTATATTTATTTCAATTATGTTTATTTATTGCATGTGTAGTTCCTTTCAGTCATTACTATATATTAGATATGTTGACACACACTTGACACTTAGTATCATAGGGGACAATCATTAGGCGTGTGGGCTTTTAACCACTCTGGTAAACCATAGTCTCTAGCATGCGCTATGGTGGTCGTGTTCGATGGTCGCTACCCGAGAGGTATGTCGATTGATGGAGTCCGAGGGTCGCTATCCCAGAGGTATGTCGGCTGATGATGTCCACTGACGAGCGTGAGATTGTGAGGATTAGATCGAGTAGCCTACCCTTGCCCATACATCGAAAAGTTGTCCTCATTTGCATTCATATAGATGGTCTTGTACAGCGTACTTATTTATTTTCAAATTATATGCATGTTTACTGTATTCAAATTGGCTCGTATTTTCTGTATCTTGTTACATCCCTCTGAGGACCTGGTCCGCTGCCAGGTGTATCTATTCTTGAGTATTTGCAGGAGCACAGATTGGATGGCTATATATGTTTCGTGGATGTCCTCTCTTCGAGCCCGTGATTGCTAGATGGTGTTCTTATATGGTGTTGTTGTATTGTACTTATTTTAATATTTGCTCTTACATTCGAGTTGGTAGTGGATTTGTTTCCATCCAACTATCATCCTTAGATATTTATGTTGACATCTAGTTATATAGATGCTGGTTATTATTTATATTAATTTTTTGTGGATGAGATTTAGATTGTACCCTATGACTTGTGACATATGTTTATACCACTTGTGGATTGATTTTCATATTACAGCGTACTTCTGGATTTTGGTTTCCATATATTGGAGTTGCCATATCCATGCGGCTGGCATGCTTACGTGTTTCTAGTCCTACGTATTTTAGGACTGGGACGTGACAGACTTCCTGCTTAGTGCATCTGCTACAACATTCGCCTTTCCCGGATGATACTGCAGATCTATGTTAAAATCTACCATCAATTCAAGCCAACGTCTCTGCCTCATGTTAAGCTCCTTCTGAGTATGTACATACTTCAAACTCTTGTGATCGGTGAAGATTTCTACCTTTTCCCCATAAAGATAGTGCCTCCATATCTTCAATGCAAATATAACTGCTGCTAACTCCAGATCGTGTGTTGGGTAGTTCTTCTCATGAACCTTCAACTGTCTCGATGCATAAGCAATGACTTTGCCATGTTGCATCAAAACACATCCCAGTCCACTACCCGATGCATCACTGTACACAACAAAACCTCCTGACCCTGAAGGAAGAGTCAAGACAGGTGCTGTTGTTAATCTTCTCTTCAACTCTTCGAAGGCCTTCTGGCAGTCTTCTGTCCATATAAACTCCTGGTCTTTACGTGTCAGCTTCGTCATCGGTTCTGCAATCCTCGAGAAATTTTCTACAAACCTTCGGTAATATCCCGCGAGTCCGAGAAAACTTCTCACATCTGCAACTGATGTGGGTGTAGGCCAAGTCTCTATTGCCGTAACTTTCTCTGGATCTACTGAAAGTCCTTCTCCTGAGATGATATGTCCCAAGAAAGGCACTTTGTCCATACAGAACTCACACTTACTAAGTTTGGCGTATAACTTCTCCTGTCTCAAGGTCTCTAACACGATTCTGAGATGCTCCTCGTGCTCTTCGTGGTTCTTGGAATATATGAGAATGTCGTCAATGAACACCACCACGAATTTATCCAAGAACTGATGAAAGACTCTGTTCATTAAGCTCATAAACACTGCTGGCGCGTTGGTTAAACCAAACGGCATTACCAAGAACTCATAATGTCCATACTTGGTCCTGAAAGCTGTCTTTGGTATGTCTTTCTTCCTTACTTTGATCTGATGATAGCCTGATCGAAGGTCAATCTTCGAGAATACCCTTGCACCACTCAACTGATTGAATAGATCATCAATGCGTGGTAAGGGATACCTGTTCTTGATGGTCACAGCATTCAGTGCCCTGTAGTAAATGCATAACCGTACTGTTCCATCCTTCTTTGGCACAAATAATATGAGTGCTCCCCAAGGTGAAACACTGGGCCGAATGAAACCCTTCTCCAGAAGATCATCAACCTGTTCTTTCAACTCTACTAACTCCTTATGTGCCAGCCGATAAACTGATGAAGTGATAGGCTCTACTCCTGGAGTTAAGTCTATTATGAATTCTATTTCCCGATCAGGTGGTAACCCTGGAAGATCATCGGGAAATACATCCACAAACTCAGATATGACTCTTGGGTAACCTGTCTCCTCTTCTACAGATAGTACCCTAAGAGTAGGCTGAACTCCTAGCTCTACTGCTCCTCGAAGAAACTCGAATTCTGGATGTCCAGGCGGTCTAAATATAACCTTTCCAAGCCGACAATCAAGAGTCGCATGATACTGAATTAACCAGTCCATACCAAGTACAACATCATAGTCAGGCATAGAAAAGATCAGAAATTGGGCTCGTATTTCTCTTCCACAAACTACTACAGAACATGATCTACAGACGTCACTAACCGGAATAATTCCACCTCCCGTAAGAATTCTCTTCATCTTCGGAAGGGGTGCGGTAGCTACTCTATGGGTGGCAACAAAGCTAGCTGCTATAAATAAATACGATGCTCCAGAATCAAATAATGCTACAGCTGGTAATGAAGCTACTAAAATAGTACCTGCGATGACCTCGCCTGCTGTAACCTCCTGCTCAACAGCTAAGGTGAATGCCTGGCCTCTTCCCTGAGCTGGACCTCTCTGCTGCTGCTTCTGCTGTTGAAATAGGGCTGCCTGTGGTGCCAGTGGTGGTCTCTGCTGATAGCCCCCTGTAGCCGGTGGTCTAACTCCTCCAGCTCCTGTCTGCTGTGCTCCTACTACTGGATAAGCTGGTCGTGGTGCAGGCAAGGCCAGTCTCGGTGCTCCCTCTCTTGGTTTAGTGCAGTCTCTAGAAAAGTGCTGGTCTGATCCGCAAAGCAGGCATAGTCCCAACTTATGCCTGCACTCTCTCTCAATGTGTCCTACCTTGCCACAGTGGTGACAAGTAGGAAGAGATATGGCCTTATGTGCTGCTCTCTCCGTTATACTCCTCTGAAATCGTTTTACAGAATCTCCAGATGCTGTCTTGGTTGGTACGGATGTGTTTGGCCTCTTCAGATTCGATTCCCTTCTAGTGACGCGCTCCATGCGTCATGCTGCTGCAAGGACCTCAGTATAAGATGTAGGTGCGACTGAGCCAATCAATCTCTGAAGCTCAAACTTCAGTCCATCAAAGAACTTTTCAGCCTTTTCTTCCTCTGTCGAGATCAATGTCGGAGCAAAACGACTTAGGCGTATAAACTCCGCGTTGTATTCTTTCACTATCATACTGCCTTGGATGAGGCGGTTGAACTTGTCTCTGAGCTCTGATCGTGCAACTGCCGGAATGTACATCTCTTGGAAGAGTCTGGAGAACTCTTCCTAAGTGACTCGGTCCTGTCCGAGCCTCCTCTCTTCTGCTAGCCACCAGTGATGCGTATTATCAGTTAACTGCATTCTGACTGCAGTCATCCACTTCTCTCTCGGAAGTTCAGCGGCTTCCAACTGATGCTGGATGTTAGTGAGCCATTCATGAACTTCTGTTGGCCCTTCTTTGCCAGAAAATGTACGAGGCTTGAGATGACAAAAATCGGTGATAGATCCCGTCGTTGTTCGCCTCGTTGGTGGATTTGCCTGCTCCAATGCGGACACCAGGCTGGTCCTCAGATACTCTGCCTCCTGGCGATGGACCTCTTACTGAATCTGCTGCTGGGCCTGCATCATGGCATACATTATCTGGAACATCTGTTGCCCGTCCATGGCTTGTCCGAGCGGAAAAACGGGCATCTGGGGAGTGAACTGTGGTGGAGGTGGGATGTCATCTCTCCGGAACCTTGGATTAGGCTGACCGGTTTGATCGCTCTGCGATGCTTGTCCTCCATCCCCTGGGGTTACTCCGTCTGTATATGTAACCACCGTATCGTGTGGCGTGTCCAAAGGAATCTCATCTCTGTTCCTGGGATCCATTTCTCTACAACCAAAAGATAAACTGTAAGAAGGCACCAAGGAATCAACACAGGATGCAGTTCAAGTAACAATTTCGAGTTCGATATAGAGTTCAATAATGGTTTAGATAATGGATGAGATCCTACAATCTATCCTATCCTTAGGGCAAGCTGGTTCGATCCCTAAGTTGAAACCGAACAATTTAGTCGTAGACCTGCATGGGCCACCACAAAAACCATGTCACGCCCCAGTCCCAAAATACCGTGGGACCGGACGCGTGGCAATGGCCAGCAGCACGCAGCGATGGACAACCCAATTTAATAGATCCACCAGGGCATACTTAAGCTGTAAGATAACAAGTCTACGATAATCATGGCACAACTAATCTTATCCACACAAGATATATAATATGATCCACGGAGTAAATAAAGAAATATAAATCATCAATCAGTCTCAACAAAGTACTTCGGGTATCAACCTGTTAAACATCTGTTACAATGGTTCAACAGACTAGAAATAAATGACTGAAATAAATAAATAAGTACTGAGCATGAACAGGGATGCTCAGGAGAAGTCCTCAGCTAACACCTCATCCTTGGATGGCGGTACCGCTCCTGGATTAGCTCCTGCTCCGGTCCCGTATACCTCGGGATAGATCTCGTCCTCAAATCCTGGGGACATAATCCGGATCCAGGTCCTTAGGGGACATAGCAAGGTACAAGAAAGCTTATGCCAAAATAAATGCAATGCAGCAGATAATGAAATAAATAGGGCAAGTAAATAACCATCTAAGTGAGAATGCAAGTGAGAGCAACACGAGTACTCAGGCTGAGCCACTACAAGCTCTGTGTCGGAGAGCCGGTAGTGGTAATAACAAATAATGTGCCTAGCTCTGCTACGAGAGTCTACGGCCTCACAATAGTAGTAGATATATATAGAAACAGCCTGTAGCCTGTGTGTCTCTCCCCACCCCATGTAACCACGCATATCATGACCATAACGTCTCATGTCCATGTCAAGCGGGATCATCACTAATACAACAAGTCATATGTATCTAGGAATATAGTATCTCTGTCAAGTCCTGTATCCTACACAGAATCACCACGAATATCTCGGAAATATCCTGTCTCATGAACAGTGTCAAGTGTCCTGGGTCATATGGTACTTGATCAGACAAGTACGAGAATAATAAGTGTCACGAATGACCATCTCTAAATGACAGTACCCAACACTGCGTACAGTGTTGGCACCCGACTGATAATCGGACGCTAAGTATGTCACACGATCCTAGGTTGAGCATGCACAACAATATAATTAAAGCAAAGAAAATGAATAACAATACTGCAGAGTTTGGCAAGGTACACTTGCCTGTTGTCCGAATACCCACAACTGTCCCTGTATCTGTGGATCCGGTAGGTACTATTCCAAAAGATGTAATAACATCACCAACAGTCTCAGAAGATGTCAAACAACTAGAAATGCCTGTCCTTACGTCCAACTTGGACACAGGAGCAAAAAAGACATTTTCGGGCCAAAGTGGGGTCCACATGTGGGCCACTTTGCACCGAAAAGCGAGTCAGGGTCAAAGGTCTCCAAATTTCTCAAACTTAGTGTCTACAAGTCAGGAACGACGATACGAACCCAACGGAACTTCCAGAATTGGATTCCGATGAGCCGATCACAAAATCACCCGTCAAGTGGAGCCTGTGGGGCCCACGATACGTGATTTTGTCAACGTTCTCAGAATCGGACCAAACTTGGGTCACAGGACCAGCGTATTGCTACGAGTCCGATGGCGCAAGTTTCGTCTCGATCCGACGTGTGTACACAAAGTTACAGCATATTCCAGAAAAGTCGGATACGGGGTGTTGTTCGCGGATACGCGTTGATTTCGGTGTGCTCGCACATCCGAATCAGCTTCTGTGAAATCCCACACGACCGTATCAACGACGCGCACGTATCTATGAAGACCGCACGCAACCAAGTCGTCCCGTTTGGTGGGGCGCACTCAGTTCCGGGGTGAAACGGGGCATTATTTTTCCTGTTTTTGGATCACGGTTTGCGATCACCACAGGACACGATGCACCGAGAGGGTTATACGGGCACCGAGAGGGTTATACAGTCTACACGTAGCAACTGACGGAATTGAAAATGGAGTTGCGAGGTGAGAGAAATTGGTACCTGAATAGGGCTCCGTGAATGCTGAATTTCCAAGTGTCCGAGCGTCAACTCCGTGTCCAGCGTATCAAGTTGCTGCGTCCAGTGCTAGGGTTCGCTGTGGCCGATGGCGCGAGCAGCCGAAGATGGCTAGGGTTCGCTGCGCCGACCGGAGGGGGTCGCTGCGTCAACGGAGTCGGGGACGCACAGCCGGAGATGGGGTCGGGGCTCACAGCCGGTCGGGGTCGGAGCTGTGTCGCGGTGGGGGATCGGTCGGTCCGGCGATGGGGTCGGGAGCGTTGGCAGCAGGCGGGGGGGACTCAGAGTCGGCTGAAGGCGGCGGCGTCCCGGGGGTCGGGACTGGACGGGGTGGCTGCTGTCGGGGTCCGATCGTCGACGGAAGTGGCGTCGAACTCGGCCAGGCGAAGGTGGGGTCGGGCTCGGCTTGAGGGGAGTCGACGGCGGCGATGAGGGACTCGGCCAGGCGGCTGCGGAGGGAGTCTCAAGGTGGCGGCTGCCTTAGGGCACGAATACCGAGGCACCTTTATAGGGTGAACAGTAACTCAGCCGCTAGGGTTTCTAAATGGGTTTCGGGTCGGGTTTGTCTCGATTTAGCTTGGGTTTAATATATCCAATGGTTTTTAAGGCTTTAAACGTGCCTCCGGTGTCCAATAAATACACCGAAAAATACCACATGTCCGGCTTTTCGGTTTACACCGCAAAATCTTATTCCCATCATATTTTAATTCCAAATAACTACATTTAAAAATACTTAAATACCTTGGTTCATTTCCAGAAATTACCAAAAATTTGGGAATATTAAAAAAAAATTTATCCTGAAAATCAGGGTGTTTACATAATTATACGTGCAGTGTATGACCAACACTAACATGAAAACAAGACTTGTACATGAAGGGTATGATCATATATCTACACTAAATACTCCCCACCCCCGACTGGTCTAGTACATCAACCATGGTATGCTATGGCACGAGATTCCCCAAGAAGATAGCTAGTCTTCCCGAGAATCAGTGTCTGTACATGTACAAGATAATCAATAAAACAAGACTTGCACAAGATACACCATATACAAGGAATAACATCTCATGACGAGATCCGAATATACCAATCCGTGTAACCATCGTGTCAAGAAATATGGATATCTACACTAAATATAATGAACATAGAGGATATCATAAACAAGAAACTATCAGAGAATGTACTCGCCTGGGGTCTGGTAATACCAATATCCTGTCCTGAAGTCTCGCAGGACGATCCAATGGTCCTATATACATATAATATAATACAATATAGCATCAGTCGTTATACTAGCACACACAACATAATTTTACTGAACTCAGAAGCTACGCTAGGGGTGATATGGGTCATCTAGCAGGGTCAAACGTGCATCTAAATGCACCGGTGTCATATCCTCGATTACTGTGCATAATCAGACAGTCAATCACTAACACATGTCTAGCCAGTATGTCGATGTACACAAGGCAGTCAACTCACTAATTCTCAGGGTCATATGGTCATATGCAATACAGGGTACCCACAATTAACACTTATGGTCATATACAATTATACGGAAAATCCACAGTTAAAACCTAGGATCATACAACATACATTTATTACAGTCAAATGTAAATACGGGATACCTACTACCAACATTTATGGACATTCAACATCTATAATACATGGTACATATTACTAGTAATCAAATTCCCACAAAGTATATTTATCAACCTAATTAGTAATGCACATGCACACGCTACTAGTTTTGGTTTTACCGACACGGGTCTTGAAATCAACCAACTAAACCTGTCATGAAGCAATATGCTAACCTCTAACATCATTCACACGCGAACAAAATCACAAGAGAAATACTACGTACCTTGGCCTCGACGTGCACGTGCACGAGGGAGTATTTGACGTTGAGTCGTGAAGGGAGACGGGGTCGTTCAGTCGTTGAGAGGGAGCTGGATGGGTTGTCAGGTTCACTAGGGAGTCGATGGTGATGGTGGTTCGACTGTCGGGAGGAGAACGGTGGATGTCGATGGGGTTCAGGCGGCTGCTGTCGTCGAGGTCCGACGTGGCGTGGCGTTCAGGTGATCGTGATGGGAGGAAACGGTGGGGTGTTGCTCGGTGCAGGCGGTCGGCGAGGTCGGGATACACTACTAGCGGGCACTGAGCAGTCGGTTATGGCGGAGATGGGAAGTTCAGGCAAGTTGGGCTAGAGAGGATCGCGTCAAGGCATCGATGGAATGGTGGTCACGGGTGTCACGGCGGAAACTCAGGCGGTGATAGGTTGAGGGAGGTCGGGATCCTGTCGAGTTCAGCGGTTGCGGGGTGGAGGAGTTCAGGCGAGGTCGGCTCCGGTGGTCGAACGGTGTTGACGATGGTAATGACGAAGGGAGGCAGTGAACAGCGGGGTCGGGATGACCGGCGGGACTGCTTCGGTCGGCGGGAGGAGGAAAGAAGAAGATGATGAATAGTAGAGGGAATGAGGGATTCGGCTAGGTTAAGGTTGATGGGAATAAAAAAATAAGAAAAAGTTATATATATATGTGTGTGGAAAACAGGGTTGGGTGTTGACCTAGGTAGTTGGAACGGTCAACATCCTTGGCATTGGGTTTGGCTTCTTCATGTAAAATTTTGGAGGGCTAGGATTTGGTTTGAAATTGATGGCTAAGGTTTATAAGGGGTTGATTGAGTGTTGCACACTCCAAAATCATGGAAAAAATTTACATATGAAGGGGAGGATTTCTTCATGTGTTGGGTCCAATGGGTTGTGGACACCTCACTGCACTTTTGCAATAAAGTCCCCAACAATTGGAAAATTGCACAAAGTGGGGTTTTTGGATTAGTTTAATTAAAATTAATATAATATGTGTTCTAAAATTAATTGAAAGTACATGGAATTAAAATTAGGTGCGACACAAGTATCATGGACGTAGAGAACTCAGAGTAGAATATTGTCATAATTTGTGTTGCACAAAATGGGTCGAGATTGTGTCTCCAATTCTGATTGGAACGCACAAAGATGCAAAGTCGAATTTATTTAGAATTAAAAATAAACGTCCGCGACGAATATTTTGCGACTAAAATAAAGCACAAAAAAGCATATTTATGAGTTACACAAGGGTCCGAATGGTAGACGGACATGTCTAGGACAAGGGTGTGAAATTTATTAGAAGGCAAAAGCTAGGGTAGCACTCAAAATATCGAAGCAACGGTAAGGCACAACAATCAATAAAAATCACAATAATAAATATAATCCCCAAAAATTAATTCCCTAAATTGCTAATTAAATCCATAATCCTATATTTCGGTCTGGGGTTCATCTAGTGGGCTTCTAGGTCAAGTCTACTAACTCATGCATTAAAGAACACTATATATATAATATATATACATATATCATGCAATTATTTAAAATAAATATACACAATACTTATAATAAATTAAAATGTCAAAATTACCCATATTTTAGAATGTGGTAGTGACAAGTCTACCCTCCTTAGAAATATTTCGTCCTCAAAATCTAAGATCCTCAATATTTGTATTTATTTATTTATTTATTTATTTTACCTTCAAAATTTAAATTTATCAAACCATATAATCATGAAGTAAATCCATATTGTTATTTCACAAAATCTTCAAAATTCTATAAATATCATATTCCTGAAAATCTTCAAGTTTAAAATCAAATTCCGTTCTTATCACAATCTCTTCCAAAATTTTAAGTTAATAACTAAATACAAATTTTATATCCAATCCTCAAATTTTAAATCCAATCAACGCATATTTATAAATTTCTTTAAAATTTTAACCAAAAATTTGAATTCAAACTCTAATCAATTTGTGATCTTATTCCTTGATTTTTCTTCCATATAATACTCAAACAATGTAATACCTATAAAATCTTCAAATACCACATTTAAGTATAAATTTAAATTTATATCTTGTAGTCAAATAAATATAATGATAATCTTCTTACATTCCTCAAAATTTAATGACAAATTCAATCATATCATAATCTTCATAAAAATCTATGATTTAACAAAATCGTCAATTCTGCCATATTAAGTCCTCAACTCTTTATTCAAATTAATGTTTATCCTCAAAATTTAAGGCACCTTGTCTCTCTTTCTCCAGTCATAACTTCTTCATTAATCTTTACTACGATCAAACCCCCAACAATCAAGGTCTAAGAAGATCCTACCTACAGTCATACAACATGCAATCTAGAGAAAATATACATGGTTATGGTCACTTTTGTCATGGTATTGCAGTCTCTATCGGGGTGTACTACTAACTACATTCTAGCAAGAGAATCATTGATACAAACTACGACACTAAGAAATCAATCAATCAATAAAATAGATGAAAAAGGAACAGAAGGAAAGAACAGAACGGAACCTGCTAACACAACCATGGTTTAATGATGCATCCAAAGTTTAATACCTCTATCCCTTTAGGTACCACTGTTTCTACTACTAGCACAACCACCGCTAGATCTCTTACCTACTGCAACTATTTATACTAGTTTTTCTTATCACTCAAGTGCACACCAAGTGCAACACAGCACACTAAGTACTGTTCCCTCCAATACCACTCTAGATGGACACCCAAGTCAGTTTGCAGTGCCATCTCAGACATGCTCAAGCCAACAGATCCTTACACATGCACTTCATCCACTCATATACTGTTACACATTTCTTACCCACCATAAAATTTTATCCTCAAAATAAAATCCTCAAAATTTAACTTCTCGAACAATTTAAAATAAAATGTATATACTTTCCTCAAAAGTCAAATATAAAATTTTAATCACTTTCAAAAATCTTTATAGCTTTGACTATGTTTATTGAATTGAATTTGAATCCTCAAAAATTTTAATAACATAAAATCTCAACTCCTTAAAAATTCTTAAAATAGAAATTTATTTCCAATCTTCAAATTATAAATTTAAATCCACCTATATATATATATATATATATATATATATATATATATATATATATATATATATATACTCACAGTCTCTAACACTCAAGGTACACACAAATACACCAAGTGTCTACAACCCTCAACTATGTACTAAAATTAGCACTACCCGGATTACTTGCACTATTACTCCCAATAATTTTCTATCCATATTAACTGATACACCAATCTACTATCACACGAGGTACTTACTGTTACTAGCACATTTCTCAACTAATCTTTGATATAGAAACACTAGCACTCCTGGTATAGTAACACGAGATTCATTATTAGATCACCGCATCACACTCACTAGAACTCATGATCACTTGCACTTTCAATAATACACATATTTTACTTCACTCTCAAAGGCAGGCATATGGTTCTATATCTCGATCGATGTATAAGTATCTCCCTTTAACCTTTTACCGGCTGATACACTAATCTGTGATACACTTCATACCTTCCATGACCAATCTTGATATTTCTCAACCCGTGGCATCTCATTAATACCCTTTATGCATATACATTTCTTCACTCTTGACACACCCAAGTATCAACCATCGAATTGAATACCATGCTCTATTAATTTTCAATACAATTTTCTTGATACTTAATTGTTTACATGGATCACCCAGCTATATAAATTCATGATTATCTAGGACGGGTATGCTGACTCTGATACATACTCTTGGAACCATCACTGATAATCTTTACTCCTCCTTCTACCTATAGTACCAATACTAACTATAATGGCACCTATCATAGAACTATTGCTACAAGGTACTACGCTATGGGTTATCTCTAGATTGATGCCTATTGCTCACATGTCCAACCAAGAAACATTTACAAACTCACAAGCCATACTCAGTCAACACTGATACAAGACACAGACCAAATTATAAGTCATCAATTATGACACTAACAAGGAACCCTAATGAATTAAAGCTCAAAAAGGAACTAGACTAAGGACTGAAGGTATCACTTACTACTATCAAGAAAAAATGATAGAACAAGGTCCTATAATAACAAAAGTAGATAAATATTGAGATTATACTTTAAGAACCGATTTAAGATACAACATGATAATCATGCACGTCTGTCCGAAAGCAAGACACTCAGAATCCTTGCCACGCCAGTAAGCATAGCTGCGATAAACGATAGGTTCCATAACTAAGGTATGCAACTCTATAATCACGTCATCTAGAATCCTCGCGATGCCAACCGGTATGGCTGCGATAAATTTTAAATTTTATAACTAAGATATGTACATCCAAGGTCAGGTTCTTACGTTTCTGCCACGACAGCTAATGTGGCTGCGATAAACTCTAGGCTCCATAACCAAAGTAGACGTTTACCCTTCTCACTGTTCTCATCGACATATGTCACCAGATGATACCATAAATTTTAGTCCGTAAAATTTATCTCGATATGAAATCAAACTCAACAACGACACCAAGAATTAAATTTAACAACCGATCAACAAGAATCAAATTCAATAACAATAAGTGAGAATGGACGGAAACAAGGAAAAAGATTTAAATGGGAAATTATAATAAGATTCTCAAGGGTCGTCCTAGGAATCTCTCAAAAATTTGTGATTGAGTATCCTCTCTCATCCTAGTATCATATGTCCTATATCCTATCGCAAGATCGCAGTAGTACAACTACGACGTCGCACTACCACGACATCGTACTACTTGCGAAGCCTGACCTGCATGGGCCACCACTAAAAATGAGTCACGATCCACACCCGATATAGGGGCACGAGTACGTGGGTACGTCCATCCTACGCCGCAGCATCGACGGTAGAACGTTATCTAGGTCATAATACTATATAATTAATCTCTCGGGAATATCCAACTCTATAAGGAGACACAGATATCACAATATAATATAAAAATACTTAATCACCAAAACTAAAGCACGATGAGACAACGAAGAAAATAAATAATCGAAATACAACACAAGTCTAATAAAATAATCTAACTCAACAATAACACCAAGTCTCCAATATGCCGGAAACAAATCCGGTACCATAAACTGCTAAAAGAAACTAATCTGAATAACTAGTGATCCCGGCTAGACCTCTGAAATTACAACTGAACTACAAGATTCAAGGCTGCAGCTACTCTCCCTGTGGTCCATAAAAGGTCGAACACCAGTCCTCTAAGTCGCAGTCTGAAAAAATATTTCCAGTCAGGATGGAACGAAGTACATCTCAAATAACAGTTCTAAATCAATGATATAAACTATGTAGCAGTAAATAGATATAAATATACAAGATGCATATACATGCACAAGAGATGCACAATAAAGTAAATACCGGAATAAATACAAGAATGAACAATAAGACAATGAACAAGAATACTAATGACTAAGTGTATGAGTACTAGCTTTAACATGTGATCGGCTTGGAAACTTGAACATGAATAATGGCCCGGTTAGTCATACATGCGGTGTATGACCAACACTAACATAAAAATAAGACTTGTACATGAATGGTATGATCACATATCTACACTAAATACTCTCCACCCCCGACTGGTATAGTACATCCAACCATGGTGCACTATGGCACAGGATTCCTAAGAAGATAGCTAGTCTTCCCGAGAATCAGTGTTTGTACATGTACAAGATAATCAATAAAACAAGACTTGCACAAGATACACCATATACAAGGAATAATATCTAATGACGAGATCCGAATATACCAATCCGTGTAACCATCGTGTCAAAAAATATGGATATCTACACTAAACAAGAAACTATCAGAGAATGTACTCGCTTGGGGTCCTGAGCTGGTAATACCAATATCCTACTCCTGAAGTCTCGTAGGAAGATCCAATGGTCCTATATACATATAATATAATACAATATAGTATAAGTCGTTATACTAGCACACACAACATAATTTTACTGAACTCAGAAGCTACGCTAGGGGTGATACGGGTCATCTAGCAGGGTCAAACATGCATCTAAATGCACGGGTGTCATGTATTCGATTACTGTGCATAATCAGACAGTCAATCATTAACACATGTCTAGCCAGTACGTCGGTGTACACAAGGCAGTCAACTCACTAATTCTCAGGGTCACCTGGTTATATGCAATACATGGTACCCACAATTAATACTTATGGTCATATGCAATTATATGGGATATCCACAGTTAAAACCTAGGGTCATACAACATACATTTATTATAGTCAAATATAAATATGGGATACCTATTACTAACATTTATGACCATTCAATATCTATAATACTGGGTACATATTACTAGTAATCAAATTCCCACCAAATATATTTATCAACCTAATTACTAACACACAAGCACACGCTACTAGTTTTGGTTTCACCGACACGGGTCTTGAAATCAACCAACTAAACCTGTCATGAAGCAATATGCTAACCTCTAACATCATTCACACGCGAACAAAATCACAAGAGAAATACTTTGCACCTTGGCCTCGACGTGCACGTGCACGAGGGAGTATTCGACGTTGAGTCGTGAGGGGAGACGGGGTCGTTCAGTCATCGAGAGGGAGCTGGATGGGTGGTCAGGTTCACTAGGGAGTCGATGGTGATGGTGGTTCAGCCGTCGGGAGAAGAACGGTGGATGTCGATGGGGTTCAGGAGGCTACCGTCGTTGAGGTCCGGTGTGGCATGGTGTTCAGGCGATCGTGAGGGGAGGAAACAGCGGGGTGTTGCTCGGTGCAGGCGGTCGGTGAGGTCGAGATGCACTGCTCGCGGGCGCTGAGCAGTCGATGACGGCGGAGATGGGAAGTTCATGCGAGTTGGGCTGGAGGGGATTGGGTCCAGGCGTCAACGGAATGGTGGCCACGGGTGTCACGATGAGAACTCAGGCGATGATGGGTTAGGAGAGGTCAGGATCCTTTCGAGTTCAGTGGCTGCGGGGTGGAGGAGTTCAGGCGAGGTCAGTTCCGATGGTCGAACGGTGTAGACGATGGTGATGACGAAGGGAGGCGGTGAACAGCAGGGTCGGGATGACCGACGGGACTACTCCGGTCGGCGGAAGGAGGGAAGAAGAAGATGATGAATAGTAGAGGGGATGAGGGATTCGGCTAGGTTAAGGTTGTTGGGAATAAAAAATATAAGGAAAAATTATATATATATATATGTGTGGAAAATAGGGTTGGGTGTTGACCAAGGTAGTTGGGCCGGTCAACATCCATGGCATTGGGTTTGGCTTCTTCATGTAGAAATTTAGAGGGATATAATTTGGTTTAAAATGGATGGCTAAGGTTTGATGAGGGGTTGATGTTGAGTGTTGCACACTCCAAAATCATGGAGAAAATTTATATGTGAAGGGGAGGATTTCTTCATGTGTTGGATCCAATGGGATGTGGACACCTCACTACACTTTTGCAATAAATTCCCCAACAATTAGAAAATTACACAAGGTAGGGTTTTTGGATTAATTTAATTAAAATTAATATAATTGGTGTTCTAAAATTAATTGGATGTACATGGGATTAAAATTAGGTGGGACACAAGTGTCATGGACGTAGAGAACTCAGAGTAGAATATTGTCATAATTTGGGTTGCACAAAATGGGTCGAGATTGTGTCTTCAATTCCGATTGGAATGTACAAAGATGCAAAGTCAAATTTATTTGGAATTAAAAATAAACGTCCGCGACGAATATTGTATGACTAAAATGAAGCACAAGAAAGCATATTTATGAGTTATACAAGCGTCCGAATGGTGGACGGGCAAGTCTAGGACAAGGATGTAAAATTTATTGGAAGGCAAAAGCTAGGGTAGTGCTCCAAATATCGAAACAAAGGTAAGACACAACAATGAATAAAAATCACAATAATAAATATAATCCCCAATAATTAATTTCCCAAAGTGCTAATTATATCCATAATCCTATATTTCGGTCCGAGGTTTATCTAGTGGGCTTCTAGGTCAAGTCTACTAACTCATGCATTAAAGAACACTATATATATAATACATATATACACATATCATGCAATTATTTAAAATAAATCACACAATATTTATAATAAATAAAAATGTCAAAATTATCCCTATTTTAGAATGTGGTAGTGACAGTTATGATCATAGGAGTCTCAGTCAAATATGTGCCTTTGAAATCCTAAATTCGTTCTAATCGAAGCCTTGCTTGACTATAGAATCAATTATTTCCTTGGAAGGACAGGGTTCCCCTAGGTAACAACGGAAGGTAGCACCTGTTTAGAGTCAAATTCGTGTAGAGCCGGGAGTTGAACAAGCCGGCACGATGGAACTGAAAGTTGGACATGTTGAGCAACCATCCCCTGAGATCCCCGTACCCCCAGTAGTACTAGCAGTACCAGTGGTACTTGACACCCCGACATTACTGGAGATCCTCCAAGGAATGATGGCTACGCAGCAACATCAGATGGCAGTGCAACAACATCAGCAGTTTTAACAACAAGAGCAGAATGTCTTGTTGAGTCAGGGTTTACAGGCGACCTTGAAAAAAGAAGAAAGGAATAACTTGGGGGCATCGGTTAGATTTTATGGACTTAACCCGAGATACTTTGACGACACGGAGGACGCTATCACGGCAGATGCATGGCTCCAAGACATCAAAGTTATTATGGCGGCGACGAATATTCCGACTGGTGAACAAGTTAACCAGGTCCGATTGCAGCTTCAAGACCTTGCCCGTGACTGGTGGGTGTCAGTAGAAGTCGGCTTGCGTCATCCTATCCCTTGGGACAATTTCAGGGTTCGATTCAAGGCTAAATATTTTGGAGTCGTAGCATAGTATGAGCTCCAACAAAGATTTATCGGTCTTATGCAGGCCGATAGAACAGTGGATGGATATGCAGCCAAGTTTTACAGGCTAAGTAGATTTGCTCCGATCATGGTGGCTTCAGAGTCGAATAGAGCAATAAGGTTCTAACAAGAACTTCATCTTGAGATTCTACAACTGGTAGAGGGGCACGACTACTAGACTTATGAAGAAGTACTGATAGCAGCTCAGTGGCACGAGCTTACAATACAGAGGTTATCGGCAAAGACATGAGACAAAAAGATGTCTTATGCTCAGAGTGGAGGAGGAGGTGGAGGAGTACCTCGGACGTCAGCACCATCACCTGGTGTTTGCATCCATGATTCATCGCCAAGGAGCACGGCAGTTTCGATGGTAACAGTACCGGTTCGGCAACAGCTACGGCAACAACAACAACGCCAGGAAGCACCGGCGAATGTACTTATTGTGGCAAAGGAGGCCACACTAGAGATGTATACCGGGCAGCCATAGGTTGTATTTGAGGTATGGCAGTCCAGATCATCGAATTATCAATCGTCCAATAATGTAGTGGCCAAGATGGCCAGTTCAGCAATTCTTAGCCCTGTCAGCACCAGAAGCAGTACAACAAAGAGGGCCAGCGATGAAGGTGCAACCATTAGCTTAACGTCCGTTAATGACGCAAGCTGAGATATACCAGTAGTAGCAGAACTAGCAACAGGGCCAGCAGAGGCCACAATAACGTCACCTAGGGAGACAACAGGGAGGGTCATAATAGGGCCAAGGGCAGGCATTCACCTTGTCTTTGGAGGAGGTTTTAACATCGGGCGACGTGGTGGCAGGTAATATTTCTGTTGCATCTTTTCCTACTATAGCATTATTTGATTCAGGCGCATCTCATTCTTTTATATCTGTATGATCCACAACACGCATTGGATTAGAGTTCGAGGCATTGCCAGAGAGGTTGAATATACTCACTAGTAATGGGCTCGTAGGAGTTAGTAGAATATATATAGCATGTCCAATCATAGTTTGCGGACGTTCACTACCAGCACGGTTGATCGAATTTCCTATGGGTAACTTTGAGATTATCTTAGGCATAGACAGGCTGAGAGATTGTCATGCTACGATAGATTGCCATAAGGGTAGTGTATTATTTACTATCTCGGGCATGGAAGGTTTCACGTTTGATAGATCTATGGAAGACCAATATGAAGAGAGGATTGTAGCGACAGTGTTAGCAGAAGAACAACTTTTCGAGGTAGTTAAGGAGTACTTTGACGTTTTCTCAGAAGAACTACCAGGGTTACCCCTAGTAAGGGATGTTGAGTTTTGTATAAAGTTATTCCTGGAGCAGGACCAATTATGGTTCATCAAATCCATAAATATCGATGGAGCATTAGTCAGTCCGAATGGCATAACTAAGAATTTGTAATGTCCATATCGTGACTTAAATGTTATCTTGGGTATGTCTTGCTCCCAAACTCTTGATGATACCCTGATCGATGGTCGATCTTAGAGAAAATCTTTGCTTTACTCAGCTGATCAAACAAATTTTAGATCCTTGGTAATAGATATTTGTTCTTCGTTGTTACAGCGTTCAACTGTCTATAGTCGATACATAACCATGATGACCCATCCTTCTTCTTCACTAGAACCACTAGCGCTCCCCAAGGTGATCCACTGGCTCGAATAAACTTCTTTGACTTCAGTTCCTCTATATGTTGGTACAATATGTCTAACTCTGATGGTGCCATTTAGTAAACTTTATAAATCAGGGTATCATCAAGAGTAGCTGAAGTGCATAGTTTCCTGGGATTGGCAGGATACTACAGAAGATTCGTAGCAGACTTTGCAAGAATTTCAACACTGCTGACTCGATTGACGTGCAAGGAATCCAATTTTGATTGGTCAGCAGAGTGCCAGATATCATTTGAAGAATTAAAGAAGAGATTGATTTCATCTCCGATTCTCACGCTTCTAGTAGGTTCTGGAGGGTTTATAGTGTATTGCGATGCGTCAGACAAATAACTTGGGTGTGTGTTGATGTAACATAGAAGGGTGATAGATTATGCATCGTAGCAGCTTCGAGATCATAAAAAGAATTATTCGACTCACCATTTGGTCGGTAGTATTTACACTTAAGTTGTGGAGGCATTACTTGTATAGTGATCGGGTGGAAATATTTACAGAGCACAATATCTTAAAGTATGTATTCACTCAGATGGACTTGAACATGAGGCAGATGAGGTGGCCAGAATTGATAAAGGACTATGATGTAGAACTTCAGTACCATCCAAGCAAGACAAATGTGGTAGAAGATGCTCTTAGCAGGAGAGGTAGTATATTTATGTTGACATCGCAGTGGCACATCTTAAAAGATCGTCGAGAAATGGGGATCGAGATAGTACTTCCGCAAGACATAGGAGTATTGGCTAGTTTACAGGTACAATCTACCATTATAGAGAGGATTAAGGAAGCTCAGGTAGAGGATCCGAAAGTTCAGAAGCTCCGAGAGGAATGTGAGTCTGGTCTCAGGAAAGAGTTGATGATTCATGAAGATGGAACTCTTAGGTTTAGAAATTGTCTCTGTGTACCAAGCAGAGATATCCGACAAGAAGTAATGACCGAGGCACACAGTTTCTAGTATTTAATTCATCCACGAGGTACCAAGATATATTAAGATATCAAGCAATATTTCTGGTGGAATGGGATGAAAAGGGAGATAGCACAATTAGTTTCTCGGTGTTTGGTATGTCAGCAAGTAAAGGCCGACCAAAAAAGACCGACAGGATTATTACATCCTCTTCCTATTCTGGAGTAAAAGTAGTAACATATTACGATGGACTTTGTGACCGGTTTACCTAGATCACCAACTGGTCATAATATAGTTTGGGTAATACTAGATCGTCTCACAAAAGTGGCTAAATTTCTTTCTTTTCGAGTAGGGCAATCTATAGAACAATTAGCAGAGATATACATGCGACAGATAGTGAGACAGCACAACATCCCAGTGAGTATTATATCCAATCGAGATATGCAATTTACTTCAAATTTTTGGAAGAGCTTGCACCAGAGTTTAGGCACCAAGTTGAGATTCAGTATCCATCCACAAACAGACGGGCAATCAGAGAGAACCATCCAGACCCTGGAAGATATGCTACGAGCTTGTACTTTATATTTTGGAGGGTCTTAGAAAGATTACCTTCATCTCGTTGAGTTCTCATACAACAACAGTTATCAAGCAAGTATTCAGATGGCACCATTCGAAGCATTATATAGGAGAAGGTGTAGATCATAATTGGCATGGGATGATATAAGTGAGCGAAAGATGTCAGGCCCAAAGATGATCACATAAATAGTAGAATGTGTCAAGCAAATCAGAGAGCGACTTAGGGTTGCGCAAGATATGAATCGTCATTGGGTAGATAGGCATCATAGGACTTTAGAGTTTTGTGTCGTTGACCACGTGTTCTTGCAGATTTTGTCAACCCGTGGAGTCATTAGATTTGGGGTTCACGGGAAGCTTATCGTCTTGCCCTTCCGAGCGGGTGGGCGATATTCTCGAGCAGGTGGGCGATGTTGCTTATCGTCTTGCCCTTCCGCCTTCGCTATGTGAGGTGCACGATGTATTTCTTGTGTCTCCATTGCGTAGGTATATCCCGGATCTGAGTCATATCCTCGACAATTCTGAGCTAGTCGTTGGTACCGACTTGTCTTACGACGAGCAACCAATATCCATTTTGGACCGAAGGGAGAAGGTGCTCAAGAATCGGACCATTCATCTTGTCCGGGTTGTTTGGGGTTTTCACCCTTTGGGAGAGTCGACGTAGGAGAGTGAGGATGATATCCGGTCTCGGTATCCGTACCTGTTCGACACAAAAGGTATATTCATTCTTATGCCTTCGTATCTTGAATCTCGTAATTCATTTACCCATTCTATGTGACACTATTTTTTTCTTATATGCTTGGATTTGATTGCATGTATAGATATGCTTGTAGTTAGCGCAGTGCTTATTCTGATTTCTCTAGCTTGCCTTGAATTTGAATTCTGAGGACGAATTTTTTCATAGGTGGGTAGAGATGTCATTACCCGTTCTAATTGATGAATTATCTTTTGAATACGAACAAGACATCGATTCAGAAAAGAAAGCAAAATCTTTGCAATTTGGATTCTATGAAATTACAACTGATACAAATGATAAATATATATTTTGGGATATATTTATTTCTTGCTTGTATTTATTTCCTTCTTAGAGTATTTCTTGCTAGCATGATAATTATGTTGCATGCATAAAGACTAGACCCATTCTTCGGTTCAATTAGACCCATGGTTTAATTGTTGGGTTGGTTCATTCATGAGTTGAACCTATGGTCTAAACCTCAAACCCTAATTATAAAACCCAATATCTTTCACTCTCTTCCCTCATTCTCTACATTTCCTATTCTTCCTTCATTTAGGCAAGTACACCTTGCACCACATGGAGAAATCTCTTAATTTTAGATTCTTGCTTTTTTTTTGCATTTTATTAGTTTATTATGTTATTATTATGATTGTAAACACTTTTAGTACTTGGAGTTTTCGGTTTTAATGGGTGAATTTGTGTAGATCTACTTTTCTACTTAGTATTTTATTTCTTTCTTGAGTTTTTGGTGGTTTTAATCTACTAAATTATAGTATTTTCAAAAAATAGTTTTTGGGATGGATGTAGCACTTTATTTAGAGCATTTTGGCTTTTAGTTCACTCAATTCAGAGCTAAAATGAAGTTTTTATGAAGGAAATAAAATTTTAATTTTTGGAGTTTCTGCCATGGCCGAACTGCTGACTGGAGAAGACGAAGTCGTATGCGGCCAAGAGATCCATGCGACCTTGACCCATATGCGGCAAGTGAGCATATGCAGCCTTGAGCTCATGTGACCATGTGGCCTGAACTCATGCAACCATGCAGTTTGAGCTCATAAGGCCATGCGGTCTGAAATTATACGGTTATGCGGCCTTGAACTCATGTAAACTCTGTGGTAAGTGACTATACAACCTATGTGGCCCGACTTTCTATGCGACAACTGATTCTATGCGGCAGATGATCCCCATGCGGCCTTGATCCTTATGCGCGCATGCGGCCCCTTGCATACGCTTTAATGGACTAGTTTTGTTTGAATGTTCCTTTGGACTTTATGGGATATATATGTGACTTTGATAACCACAAGAGTATTAGACCCATCTATGTGCCATGACCCGACCACTTGTATCTGTGCTGATACACTTACTACATGCTATATGTTCCTACGTGCTAAGTGTTCTTAAACGATTATATTACATATTTATACTGCGGTGTACATATGCGCTACGCGATATGTGATATGACTTAATCTCTAGCATGGACATAAGGGTTAGTCAATGACCAAGCGTGGCTAAGATTTGTTGATTGTTGCATTACGCTGGGGTGAATCCAAGTTGAACTGCAAAATGACTAGTGGATTCGTGAGCGTGGTCGTACTATGGTACATTATATAAGGAAAATACCATGTGACCACGTCAAATAATTCTAGTTAATAATAGGGTTAACTAGGCAACTAAACTTGTAGAGCATTGGGAGGGAATAGAATCTCGAGATCGTGCCTAACTAGCAACCTCCAGTCATCTGAATTAGGATGTGCAGGCTAGTCCCCATGGATATTATTTAAGTCCTTATTAGTGAATGACAATATTCGACTATTATACTATACTATGTGTTCTATGAGATCTTTGCATGGTGGCCATACGAGGGATCGGTGCACAATACTATGTGTTATGCGATAATTTATGGTTAGGCTGACCATGTTAGTACCTGGTTAGATATGAGGATTCCTATATACATAATATCTCTGGAATAATCCTGACCCCATCTAGTAAGCCTTATAAGTGATTGGCCGATTATGTAACTAAGCTTGTTTGTGTATTGTACCTGCTGTCAAATAGTCTAGGGACATGGATTATCATGGTGCGATGGTCTAACCCTTGTTCTTGTTTGGTTTTAGGGTTAGATTATTGTGTCACGATAGGCTATAAACCGAAACTGTCACTACCCGATTCTAGAAAATAGGGTTTTTTTTTTTTATTTGGTAAATTGTGCATTGTATATAATTAATTATATTTATATTTAATTAGTGATTATATTATTTTTATTGATTATTTTAGGGTTTTGGCTAGTCTGGACCCGTGTCAGACCCTAGTGGACCCATGTCCGACCTAACCCACATCCTTGTGAGACTTATTTTTGGGTTTAAAATATTTATTATATTTTTAGTGGGTTAGTTGGAGAGATTTGGAGTTAGTTTGAGTGCTTTTGGAACCCAAAACCCAAATCCAAGTTAGGGAGGGCATTTTGGTCTTTTGTAGACTTAGGAAACCCTCTTTCTTGTATGTGGCCGACCCCTACACCCCATTCCAGCCCGTGCACACAGCAGCCCCCTTTCTCTTCATTACTTCTTCATCACTTCTTCTTCTTCTTCTTCTTCTTCTCCACTCTTTCTTCTTCCTTTCTTCTTCCACTTCAAGTAAGTGCCATATTTTTCTTCTTTCTTCTTCTATTTTTTATGGTTATTAAACCTAACCCTATATTTTTTCCCCAACCTAGGTGTTTAGAGCCTAGACTTAGTACGGAGGCTAGATTTGGAGGCTTGGAGCTTGAGGGAGGTGATTTCAAGTAGATTGGAGACTTTGGCCTGGGATTCCAACTCCCAAGAGGTAAACCCTAACTTTTCTCTTGCTAATTACTCTTATGTAGTATAATTAGTGGTTTAGAACCTTCCTAGACCCTAAGCCTACCGTGGGAGGAAGTTGGAACAAGTTTGGTTGTGTTTGGAGACTTTGACATTAGATTTTGTGTCAATTTTGGGTTGAATCCGAAATTGGCCTAATTTTGGGTGATGTCCTAGGTTAGACGGACCTAGGTAGACGTTGTCGGGTGTCTTGAGGGTGAGTGATTTTCTCCGTTCGGACACGTGAAGTCGTGTCGCGGAGAAACGGGCGTTTCGGGCATTTTTGGGGTTTTCGCCGTCGCTGGTTCTAAGTGCGTGCGCGTTTTCGCCATGGGCCTAGAATCGACGGGGTAGCATTTTTCTAGGATCTAGACATCGTTTAGAACCCGTGGGTAAATTTTGGGCCGATTCCGAGTTGGTTTGGTGTGCGTTTCAGGAGGTTTTCTGAACCGCACACCGCGTGTTCGTCGAAATGACCGAACGGCCATTTCGACTTGGTTTCGTAGTTTTGGGCTTGTGTGCGCGTTGGGTTAGCTTTGGGGAGTATGTGCTAGAATTTTTGGGTTATATTTTATATATATATATATATAGGTGTTTGTGTGCGTAGGGGTGGTTGTGTGCGTGTTGGTGAGCGTTGTGTTGTGTTGTGTTGTGTTGTGTTGTGTTTGGTGTTTATGTGTCTATATATATATATATATATTTATGTATGTGTGTCTATATATGTATATATATTTATATGTATGTGTGTGTATATACCTATATTTGTGTGTGTGTATGTGTATTAGTGTGAGTGTTTGTATATATATATATATATATATATATATATATATATATATATATATATATATATATATATATGTATAAGTGTGCGTGTATGTGTATATGTATATATATATATATCAATGTTTATGTGTATATATATATTTAAGTTTGTGTGTGTTTATATATATATAGATATGTGTTTTTATATATATATAGATAAATGTATGTGTGTGTATATGTGTGTATAAATATATATGTTAGTGTGTGTGTGTAAGAATATATATATAAGTATGTGTGTATATATATATAGTGGTATATATATATATATATATATATATATATATATATATATATATATATGTGTGTGTGTGTGTGTGTGTGTGTGTGTCTTGGTGTGATTATGTGGGCGTTTGTATTTGTGTGTGTGGTCGTGTGCATGCGTGTTTGTGTTGAGGCGAGGCAGTGCAGCGAGCGAGCAGTGGGGGCAGCAGTGCGCGCTGCAGCGTACTGCACAGCAGCAGCAGCAGCTGCCCACAGCAGCTGCAAGCAGCAGCAGATGTTAGCAGCAGCAGCAGCAGCGGGGGTAGCAGGTGAGTGAGGGGGAGAGATATAGATCTATATTATCTATATAGATAGGTAGATAGTTAGATCAATAGATAGATAGATAATAGATTAGATAGATAGTTAGATAGATAGATATAAATATATAGCTAGTTAGATAAATATATAGTTAGATAGATACGTAGATTGATAGATAGATAGGTAATAGATAGATAGATAGTTATATCTATCTAAGTGTATAGATATATATATACATATAGCTATATATATGTATAGATACTAGATAGATACTAGATATATATACATATTGAGAGTGTGTGTGGGTATGTGTATATGTGTGTTGTGGATACCTATATATATATGCATATAGATACTTAGATATGTATAATATATGATAGATATAGATGGTTTAGCCTAGATTATTAACTTGGAGTATATCTATAAGCATAGTTAGCTAACTAGAGGGTTAGTTAGAGGGGTATTGGGCGATATCTTAATACCTTGAGATATCAAGGTATCTCAATACCTTGAGATATCCAAGGTATTGAGTTTCGAGCGGGATTTTTGAGCGTTTGCCTTGGAATAATATTGGAGTGATTTTTATATGTATATGTGTATATATTTACGCGTGCTAGCATAGGTTTTAGCGGGTTTAGACGGGGTGCGTGGCCTAGATCGAGGTATCGGATACCGAGGGTATCCCTGTATCTCGAGGAGGCGAGTTTGAGAGTTTACTAGCTTAATGAGCTAGTTTTGACCTAGAATTTTTGGGACATCCTAGTTTGACCTAGCTTTGACCATAATTGTCCTCGTGGACCATAAAAGTCAACATTTGACCTAGTTTTGACCTAGAGTTGACTTTTTGGACCCCGGGTTGACTTTTTGACCCAAATTTCACCGGTTTGATCCGTTCGACCTAGAATATCCCTAGAAGCCTGTTTTTAATTATTTTATATCAGTTTAACTCCTTAAAACCCTGTTTAATTCTGCTTTTTGCAATAGGTTCTTGCGACACCGGTCCGGATCTCGATCCTCTTCAGTTGCTCAGGACATCAGGCGAGTACCTACCTCTGATAGTTTCTATTTCATGATAGCATTTATATCACCTGTTCTAGGACTGTAATATTTGATTCTGACACATTGTTACACGAGCTGGTACTAGTGGATCCCGTCATGAGATGCTATCCCCCTTACCGTGTTCAGCGGGTACTCTATCACGTGTATTTCATCATGTGCTTCGGGTATTGATTATCATGTGCTATCATGTGCTACTTGTGCTCTCGCCTTCATGTGTGCGAGCTACTTATCATGTACGTAGCGTGTCATGGTTGGATCCAAGAGTATTAGTGGGGGAGGGGAGTAGGAGTTGGTTATGTGATCAAAACCAAACAGTATTCATGTGTATGTTGGTTATGCAACTCACGCATAACGGAGTTATCGTAGTGTTTTTCATGTGCAACCTAAGCCGATCATATAACGAACTTGTGCTCAAGGCACTTAGCTAGTATTCATATTTTCTCATATGCAGTTACTTCTCTACTTGTATTGTTCTCCAGTTTACTTTGCAGCTACTTTATCTGCTCTACCATGTATTTATTTTCTGTGTATCTTGTATACTTTTCTATTGCTCGTCATATACACCTTACCATGTATTTGGAGTTGCTTTCAGAGTTATGTACTTCGCTCCAGTCCTGACTGGACATATTTTTTCCAGAGGATCCTGAGGATTTCTGCCCGACGTTCTACGGGCCGGGTGTCGATGAGTGCTGCGACCCCGAGACTGAGGAGGAGACCGTTGAGGAGACGCCTTTAGCGCCCTAGTTAGCTAGGTGGGTTTCCTGGGATGTTCCCAGTTGATTATATTTTGGATGTTTGTACTTATTATTTTGCTGCTGTGGTGTTGTAGATATTATAGACTTGGACTGCATATTTTGGATATTGTCTTGCTCTCTTTGGTTCTGTTTCTTTGTTGATATCATATCATGCTTTATTCTTCTCCTAGTTATTGTGATTGAGAGTTTATATATATTGCGTGGTTGCCCTCCTTTTGGAGAGGATATTGACAGGTTTTTGTGAGATAGATGGTTGACCTAGAATGAACCTTTACAGCATTCTACCGCCGATTCTGCGGCGTAGGCTGGATGTACCCACCACTCATGCCCAATTTTTTTGGTGCGGGTCGTGATAGAAACTATGAGACAGAAAATATATATATATATATATATATATATATATATATATATATATATATATATATATATATATATATATATATATATATATATTATAAACCTGGGTTTTTTATTCGTTCTTTACTTGTGGTACTTGCTAGTTGGGGTCTAACCCTAATGGTTTTGCATGGCCAGGTTTAGAGCCATCACCCGAGAATCAAGCGTACTTATCGTTAACAATGGCGCGCACCAGACGGATGACTATTGAAGAAAAATGAGTTGGTTTCGTCTCCCTCCTCATTATTGTACACTTTACTTATTTTGGACATTTAACCACCGACCCTTGTTAGCCATGAATCTGGACATTTAGTTTTCCTACATGATTATTATTATTAATCAGGCTGCAGCTGATCATGGACATATACTTTTGATACTCTACCAGCTTTCTTATTTTGCACAGCTGGTTTCCAGAATATCGTGGCGGGGCATTTGGAACGCCTTACTACCTTGTCATATATGTTCTATGTTTACTTTTCTTTCTTGACTGATTGAGACAATAAATATGATGTGTGACCCTAAGTGACTTGCTTGTAGTATGCATCCCTTGTCTAGTTACAGCCGTGACCGTCGTACGATATTTTATATCTTATACGAGGGAGCTGGCCATGTCCGTCTTTGTATTCCGGTACTGAGACGTGACAGTCTTACTAGATTAATAACAGCCATGCATGACACGAGTGGGTTGTCGGATTTTACCCTTAGCCGTTCGCATATCGACAAAGTATTTTAAATCACATTGATTAGTTTATTCCTATTTGCTTCTCCCATATTTGCCATTATTTTCTATGATCTCTTGTGATTATTGTACCTCATTGCCATGACAGGACTTCAATAGTTCGTTATTCCGGTTGCCTTATTATGATTTCAATTTTGTTGCCAATTTGTATTCTTTACTATTTATTACCTCATAGCTTCTACCATGTGTTGGAACTATTTTTAATGTGATGTACTCGTTCCAATCCTGACTGGATAACAACATTTTAGGTGACTACGATGAGGATGAGATCACCATACATTATGGACCGTATGTTGGCGACATAGATAAGCCTAATCTTGCCCTTTAGGAGGATCATGGAGAGTTAGCATCTCAGACACCGGTTGGGATTGACTAGTTTAGTAAAGTAGTTATTTTAGTTAGCTGGTTTGGACCAGATTGTTCTCTGGGATTTTTAGTTATATTTTGGGATATTATCAGTTCAAATTTTAGTAATGTTTGGGAGACTCTTTGGACCCACATTTGAGACTATTATTTATTTATTATTTTTTGTGCCTTCATTTAATTTAGTGCCTGTGATTAAGTATAGTGTGGATATGTATATATATGTTGTGAGTTATATATTATATTTGTAGCTTATTGTACATCGTTCTACCACCGATACTGTGGTATAGGTTGGGCGTGCTCATGTCACATGCCCAAATTTGGGGTGCGAGTCGTGACATATTTTTATGATGGCCTATGCAGGTCAGATTTCGCATAAGGTTGAGAACTCGTGGTGGTACTTAAGTTAGTTGTACTATTGCGAGCCTTCCATAGGATATAAGATATTAGGAATAGGAAAATACTAAATAACAACTAGTATTCTGCTATGTTTAATTACTAACCCTTATTTTCCTCTGAGTTATCGGACGTCCCTCATGATTGCTGTCCTTCTTGAATACTACCTTATCTTTTGCCATATTAATTGAATCCTTATAGTTTTTAACCTTTCAGAATGCCATCCAAGACTAGAGTGCGCGGTTCCAGAGCTAATGGTGCTATTCCCATACCTCCCGTATCTCATGAGGCCTCATCAGCTGGATTTGGAGGCCTTCCTCCTCCTCCTCCTCCTCCTCCGCTACTACATAAGATCTTCAGAAGTATGATGGAGGCACAGAGAGCTCAGGAAGAGGCCTAAAGGCAGCAAACATAAATGTTAAGGGCAAGAATAAAAAATACCCAATAGGTTGTCCTAGCAGCCATGGAGAGGGTTACCCAACAACCGCAACAGCAGCCCGCTCAGCCGAGGGTGGGCAACATCCATGACTTCAAGAAAATGGAGCCATGGACGTTCAAGGGGACTGAGGGAATCCTCTACGCAGACGAGTGTCTCAAGGATATCGAGCAGATCATGAGGGTTTCCTGGATTTCAGAGGACCTAAAGATTAAAGTTGTGGGCTTGCAGCTTCACGATATCGCCTACATTTGGTTCAGAAATGAGCCCAGACTTGCTGATCCGAATCTGACATGGGACCAGTTCGAGGACCTCTTCAAGAGGAAATTCTTTCCTGCAGTGGCCGAAGGAGTTTTAGAGAAGCAATTCCAGAAATTGGAGCAGAACGGGATGGCTATGGATGAGTACGCTACAGAGTTTGGCAGGCTAAACCGATTTGCAGAGTACATTGGCAGAGGCTCAGAGAGTCGAGGTAGATATGGTCCTTCGGACCAAGAGGAACCGGGATGCTTACGGCAGTAATGGTAGTCAGGTGCCAGCAAAGCGTCCACAGTTTCAACCAAGGACCTTCCCGCAATACCAGTAGTATCGTGCCCCAGTCAGAGCCTCAGCTCAACAGGTGTAGCGTCATCCATAGAGGCAAGTATAACTAGATTCCCTATGCAACTATAGCTAGAATCTATGGCACTCAAGGGAGGTCTGCAGGAAAAGATTGGGTGTGTTCTTATTTTGTAGATAGCCTGCGTATTAGATGAGAGGGTGTCCTAATACACCTCCTATAGGTGGAACCTCAGCCCATAGAGGACCAGTTGGACTAGTAGTGGCCCCGTAGCAGAGGGAACCACCACTTCCTATGCAGCAGCAACTGTTTGCCCAGCACCAACAGAGAGGAGCTCCACAGCAAGGCCAAGCTTTTGTAATGACGGTCGAGAAGACATAACCCATGGGTGATGTGATAGCAGGTTCTATTATTTTTGACTCATTTCCAGCTACTGATTTATTCGATTATAGTGCATCACATAGCTTCATATATGTATCTTTCGTGCTAAAACATAGTTTAGTAAAAGAACCCTTTGGTAGGAGTTGTAAGATCACGAATGGTGGAGGCATTATCCTAGTCAGTGATACTTGCAAGGGGCATCGTGTTACCTTAGGAGGCCAAGATTTGGATGCTAGTTTACTCATAATGCCACTTCCGAGTTTTGACGTTGTTCTTGGAATGGATTGATTGAGTAGGTACCATGCTAGCATAGAATGTCATGGAGGAAGTATGTTGTTCCACCCTCACGGAGTGTCACGCCCCAGTCCCAAAATAAGTAGGACTAGGAATACGTAACACGCCAGCCATATGTATACGAACTCCAATATATGGAAATCATATACACACGTACGCTGTACATGAATATCCAATCCACAGTAGTAAATATATGTCACAACAAGTCACACGCAGTTCTATATCTCATCCACAGCACAAATAATAGAATAAAGAAAATCAATAACTGAATATCAAAGAAGCAGTCTCAAATAGTAATCTCAAAGTGTGATAGTCGGGTGGAAACAAATCCACTACCAATCGACTACAATAAACTACTAAAGAGAGAAGAGAATAAACTCTAATATAAGAATAAACGTCTAGAAAAGAATAGCAACTGGAATCTCTAAACAGCTGCAATGAATCACATATAATCAGAAGGTAAGATCTCCTCAGGCTGATAGGTAGCATCAGGTCCAGGTCCATACTCCTGCGGGTACTCCTGCTCACCTATATCTGGAAGGGACCAGGTCCTCAGAGGGACATAACAAGATACAAAAAATACATGCCAATAAAGTACTGAAAATAAACATCCATTGGGGTCGCCTAACCATCTATGTGAATACAGTTTGAGAACAACTTTCTAACAAGTGGGCTATCTGGCCATAAATAGGATTGGCATAGTTCTCTTGGAGATCCAGGGGCCTACAAAGGCACGACGACTTTCGAACGTCGGAGGCCCGCCATGATAATATATAGGGGTCATCATGACCGCGTATCTCCGGCGGAGCGTACGGGTTACACAAGGAAAGTACAAAGGAGCCCAAATGCGGTACTTGTTGTTCTCCCCACCCAATGCTCTAAGCATGTCATGTCCATGACACGATAATACCTCTAATAACCGCCAGGTCTACTAGCATGCAAAGTTTCTATTGGCAGTTATCCCTATCCGTCGCACGACCTATACGTACTAGTGGCCAGCCGAATACGCAAGTCCGTGTCCTACATGTGACTCACACTCGTGTATGAATAGTGTCATGGCCAATGAAACATAAATGCCTCATGAAAATGGGGTAGTCTCATAAAATAGGTCCAATGCATATACATAAATAAAAACATAGTACGACGACACCGTCGGTGCACCCAAGTTTCCTTGGACGCGCAGTTTATATAGCAGTTTAAAATAGATGAACTAAATAAACAGAAAATAAACATGCATGCCTCATATGGAATGTAAAAATAGTACAATGGCAAAGTATACTTGCCTGGCAAGAAATCTGTAAGTGTACGCGCCCAAATGTCAAGGACACTGAAACTGGAACTAAGGACTCCGAACAAACGTTTCCGGATTCTGAAATAAATATTATCAACGTTTCCGGAATGAGAAAAATAGCTAAAAAGCACAACCCTTTCGTCCAATTTGGACACAGGGGCAAAACGGTAATTTCGGGTAAAAGTGGGGTCCACGTGTGGCCCACTTTACACCGAAAAGTGTGCCAAGGGTAACAGTCTCTAAATGGGACAAACTATAGGTCAAACAACTCTAGATGTCAATACGAACCCAACGGTATGTCCAAATGTGGATTCCGATGGACCGAACACTATTTTGTCCAAAAAGTCAACTGTGGGCCCGCCAATTGGCGATCTGGTCAACCGTCTCAGAAATGCGTGAATTTTGGGTCACAGGACCAGCGCGTTACCACGAGTCCAGTGACATAAGTTTTGTCACAATCTGACAAGCGTGCACAAAATACGTGCGAGTTCCACAAAAGTTGCGACACGAAATGTGTCTACAGATACGGCCTGATTCCGGCGCGTGCACGCCTCCGGATCAGTCCCCACAAAATTTCACGTGTCCGGTTATGCTGTGTGCACCATGTGGTACACTTGGCACACGGCGGGGCGGTCCCGTTTGTCGGGGCGTGCTCCGTTTTTCAATTTTTGGAAAACCGGAAAAAGTGGGTGCGCGCAGTTTTGTGACGAATTTAACTATGTCCACAGCGACTAATATCATAGGGTTATTTTACATAAATTAAACTAGGTCAGGAATTCTACTGGTATCAAAAAGAATCACCAAATTCGGATCTCTATGGTGGGAGATACGAACTCGGCAATACGGGTGGTCATTATGAAATTCTGCGATTCCAGAATTGGGTCTGTCCGTCCACTTTGGACCCTATTTTTCACCTAGGGGTACACGTTTTCCGAGGTTGGCTATAAAACGAATATTGGAGAGGGTTAAGGGGTGATCATACCTATGAAAACGGAACAGCGTTTGGTCGAGCTAGTCGACGGGAAATCGCGCCGGAGCGAAGGTGCCTCGAGTGGGAAACTGCAGTTCGCGAGGTCGGCGTCGACGGGATGGTTGGATGGCTTCTCTGGCTGCGGTGACGGCTCTAGATGGGAAGAGGGGGGTCTGGAAATATTAGGTTAGGGTTTTTGAGAGCTAATATATATATATATATATATATATATATTATAGGGAAAGAGAGAGATGGATTGGAGCGGGTCATTCTTCTGCGGGAACAATTAAAGGGTCTGGGAAGTAATAAGAGGGGGCGGGTCCATTGGGATCAAAGTGCTCGGTTATGCAAGTGCTGTAGGGTGGGACTCTAAATGTGAATATTTGCTAAGGAGTTAAGCAACTGCTATGGAATAGTAATTATTACCATTATTATTATTATTATTATTATTATTATTATTATTATTATTCTTCTTCTTATTATACTTAGTTACTTATTTAATTCTTTCTTTTTCCTTTCTTTCTTTTTCTTTTTTTTTAAATATATATATACACATATATATATATTTGTATATATATATATATATATATATATATTCACACAAAAGAAAATTATAGATTAGGGTAATGCACATCATTAGGCTAGCAACAGCTCAAGGGGTCTCCTACATGGAATAAATTCCTAAAAATTTCTGATGGTCCCATAAGTCATCTAAGGGCCCGAACACCTAATATAAAAATTATTAAAAATCTATTTCTCCTATTTAGACCTAATTACTACAATTTAATTAATAATTAATAAATAAAGGGTATATACGATTTTCTAGGAAGGGGATTTTACATTCTACCCAACTTGTAAAAATTTCGTCCTCGAAATTAAAATTAAGCCACGATAGAATGCAAGGATGGTATAAGATATAAATTAACAATGTAAATTCATACCTTGGTCTGGGAATAGGTTCGGAAAACGCTTGCGTATGTCGTCCTCGCGCTCCCAAGTTGATTCTCCTGGCGCGCCATGCCTCCATGCTACGCGAACCAAGGGAATAGACTGGTTCCTCAATACCTTCTCTCGACGATCAAGGATTCCCACGGGTTGCTCTTGATATGACAGGATCGGCCCAATGGTGATCTCTGAATGGTCGAGAACATGACTACTGTCTGCCACATATCGCCTAAGCTGCGACACATGGAATACGTCATGTACTCCCTCCAGTGAAGGTGGTAGCGCAAGTCGATATGCCACCTCTCCAACTCTCTCGAGCACGTCAAATGGTCCAATATACCTTGGACTCAACTTGCCGCGCCCTCCGAATCGGATGGTGCCTCTGGTCGGTGATATCCTCAAGAAGACGTGATCGCCCTCTTTGAACTCCAAGGGACGACGATGAAGGTCTGCCCACTGCTTATGCCTGTCTTGCGCTGCTCACAAGTGTCCCTGAATCTTCTTGACTGTCTCTACAGTGTTGACCACCAACTCGGGTCCCAAAATCTGATGTTCTCCCACGTCACTCCAACACACAGGAGACCTACATTTTCTTCCATACAATGCTTCAAACGGAGCCATCTGTATACTCGCTTGATAGCTATTGTTGTAAGAAAACTCTACAAGATGTAGGTGGTCCTCCCATGATCCTCCGAAGTCTAACATGCAAGCTCTTAACATGTCCTCCAAGGTCAGAATAGTACGCTCCGACTGCCCATCTGTCTGCGGGTGGTAATATGTGCTGAACTTCAGACGAGTACCAAGACTCTCTTGCATGCTCCTCCAAAAGTGCGAGGTGAAGCGCGAATCTCTGTCCGATACAATGCTGACTGGTATGCCATGCAATCTCACGATCTGCCTCATATATAAGTCAGCTAAAGCTTCTGTAGACTGACCCACTCTAAAAGGTATAAAATGGGCTGACTTGGTGAGTCGGTCCACTATTACCCATACTGCATCTCTCCCACTTGGACTCTTGGGAAAACCCATAACGAAGTCCATAGTGATGTGCTCCCACTTCCACTCTGGAATCGGAAGTGGTTGCAATAATCCTGCTGTCCTCTGGTGCTCCGCCTTCACTTGTTGACATACCAGACATTTAGCTACAAAATGAGCTATCTCTCGCTTCATTCCATGCCACCAAAAGTGCTGTCGTAAGTCACGATACATCTTGGTGCCTCCAGGATGAATAAAATAGATCAAAATATGAGCCTTTGTCATCAGCTCCTGTCGAATCTCCCCATTTGGAACATAAAGACGGTCACCATATCGTAATGTTCCATCCTCATGAATGCGCAATCCGGTTTGCTCTCCAGCCTCTGTCCTTTCCTTCAGTCTCCTGAATCTGGCATCTGTAGGCAAAGCTGCCTTAATCCTCTCTACCAATGATGATTGAACTTGTAAGTTGGCTAGTGTCCCATCTGCTCCGGGTACTATCACTTCAATGCCAAGCTCTTGCAAATCCTCCAAAAGTTCCCTCTGTGCTGTCAAGAAGTAAGCTGCTGGCTTCCGGCTTAACGCGTATGCTACCACGTTAGCCTTGCCTGGATGATAATATAGCTCTATCTCGAAATCTTTTATCAATTCGAGCCATCGATATTGCCTCATATTTAACTCCTTCTGCGTGAAGACGTACTTGAGGCTTTTGTGGTCTGTATAGATCTCCACTCGTTCCCCATATAAGTAATGTCTCCATAGCTTCAGGGCAAATACAACGACTGCAAGTTCCAAGTCATGAGTCGGATAATTCTTCTCATGTACTCGTAACTGCCTAGATGCATATGCAATCACCTTGCCATGCTGCATCAATACGCATCCCAAGCCTTTTCCTGATGCGTCACTGTAGATCACGTAACCTCCTGATCCTGACGGAATTGCCAATACTGGTGCTGTAGTCAGTCGCTTCTTCAACTCTTCAAAGGCTGCTTGACACTCGTCAGTCCATATGAATTTTTGATCCTTACAAGTCAGACGAGTCATAGGTGCCGCTATCCTTGAGAAGTTTTCCACGATACGTCGGTAATATCCCGCAAGTCCAAGGAAACTCCTCACCTCTGCTGCTGATTTAGGAACAGGCCATGTCTCAACTGCTGAGATCTTCTCTGGATCAACAGAAATACCATCTCCTGTAACAACATGTCCAAGAAATGAAACTCTGTCCAAGAAGAACTCATATTTGCTGAGTTTAGCATATAACTGCTCTCTCCTCAAAGTCTCTAGAATAATCCGCAGGTGCTCCTCGTGCTCCTCGTGGCTCTTCGAATAGACAAGTATATCATCTATGAAGACGACCACGAACTGGTCCAAGTACTGGTGGAAGACTCGATTCATCAAGTCCATGAAGATCGCTGGAGCATTGGTCAATCCAAATGGCATGACCAAAAACTCGTAGTGCCCATATCTTATTCTGAATGCGGTCTTCGGAATATCCTGCTTCCGTACCTTCACTTGGTGATATCCCGATCTCAGATCTATCTTCGAGAATACCTTAGCTCCACTGAGTTGATCAAACAGGTCATCAATGCGTGGCAATGGATATTTGTTCTTCACTGTCACTGCATTCAAGGCTCTGTAGTCAATGCACATACGTACTGACCCATCCTTCTTGGGTAAAAACAACACTGGTGCTCCCCAGGGTGATGCACTCGGTCGGATGAAACCTTTCTCCTCTAGCTCTTTTAACTGTGCCTTCAGCTCGTCCATCTCCTTCTTCGCCAGTCTGTAAACATACGATGCTATAGGTGCTGCTCCGGGTGCTAGTTCAATTGAAAACTCTACGTCTCTGTCTGGGGGTAGTCCTGGCAAATCCTCTGGAAAGACGTCTAGAAATTCTGAAATAATGGGATGATAGACAACATCTTCCATTGCGAGCTGCATACCATCAAGGGTTTCTGTGGATCCTCGGGTAAACTCAAGTTCAGGCTGGCCTGGTACCTTAAAAAGAATGCTTCCTCCAAAGCAATCGAAGAAAGCGTGGTTCTTGCTCAGCCAGTCCATTCCAAGCACAATATCAAAAGACGGCATAGGAAGGACTAAGAGTTGGGCATTCATCTCCCTGCCACGTATCACTATAGGGCCCGATCTACAAACTCGACTAACTGGTACAACTCCTCCTCCGGTTAGTATTCTAACACAACTAGATAATGGTGTAGAAGCAATATTGTGTTTGGCAATAAAACTAGATGATATGAATGAGTGGGTGGCTCCCGTATCAAATAATGTCACAGCAGAAAAAGTAAAAGCAAGGGTAATACCTGCTATGACATCCACCTCAAGATCCAGGTCATCTACCTCTAATGCAAAAGCTCTCCCGTTCCTCTGTGGCTGTCCATGTCCGGTCCTCATATACTGCTCCTCCTGAGTGGGTAGCGGGGGTCCTCTCTGAACTCCTCCTGCTGCTGGGGGACGGGGTGCTCCCGGTCCGGTCATCTGTTGGGCTGGCTTCGGTGCTGGAAGCGCTAGTCTCTGAACTGGTGGTGGGAGTGTCGATATCTGCATTGGGCAGTCTCTCGCCATGTGTTGCCCGGAGCCACATCTCAGACACTGACCCAAGCGAGTCCGACAATCTCTCACTACATGTCCGCGTTTCCCACAATAATTGCAGTAGGGCTTCTCTGGATTCTGGTATGGTCCAGCTCTGTGTTGCTAATGCTGCTGTGCTAAGGGACGTCTGATAGGTCCTCCCTGTTGTGTCCTGGCTGGTCCTTGATGTATCCTTGCTGATCCTTGTTGTGTCCTCAGCTGACCTCCCTTTCCTCTACTAATGGTTTCCTGAAATCTGGCCTCTGTCAGTAGTTCAGCGTAAGAGACTCGGGACTGCGAGCTTATATAATGTTGTAGCTCCTAGGTCAGTCCTCGATGAAATCTCTTAGCCTTAGCCAAGTCATCTGGTATCAAAGCAGCGCCATATTTGCTGAGTCGACTAAACTCGGCATCATACTCGTCCACGGTTCTGTTCCCCTGCTCTAAGTGAAGAAACTGATCATACAAGGTGTCCCTGACAGTGTCCGGGAAGTACTTTCCCTCAAAGAACTCCAAGAACTGCTCCCAAGTCTGGTAAGTACCCAACTGGCGCTCCATGGATTCCCACCAGTGATGGGCATTACCATCTAGAAGCGTCCGTACACCCGTCATCCATAGGTCCGTAGGTAACTGTGATGCCTCCAGTAGCTTCTGTGTGTGAGTGATCCAGTTGGTGGTCTCCTCGGGGCTCTCAGTGCCCTTGTACTGCCTTGCACCCATCTGAACAAAATTCTTTACTGACCCAACCTTAGCTCGAGGTACTGGAGCTAGTGTTTGGGCTGGTACAGTAGCATGTGCAGCCATCCTCTCCAGTGCTGCCAAAAATTCTTGCCTCTGCTCGACTGCCTGCTGCCTCTGCTCGGCTGCCTGCTGCCTCTGTTCCTGTATCATCATCTGAAAGAATTGGAACATCTGCGCTTGGCCATCTTGCGGTACTGGGGCAGGTGGAAGGTTCTCTATAGGTGAAGCGGGAAGATCAGATGGAACTGGGGTGTGAGTCTGTCCATCTGGTCCCGGAAGCCTAGGAATCGTTGGGGTCCCCCCCTGAGTCTGCCCATTGACTCCCGAAGTTACGTCGCCATCGGCGGCAGTGCATCCATTCTGCAAATCCATCTCTCTGCAGTTGATGTACGAAACGATTAGAAAAAGTACAGGAATCAAACAGGATGCAAGTATTAAATAGGAAGGATGAGTGTCAATCAAGTGTGGATGAGATCCTTATACTCTATTCCTATACGCAGGCTTGTTCGGTACAGTTACGTAATCGAGACAATATATTCTTGACCTGCATGGGCCACCACAAAAACATGTCACGCCCCAGTCCCAAAATACGTAGGACTAGGAATACGTAACACGCCAGTCGTATGTATACGAACTCCAATATATGGAAACCATATACACACGTACGCTGTACATGAATATCCAATCCACAGTGGTAAATATATGTCACAACAAGTCACACGCAGTTCTATATCACATCCACAGCACAAATAATAGAATAAAGGAAATCAATAACTGAATATCAAAGAAGCAGTCTCAAATAGTAATCTCAAAGTGTGATAGTCGGGTGGAAACAAATCCACTACCAATCGACTACAATAAACTACTAAAGAGAGAAGAGAATAAACTCTAATATAAGAATAAATGTCTAGAAAAGAATAGCAACTGGAATCTCTAAACAGCTGCAATGAATCACATATAATCAGAAGGTAAGATCTCCTCAGGCTGATAGGTAGCATCAGGTCCAGGTCCATACTCCTGCAAGTACTCCTGCTCACCTATATTTGGAAGGGACCAGGTCCTCAGAGGGACGTAACAAGATACAAAAAACATATGCTCATAAAGTACTGAAAATAAACATCCATTGGGGTCGCCTAACCATCTATGTGAATGCAGTTTGAGAACAACTTTCTAACAAGTGGGCTATCTGGCCATAAATAGGATTGGCATAGTTCTCTTGGAGATCCAGGGGCCTACAAAGGCACGATGACTTTCGAACGTCGGAGGCCCGCCATGATAATATATAGGGGTCATCATGACCGCGTATCTCCGGCGGAGCGTACGGGTTACACAAGGAAAGTGCAAAGGAGCCCAAATGCGGTACTTGTTGTTCTCCCCACCCAATGCTCTAAGCATGTCATGTCCATGATACGATAATACCTCTAATAACCGCCAGGTCTACTAGCATGCAAAGTTTTTATTGGCAGTTATCCCTATCCGTCGCACGACCTATACGTACCAGTGGCCAGCCGAATACGCAAGTCCGTGTCCTACATGTGACTCACACTCGTGTATGAATAGTGTCATGGCCAATAAAACATAAATGCCTCATGAAAATGGGGTAGTCTCATAAAGTAGGTCCAATGCATATACATAAATAAAAATATAGTACGACGACACCGTCGTTGCACCCAAGTTTTCTTGGACGCGCAGTTTATATAGCAGTTTAAAATAGATGAACTAAATAAACAAAAAATAAACATGCATGCCTCATATGGAATGTAAAAACAGAACAATGGCAAGGTATACTTGCCTGGCAAGAAATCTGTAAGTGTACGTGCCCAAATGTCAAGGACACTGAACCTGGAACTAAGGACTCCGAACAAACGTCTCCGGATGCTGAAATAAACATCATCAACATTTTCGGAATAAGCAAAATAGCTAAAAAACACACCCCTTTCGTCCAATTTGGACACAGGGGCAAAACGGTAATTTCGGATAAAAGTGGGGTCCACGTGTGGCCCACTTTGCACCGAAAAGTGTGCCAAGGGTAACAGTCTCTAAATGGGACAAACTATAGGTCAAACAACTCTAGATGTCAATACGAACCCAACGGTATGTCCAAATATGAATTCCGATGGGCCGAACACTATTTTGTCCAAAAAGTCAACTGTGAGCCTGCCAATTGGCGATCTGGTCAACCGTCTCAGAAATGCGTGAAATTTGGGTCACAGGACCAGCGCGTTACCACGAGTCCAGTGACACAAGTTTCGTCACAATCTGACAAGCGTGCACAAAATACGTGCGAGTTCCACAAAAGTTGCGATACGAAATGTGTCTGCAGATACGGCCTGATTCCGGCGCGTACACGCGTCCGGATCAGTCCCCACAAAATTTCACATGTCCGGTTACGCTGTGTGCACCATGCGGTACACTTGGCACACGGCGGGGCAGTCCCGTTTGGCAGGGCGCGCTCCGTTTTCCAACTTTTAGAAAACCGGAAAAAGTGGGTGCGCGCAGTTTTGTGACGAATTTAACTATGTCCACAGCGACTAATATCATAGGGTTATTTTACATAAATTAAACTTGGTCAGGAATTCTACAGGTATCAAAAAGAATCACCGAATTCGGATCTCTGCGGTGGGAGATACGAACTCGGCAATACGGGTGGTCATTATGGAATTCTGCGATTCCAGAATTGGGTCTGTTCGTCCACTTTGGACGCTATTTTTCACCTAGGGGCACACGTTTTCCGAGGTTGGCTATAAAACGAATATTGGAGAGGGTTAAGGGGTGATCATACCTATGAAAACGGAACAGTATTTGGTCGAGCGATTCGACAGAAAATCGCGCCGGAGCGAAGGTGCCTCGAGTGGAAAACTGCAGTTCGCGAGGTCGGCGTCGACGGGATGGTTGGATGGCTTCTCTGGCTGCGGTGATGGCTCTAGATGGGAAGAGGGGGGTCTGGAAATATTAGGTTAGGATTTTTGAGAGCTAATATATATATATATATATTATAGGGAAAGAGAGAGATGGATTGGAGCGGGTCATTCTTCTGCGGGAACAATTAAAGGGTCTGGGAAGTAATAAGAGGGGGCGGGTCCATTGGGATCAAAGTGCTCGGTTATGCAAGTGCTGTAGGGTGGGACTCTAAATGTAAATATTTGCTAAGGAGTTAAGCAACTGCTATGGAATAGTAATTATTACCATTATTATTATTATTATTATTATTATTATTATTATACTTAGTTACTTATTTAATTCTTTCTTTTTTCTTTCTTTCTTTTTCTTTTTTTTAAATATATATATACACATATATATATTTGTATATATATATATATATATATATATATATATTCACACATAAGAAAATTATAGATTAGGGTAATGCACATCATTAGGCTAGCAACAGCTCAAGGGGTCTCCTACATGGAATAAATTCCTAAAAAATTTTGATGGTCCCATAAGTCATCTAAGGGCCCGAACACCTAATATAAAAATTATTAAAAATCTATTTCTCCTATTTAGACCTAATTACTACAATTTAATTAATAATTAATAAATAAAGGGTATATACGATTTTCTAGGAAGGGGGTTTTACACGGAGAGCCAGAATTTGAGTTTGTTAGAGGAGTAGTAGAACAGGGCGATGGGATTATTTGTGGAGCCATGGTAGAGGAGAAGGGCTTGCCCCATCCCATTATTGCTAAGTTCCTAGATGTGTTTACCGAGGAGTTGCCAAGATTTCATCGAATAGAGATTTAGAATTCTTAATTGACTTAGTATCGGGAGCAGAGCCGGTGCCACAGCAGGTCTACCAGATCAACAATAAAGAGCTATCAGAGATGAAGAAGCAGATTGATGAATTGTTAGACAAGGGTTTCATTAGATCGATTTCCTTATCTTGGAGAGCTCCCATCTTATTTTTACCAAAGAATGATGGGTCGGTTTGAATGTGCATCGACTACAGGGCCCTGAATAATCTCACCATCAAGAACAAATACCCTCTACCAAGGATAGATGATCTTTTCGATTGGTTGAGTGGCTCTAGAGTATTTTCAAAGATAGACTTGAGGTTTGGCTATCATCAGCTGAAGGAGAAGAAGGAAGATATTTTGAATACTATATTTCGGACAAGATACGGCCAGTATAAGTTTCTGGTGATGCCGTTTGGGTTAACTAATGCCCCGGCACTCTTCATGAACTTGATGAACAAGGTATTCTATCAATAGCATGATAAATTCATGGTGGTGTTCATAGATAACATTCTTGTCTATTCAAAAATGACAGAGTAGCACAAGAAGCATCTGAGGATTGTGCTGGAGACCCTTAAAAAGGAGAAGCTCTTTGGGAAGCTCTCAAAATGTGATCTTTTCCTGGATAAGGTAGAGTTCCTTAGGTATTTTGTAACTAGAGACGGGATATCAGTGGATTCGAAGAAGATTGCTGCTATAGAGTCCTAGACCACTCCGAGTTCTATTACAGAGATCAAAAGCTTCTTATGATTTATCGAATATTACAGGAAATTCGTAAAGGATTTTTCTCGGATCGCAGAGCCATTGACTAGACTCACTCGAAAGGATGTGGAGTTCATGTGGACTGAGGAATGTCAGCCTGCATTTGATGAGCTAAAGAAGAGGTTGACCAGAACATATGTCTTAACTGTGCCGTCAGGAACATGTGGATTTGTTATCTATAACGACGCTTCGGGAAAAGATTTGGGGTGTGTTCTACAGCAGAACAAGAAGGTGGTAGCGTATGCTTGTAGACAGTTGCGGCCACATGAGAAGAACTATCCCAATCATGACTTGGAATTAGAAGTGGTTATTTTCGCTCTGAAACTGTGGAGACATTACCTATATGGATAGCGTGTGGAAATATTCACTGACCACAAAAGCTTGATGTACATCTTTATACAGAAAGATTTAAATATGAGGCAGTGCAGGTTGCTAGAACTGACGAAGGATTTGGATATTTTACTACAGTATCATCCAGGAAAGGTCAACGTAGTTGCTGATGCCTTGAACAGGTATTCAGTAGCTATATACCTAACAATGGATCACCACTTGTTAGCAGACTTTGATAGCTTGGACATCGAGGTTATTATTCTGGGAGTGAAGACGCAAATGATGGACATACAGATTCAGTCTGGTTGATGGACAAGATCCAAGAGATGCAGTATCAGGATGAGAGTCTGCGAAGCAATAAAGCTCAGGTGCAAGCATAATTGTTGAAGGATTTCACTATTGTAGAGGATGGTTCACTGAGGCACGAGACTAGGCTATGTGTGCCTAGTGGTGACCTACAAAAAAAGATTATGCAGGAGGCTCATCGTTTCCAGTATTCTATACATCCAGGAGCCAACAAGATGTATAAGGACCTGAAGGAACACGTGTGGTGTGATAGGATGAAGAGAGACGTTACATACTTTGTCTCCAGATCTTTAGTGTGTCAGCAGGTCAAAGACGATTCAAAGACGAGAGACTGAGAACATGAGGGTTTCTCCGACCACTGTCAATTCTCGAGTGGAATAGGAACATATCACGATGGATTTCATTTTTGGACTTCTTCGCACTCCAGGAGGGAAGGACGCGATTAACGTCATCGTTGACAAGTTGACCAAATCAGCCCACTTTTTGCCCTTTAAAGTAGGATTGTCCACGGAGTAGCTCATCGATTTATATGTGAGACAGATCGTCAGGCTGTATAGAGTTCTAGTTAGCATCGTCTCCAATCAGGATAACAGATTTATATCCAACTTCTTTTGGAGGAGTATGCGGGTAAGCTTGGGTACCCAACTCAAATTTAGCAATGCTTACCACCCTCAGATGGATGGACAGTCAGAGAGGACTATTCAGACACTTGAGGATATTCTTCAGACATGTGTACTAGATTTTGGTAGCTTGTGGAAGGACCATCTTCACTTGGTAGAGTTTGCATACAACAATATCTATCAGCCCAGTATCGAGATATCTTTTTTTGAGGTTTTGTACGGTAGGAGATATCGGACTCCATTATCTTGGGATAACTTAGGCGAGAGAGGACTTTTGGGACCATATATGGTAGTTGATGCTGCAGAAAAGGTAAAGCAGATTAGAGAGACTTTGCGTGGCCCAGGACCGACAGAGGCAGTGGGCTGATAGCCACTAGGGACCGTTAGAGTTCGAGGTTGGTAATTTGGTGTTCTTGAGGATTTCTCTGATGCGTAGTATGATTTGTTTCGGTAGATATGGGAAGCTTAATCCAAGGTTCATCAGACCCTTCGGTATTTTAGAGAAGGTCGGTGCTTATGTCACAGCTTAGCTGTAGCCTATCGATTGGACTTACCGCCTACATTGGAAGGAGTACACAACGTATTTCATATGTCACATCTTAGGTATTATTTAGCAGATCCTAGCCATGTACTGGACCATTTAGAGAGTGAGGTTAGACCAAGTCTCTGTTATTCGGAGCAGCCAGTAAAGATCCTAGATCACTGGGAGAAGATGCTTCGTAACTAGACGATTCCTTTGGTTCGCACCGCTTGGTGGCATCACTCCCCCGGTGAGTCCACTTGGGAGCGGGAAGATGAGATGCGTGAGCATTACCCCTATCTTTTTGCACCATGAGATATTTTTTCCTTCTTGTACTTGTTCTACCTTATATTTTGAGGTTAAAATTTCTTTAAGGAGGGTAGGTTTGTAGACCCACTTCCCGAATATACTAATAATAATATATTAAATAATAATATATACCTTTAGGATTTATACACCAATAAGGGAATATTAGATCTTTATTACTCAATGAAGCTCGTTCTAGGGTTTGGAACCATGGTTAGGCCATTATGAATTTTCTGAAAATTTTCTGTAATTATTAATAAATAAAATCTAACTCTCTAGGACTTCTAAAAATTTCTATTGGAAACCTAGAGGCCAAATTTGAACCCAAATATTATTTTAGGGTTTAATATTCAGTTATATATTTTCTAGATTTTTCTAGAATTTTTTTACAATTTTTAATATTTATTATGAGTTAATTAAATTAAAACTAATTAAAAACTAATTTTTGAAAACTTAATAAAAGAAAAACCAAATAATAACCTAGTCACCAGCAGTCGGACCCGTATGTCAGTGACTGTAATGGAGCAGCGGGAACCAGCTATCATTGACAACAGCGAGGTAGGGGAGGGTCTGACTCGGTTTCCGAGCTGGACTCGATCTCTGAAGTCGAACCGAGCTCGGATGAGCCGAGCCACGTCCGCTACTTGCCGCCTGATCTAGGGGGCTCTCAGATGGATGACACGTGGTGGAGCTAGAGCCGTGGCTGCATCCTCTCTCTTCCCTATATATATATATATATATATATATATATATATATATATATATATATATATATATATATATATATTTATATTTATATTTATATTTATATTTATATTTATATTTATATTTATATTTATATTTATATTTATATTTATATTTATATATTATAAATCTCCTAACCCAAAATATGTATTTTGTGTGTATTTTATAATATTATATTTATTATAGATTATTTTTAATATTGAATTTCTTTAGAGTATTCTCTTAGTTAATTAGAAAATAAATTTTTTAATATATTTACTTATATAAATATTTATTAAGAATCATTTTTAGACTATTTTGGATTTTTAGAGATTTTTTTAGAATTTTAGGGTAATTAAAACATATGAAACGTAAATTTTTAGGACTTCATGATTTACTATGAGACCATAGTTGCATGTTGTTCCTACCAAATATTTATTTTAGGTTAAAATTTTTAATTATATTTTTTGGTAATTTATTTAGAATTTTAAGAAATTTATTAAGATTTTTGAAATTATTTATGATTTATTCGGATATATATAGTCTTAATATTAGATAGATGCTAATTGAGTGTTAATAGATATTAATAAAATTATATATAAATTATTTGTATTATCTTTAATTCTATTTAAGATTATAAATTATTGAGATGAACTCAAACTCTATTTTAAATTAATTCAAATCCTGAGCCTACTAGGAAAGCAATTTCATGTACATTTTATCCTTATTTAAACTGATCCTAATCATATCCAAATTAGCCAATCCTAGTCATATTCAATTAAGTAGTCTCCACTATTATAAATACCTATTAGAATTATGGAATAAACTCATCTTTCATATTTTTCTTTCCCAAACTCCTCTCTTTTTCGTCCAAAAATAGTCAAAATTTGTCATAAATTCAGCCTCATTTTTTAGTAGTTATGACGACTTAAAAAGACGATATCTCCTAGCTCCAGACTCCAAATGTGCTCCAGTTTTTTTTGAGTCAGTTGACTTTTTGGTCAACTGATTGCCTCGATTTGCGTAAGTTGATTTTTTGGTCAATGGATCCGTGGTCATAACTCTTTACCGACTTATAATTTTATAAAACCGTCAATTCCGAAGTTTATGTAGCGCTAAAATCTATAGAATTTTATACACAAATCCAGGATTTGAGTCAGTTGACTTTTTGGTCAACGGATTGCCTCGATTTGCGTACCACGAATCATAAATCTGTAAAGTTGACTTTCTTTGGACCAAAATTAGGGTTTAGTAATAAAATTATATTATAATAAGATTAAAATACTATTTTAGGTTATTTTATTTAGAATTAAAATAGATTAAAATGGAGGAACCTATTCACCCACTTTTGTAACCTAACTTGTTTAATTTATGTGACGGGTAGATCGGACGACGCCTTGAGTTGGGACTTCATTCTTTTTCAGACCAGGCAAGATACCTTGCCAAATTGCTTACAGTACTTTTGCATGCTTATTATATTTTTATATATTTATTGCATGTGTGTTTTCTTTCAGTCATAATTATAAACTATATATATGTTGACACATAGTATCATGAGAGGAAAGGACAATCAGTAGGTGTATGGGCTATAACCACTCTGGTAAACTATAGTAACTAGCACGCACTATGGGAGTTGTGTCATGATGGTCGCTACCCTCGCGATATGTCGGCTGATGGTGTCACGATGGTCGCTACCCTCGCAGTATGACGGCTGATGATATTCCTGACATGTGTGTGAGTTGTGAGATTAGATAGAGTAGCCTACTCATGTCCATACGTCAAAAAGTTGTCCTCATTAAGCATATTCATATAGATTGTCTAGTACAGCGTACTTATATATTTTCTGTCTATTATGCATGTTTACTATATTCAATTGGCATGCTTCTATGAATCTTGTTACGTCCCTCTAAGGACCTGGTCCCTTTTCAGGTGTAGACGAACTTGACTATTTGCAAGAGCACGGATCATGACTTGCTACTCTATTCTTTTTCGAGGAGGTCTTCTCTTCGAGCCTCATTAATAATTAGATGTACTTATTTTATTTCTCTTTTATTCTAGTTTGGTAGTGGATTTGTCTTCAGCCAACTACTTGTTCTTATCAAGCATTTTATACTTGATTCAGTTATATAGGTGATTGGTTATTTGATTCTATGGATGAGATCTAGTTATGCCCTGTGACTTTTGACATAAATATATATGACTTATGAATTATTGTTCATAATACAGCGTATATATGTGTTATGGTTTCCATATATTGGAGTTGCCATATACATACGGCTGGCATCCTTACGTATTCCTAGTCCTACGTATTTTGGGACTGGGGCGTGACATATTTTTGTGGTGGCTCATGCAGGTCTAGAGCATATTGTCTCGGTTATGTTACCGTACCAAGCAAGCCTGCACATAGAATTAGAGTATAGGATCTCATCCATTTATTTAAGCATCTCCCTTGATTTTATTTCACATTCTTATTTAATTGCTTGCCTTGCATCTTGCTTGATCCTTTCATAACGTCAATCTTATCTTTTCTTTCGTGCTTGATAGGGGTTAGGAAGATTACTTGTACTAGGTATATACACTCTATTGTTCAATAACACTATTAGTTAAATTCTTGTAAGTTGGGTAGTATGCCTCATAACCTAGTATCATATAGTCCTTTTGACCTATTAATGAAGTGTAATTGAATGACACCAACTATAGGCTTGAATAAGAAGATAGTGTTTACCCAGACTATAGAACTTAGAGGCCCATACCCCCATTTGGTCGACTATAGAGTTAGACAATAAGTTAGTATGACAACTGTAGAGGCACAACACCGGTCTTCTTGGTGAACTTAAATTATTTTGTACCTTCCTTCATCATAATCCAGCGTACTTATATTTTCTGGACTACCTCTGCTTATGCTGCTATTTTATAGCCTAGTTTTATAAGCTTATTCTTTTATCGAGCTTGTTCATGACATTTGTGTTATTGGGGACGCCTACTAATACATTGTCTAAATTAGAATCAGTGTATTACGGTCTGATCAACCTTAATGCACTTGGTTCGCTCTTTGTGTCACGACCCGCACCCGGTTTAGGGGCACGAGTGTGTGGGTACGTCCAGCCTACGTCGCAGCATCGGCGGTAGAACGCTGTCTAGGTCATGTAACTATCTAATCAAACTCACGTGAATACCCAACTCCATAAGGAGACGTGGATATCATAAAATAATGCTAGAAATACTCAATCACATAAACTAAAGCACGAAGAGATATCAAGGCAAGCAAGAAATACAAGACAAGTCTAACGACAAAAATAATCATACCTGCAATCATTAACTTCCAATCCTCAAGTGTGTCAGAACCAGTCTACTAAGGTCACAGTCTGGAAAAATATTTTTCAGTCAGGAAGGAGCAAAGTACATCTCTAAATAGCAGTTCTATATTAATGATATAAACTATGTAGCAGTTCTAGATGAAAATATACCAGAAGCATGTATAGGTACGAGAAATAAAAGAAATACTGGAAATACTGTAAGTAAATGCAGGAGAAGAAACAATATGTCCATGAGCAAGAACCTATGACTAAGTGTATGAGTACTAGCTTTAACATGTGATCGGCTTGGGAACTTGATCAGGCTGGTTACATGTGATTAGCTATGATTCTTGTAAGGTCAGGCTAACCGTTGGTTAGCTATGATGCATGTAGAGGTCAGGCTAATCACACGTAACAGCTATGAAGCATGTAAATGGTCAGGCCGCACCCGACGTGAGATGTGGGGTGAGCTATAATGCATGTAAAGTTGGGTATGATCACATATCTACACTAAAATACTCCCCACCCCCGACTGGTATAGTAGATCCAATCATGGTACGCTATGGCACGGGATACCCTAGGGAGGTAGCAAGTCTCCCCGGAAATCAGTGTCTGTACATGCACAAGATAACAAGGAAACAAGTCTTGTACAAGCTACACCATGAATAAGGAATAACATCTCATGACGAGATCCGTGTATACCAATCCGTGTAACCAACGTGTCAAGAGCATGGATATCTATACTAGATACAGTGAACATAGGAGATATCATAAATTAGAAACTAATCAGAGAATGTACTCGCCTTGGGTCCTTAGCTGTCAATACCAATGTCCTGTCCCAGAGTATCGTCTGGAGAATCCGACAGTCCTATAAACATATAATAATATCACTTGTATCAAATGCTACACTAACACACAATAGAAATACACTGGCCTCAGGGCTATACCAGGCATGGCTCTAGTCAACTAGGGTCATCTAGTAGGGATACGTATATAATACACATTTACACTCAGGATATATACCAATAAAACCTATATAATATATATATAAGTGTCTATTAGTAATTATACAAAATACGTATTTGTGTATATACACTAATAGATGTATATAAATATATATTTTTATACCAAAATACATATTTGTATATATATATCAATCAAATATTTATATATATATATATAACTAATCAGAGAATGTACATAATGCCACACTTCTCAAGGTGATTCCAAATGAAGTAGCAGTTAGTTCCAATGAGTCCGGAGCAGTCCAAATAGCTAGAAACTATATAAAGAAGTCCATGATCGGAGTTCGGCACGAAAATCGAGATAAGGATACCAGGCTAATAGGGGAAAGGGTCGTTTGTTTGTAATTAAAGTAACACCTTAGTTTAATGAAAACCATTTCGAAATTATTTTGAACAATAATTATAAATAAAAGTTTATTTATAAAAATCTAGAATTTATGTAAAAGCCATCATATATTTTTACATCTATAGTAAAAATTGGTTACCAGCCCAATTAAACAAATTTTGAATTTTTTTTTTTTTATTGGAACTATTTTTTTTTAATTAATAATATAAACCCCAAAATTATTATATTTTTGCATAATCAAAAACCCTTTTAATTATTACATAACTAAATTTTACACATAATAATTAACTAAATTCATACATTTAAAAACAATAAAACTAATTATATTTTATTTACTAAACTAATTAGAAATTAACTAATTAATTAAGAAATTACTAACTGATTAATAAATTAATTAACTACTAATTATAAATTAACTACTAATTATAATTTAACTACTGATTAACTAATAATAAATAAACTAATCGTATACTTAACTTAACCCAAAAAAACACAGAACAAAAGAGGGAAGAGGGAAGAAGAGGCTCACGATGGGGGTTTTCTCCGGCGTCGGCGCGGCGGGGTCTCGCCGGGGTCGGGCCGGCAAGGCGTCGGCACGGTCTGCTGTGGCGGGTGCTCGGCTCGAGGCGGCAGGGTCGAAGCTCGTCTCGGCGACGGCGGTCGACAGATCTTCGAACTCGGCGGCGTCGGCGGAGCTCGTATCGACGGAGGCGGCCACGGCTCGACGGATCTGAGGCGGCGACGGTGCTCTGCTCGAGGCGGCGGCGGATCTGCTCGAGGCGGCGGTGCCCGGTTCGAGGAGGCGGCGGATCTGCTCGACGCACGCCGGTGCCCGGTTCGAGGAGGTTCCAGATGGTGGTTGCAGGCGGCCACCGGCGGTCGAGATCTAGGTTAGGTTTTGGGATTCTGTGTCGGGGTGGATCGTGTCCGAGGCTGGACACGATGGTTTTGCTGTACTGTGGACGTGTCCGGGTGTTGGACACAGGGGTCTGAATGTACTGTGGTGTGGTGGTTGTGTCCAGACGGTGGACACGAAGATGATGTTTGCTGTGGTGGAGGTGGATGTGTCCGGGTGTGTCGGACACGAAAAATCTGTTTGTAATGTTGTAACCGGTCACAGGAAATGAATGGATACGATAGGACACCCGGGGTCGGACCCGAGGCCAACACGGCTGACACGGTAATGCTGGACACACGGACACGAGCACACAAAAAATGGTGATGGCTTGATGGCTTGTGGAAAATTGTGAGGGCTAGCTAGGGTTTCTTGGGAATGGTTATGAGAGACTTAAATAGGGAGAGAGGGTGTGGGATAAAGGGTGAGGATTGGCCCAAATAATGAATGGCCCAGATTATACATGAATAAGTTTTCATGTGGGAATGAGGATGTGTTGGCTAGTTAATGGGGAAAAAGCAAACTTGTAAAATTTTAAAAAAAAAAGATTATAATTTCAGAAAATATTTTAAGAAAGCTAACTGATTCCCAATTAGCTACTAATTAATCCATTTTACAAAATCTTAGAAAGTATGAAATATATTTATTTACTATCCCAATAAATATAAAATTTATTATATTTTATCAACTAGTCCTTCAAATAAATTTTTATTTAAAACAATAATTTTTATGATTCAAGCCAATAAATATTCGAAGCTAGGGTATCATATTTACATCATTATTTATCTATTTATTTTATAAGAAAGCGACATTTAGGAAAAAATGATTTTTATAAAAGATTTTAAATCACCTTCTAAAATCAAACATTGTTCAAAATCAAATACAAGAATTTAAGGAGAAATTTTTTTTTTTTTTAAACTTGGTATTTAAAATAAATTAAAATCTAATTATTTCAGAAATTGGAAATCGGAGGTTACACTTCGCATGACTAATTTACGTAGATTGAGATATAGTTGACTCAGCATGTTAGACGAATATACTTGCCCTTTAGACATGTCTGAGCATATCTTATCGGTTACATAACTTAACTGATATGAGCATGTGAATAGGAATTTACCAAAATAGGATCTCATCCGCAACTGCCCTTACAACCCTCTTTTTGAATTCTTTAATCGCCATGAACCCCGTACTTATATTCTATCACCTCCTCCTTGAATTCTTTATCCTTGTTTTTTTGTCTTCCCCTATTTCGGAAAGACGAACGCTCGTGCTTAGTATAAGTTTGATATACGGATAGTACTAGATATACCCCATAGGCCAATCATATTACTTGGTGACTAACTTTTGTAATTAAGAACATAAAACATGTGAGATATTTTATGGATTGAATAACACGATTAAATAATTTGAGGATATTTTTCTTACATGTATAACCTATGTAATAGATCGGTAAATTCTAAGTTAGGTAGAAGTTGCATTATCAACTTGAGGTAAAAATTTTTAGATTGTAATCAAGTAAGATTAGATGTAAGTCATTTTAATTTTAAAAAATTTTAGAAGAATAATTTAGATTATGATGATTTAACTTTAAAGATAAGAATGCCTTATAGAATAAATTTTAAAATTTTGATATTGCGGACCAAATATTTATAATTTGAGCACATGATCTAAATTTTGAATATTGGAGATTGAATTAACGATTTAAATCTTGAGAAAAAAAATAGAACTCTAAACATGAACATTGATGGGTTGAATTCAAATTTTATAATTTGATGATTTGAATTAAAAGTTAAATTTTGATTGTTGGATCAACTATTTGAAATATTGATAATAGAAATTGAATTTAAAATTTGAAGAGTACAAAATTCTTAAGTTGAAATATAGGAATAAGATTTGATTATAATTGTTTAAAATCTATAAGAGATTATGATAGTTGGAAATCGTGATATAAAATTTAATGTGGGTTATTTAAATATTCAAGATGTCATATAGATTTGAATTAAATTTGGATGTTGATTATTTAAACATCTAGAAGAGATTATTATAGGTTAAATTTTGATTTAAACAGTGATTATTTTAATTTTGAAGATATTGTAACAGATTTGAATATATTTTATCATTTAAATTTTTAAGAAGATTGCGGTTGACTTGCCTTAGATACAAATGTGAAAGATTTAACAAATCATTCCTTATTTTTAATTTCGAGGACAAAATTTTTGTAAGTTGGGTAGATTGTAAACCCCTATCCCAAAATATGTACTTTGTGTATATTTTATATTATTATATTTATTATAGATTATTTTCAATATTAAATTTCTTTAGAGTATTCTTTTAGTTAATTAGAAAATAAATTTCTTAATATATTTACTTATATAAATATTTATTTAGAATTATTTTTAGGTTATTTTAGATTTTTGGAGATTTTTTTTAGAATTTTAGGGTAATTAAAACATTGGAAACGTAAATATTTAGGACTTTCATAATTTACTATGAGACCATACTTGCATGTTATTCCTACCAAATATTTATTTTAGGTTAAAATATTTAATTATATTTTTCTGTAATTTATTTAGAATTTTAGGAAATTTATTTAGATTTTTGAAATTATTTAGGATTTATTTGGATATATATAGTCTTAATATTAGATAGATGTTAATTTAGTGTTAATAGATATTAATAAAATTATATATAAATTATTTGTATTATATTTAATTATATTTAAGATTATAAATTATTGAGATGAACTCAAAATCTATTTTAAATTAATTTAAATCCTGAGCCTACTAGGAAAGTAACTTCATGCACATCTTATCCATATTTAAACTGATCCTAATCACATCCAAATTAGCCAATTGTAGTCATATTCAATTAAGTAGTCTCCACTATTATAAATACCTATTAGAATTATAGAATAAACTCATCTTTCATATTTTTCTTCCCCAAACTCCTCTCTTTTTCGTCCAAAAATAGTCAAAATTTGTCATAAATTTAGCCTTATTTTCTAGTAGTTATGACGACTTAAAAAGACGATATCTCCTAGCTCCAGACTCCAAATGTGCTCCAGTTTTTTTTGTTAGAACCTTATCAAGATTAGTTTCCTGATTATATAAATTATTTTAATAATTTACGAATCTAATTTTTCAGAAAATTCTAAAAGTGTCAGCTGTCCGAAATCAGACGCATTTTGGTATTTTTGAGATTACGGGAGATCCCTAACTCAGAATTATGAACCGTTTGAAGTTTCAAAAAGTTGACATGATGAAATTACATAAAATTATTTTTTATAATTTAACATGCAAGTTTAATCTACTGTAAAATTTGTGCAACGTAGACGTAAATAGGAAACCACCGAAAACTGTCATCTATTCGCCCTTGTGGCCATAACTCTTTACCGACTTGTGATTTTATAAAACCGTCGATTCCGATGTTCATGTAGTGCTAAAATCTATAGGATTTTATATACAAATCCAGGATTTGAGTCGGTTGACTTTTTGGTCAACGGATTGCCTCGATTTGCGTGCCACGGATCACAAATCCGTAAAGTTGACTTTCTTTGGACCAAAATTAGGGTTTAGTAATAAAATCAAATTATAATAAGATTAAAATATTATTTTAGGTTATTTTATTCAGAATTAAAATAGATTAAAATAGAGGAACCTATTCACCCACTTTTGTAACCTAACTTGTTTAATTTATGTGACGGGTAGACCAGACGACGCCTTGAGTTGGGACTTCATTATTTTTCAGACCAGGAAAGATACCTTGCCAAATTGCTTACAGTACTTTTGCATGCTTATTATATTTTTATATATTTATTGCATGTGTATTTTCTTTCAGTCATAATTATATTTTATATATATGTTAACAAACACTTGACACATAGTATCATAGGAGGGGAGGACAATCAGTAGGTGTATGGGCTATAACCACTCTGGTAAACCGTAGTAACTACCACGCACTACGGGAGTTGTGTCACGATGGTCGCTACCCTCGTGGTATGTCGGCTGATGGTGTCACGATGGTCGCTACCCTCGCGGTATGACGGCTGATGATGTTCCTGACATGTGTGTGAGTTGTGAGATTAGATAGAGTAGCCTACCCATGCCCATACGTTGAAAAGTTGTTCTCATTATGCATATTCATATAGATTTTCTAGTACAATGTACTTATATATTTTTTGTCTATTATGCATGTTTACTGTATTCAATTGGCATGCTTCTATGTATCTTGTTACGTCCCTCTGAGGACCTGATCCCTTTTCAGGTGTAGACGATCTTGACTATTTGTAGGAGCACGGATCATGACTTGCTACTCCATTCTTTTTCGAGGAGGTCTTCTCTTCGAGCCTCATTGATAATTAGATGTACTTATTTTGTTTCTCTTATATTCTAGTTTGGTAGTGGATTTGTCTCCACCCAACTACTTGTTCTTATCAAGCATTTTATACTTGATTCAGTTATATAGGTGATTGGTTATTTGATTCTATGGATGAGATCTAGTTATGCCCTGTGACTTATGACATAAATATATACCACTTGTGAATTATTGTTCATAATACAGCGTACGTATGTGTTATAGTTTCCATATATTGGAGTTGCCATATACATACGGCTGTCATGCTTACGTATTTCTAGTCCTACGTATTTTAGTACTGGGGCGTGACATATATATATATATATATATATATATATATATATATATATATATATATATATATATATATATATGATATTAGATCAGTTTAGGGTTATTTATATTTAGCCGAGTTTTGAGGGAGATTTTATCTCGGGTTCTTCAACTTCGCGTAGCCATTGCTCCTAGCCCTGAATTCCAAACGCATCCCTGTTTCTTGTATTGTAACCGTGTTGAGTTATAGTTTCTAAATATCTAAATTGTTTTCATAAATTATGAACCTAATTTTCTAGAAAATTCATTGAGAGCCAAGCTTGGGCATCAAGTAGATCTAAAATCTCATGGAATATACACAAAATCTAAATTTTTTGTTGATTGTCTTTTTGGGTCAACAAGATGTCTCGATTTGAGTGCCATGAGTCTTAAGTTGGCAAATTTGATCCTTTCAACAAAAAATGAGATTTATTCTAAAATTTAGAATAATAGGATTAAAATAAGATATTAGAATTATTAATTCAGAATTAAATAAATTATCTTTTGACGTCGTAATTCGTACTATATAGACGATTTGGACTCTGATTTGGGACCTGAATCGTACTGAAACTAAGGACCACATGGTAGTACATTTCCGTAATTACTTTCAGTACTTGATAGTCTCTATAATGCATGCTTAGTATTGATTATTTGATCCTTGACACTCATTACACGGATTAATAAATGGTAGATTCTTGTACGAGATATGTGAATTTTTAGACTATTGTTATGTTTTCGGTATTTGTTCAAAATCTATATTGTACTACTCGGGATGGAAAATACTTAGTAGACTTGTGAACTACCATTTCTATCCCATGGTCTTACTGGAATAATAGCAGCCATGCACGACAAGTATGGTTTGCTGGATTTTACCCTCAGTCGTTCACATAGCGAGAAGGTATTTTAAATCCCATATATTAGTTTATTCCTATTTGTTTCTACCATACTTGCAGTTATTTTCAATGATCGGTTGTGATTATTGTACCTCATTTCCCTGACAGGACTTCAACAGTTAGTTATTCTTGTTATCTTATTGTAATTATAGTTTTGTTGCCATCATATATTCTTTACTATTTATTGTCTCATAACTTCTACCATGTGTTGGAACTATTTTTACTGTGATGTAATCGTTGCAATCCTGACAAGATAATAATATTTTATGTTACTACGATAAGGATGAGATCCATACACATTATGGAACGTATGTTGGCGACGTAGCTAAGTCTGATCTTGCCCTTCAGGAGGATCATGGAGAGTTAGCAGCTCTGACACCGGCTGCGATTGGGTAGTTTAGTAAAGTAGTTATTTTAGTTAGCAGCTTTGGACTGAATAGTTCTCCAAAATTTCTATTTATATTTTGGGATATTATTAGTTCAGAATTTAGTAATGTTCGGGAGACTATATGGACCCACATTCGAGAATATTATTTCTTTGCTATCTTCAGTGCCTTCATTTAATTTAGTGTTTGTGATTGGGTATAGTACGGATATGTATATATGTTATGAGTTATAGATTATACTTATAGCTTATTGTATAGCGTTCTACCATCAACACTGCGGCATAGGCTGGGCGTGCTCATATCTCATGCCCAAATTCGGGATACGAGTCGTGACACATTTTTATGGTGGCCCATGCAGGTCAAATTTTATATAAGGTTACGAAATCGTGGTTGTACTACTGCGAGCCTGCAATATGGTATAAGATATTAGGAATAGAAAAATACTCAATCACAACTAGGATTCTGCTATGTTTAATTGCTAACACTTATTTTCCTCCGAGTTATTGGATATCCCTCATGATTGTTGTCCTTCTTGAATACTACCTTATTTTATGCCATATCAATTGAATCCTTATATTTTTCTACCTTTCAAAATGCCACCCAAGACTAGAGCGCGCGGTTCCAGAGCTAATGGTGCTCTTTCCATACCTGCCCCATACAATTATTGTAAGAAGCCGTGGCATTCATGGGAGGTCTGTAGGAAGAGATTGGGCATGTGCTTATTCTGTGGATCGCCTGCACATTAGATACACTTGATGTATGATTGACTTGTACACTTATTATCATTTACTTATCAGTCGATCACATATCGAAAAGAGTATTTCAATCACAGTCATTAACTGGTTCTTGTAGATGATTTTAGTATTGCGTGATTTTTGGTACAAAAGGATAGTTCTTGTTTCATAGTACTTATAATATTTTATTATATTTTACTTTTTAGTTTATCCTATATTGCGTTCATTATTTATAGTTGTAATTTGCTCCATCCTGGCTGGATATATTGACACCAAGTGATGATGAGGACTTCTATTCGATATATTATGGACCCTAAGGTGACGTCCTAGGAGAGGCTGGTCCGGATGCACCGATGGGCCCTGAGGCGATCTCCCTCGAGATGTGATTTAGGACTATTGTTACATTTTCCTTTTTCATATGATAGCTTATTTTCTTTTAGTTATTTGACCGCATTTAACTTCGGATATAACTGTATGGCCTGTAATAATGACAGAAACTATTTGTCTGTGTGGCAGTGGTGATTGTGTCTAGATTTTACTTTTTTATCTAGATGTTTTGATGAGTAGATTAATATGCATTGTGATATGGAGAACATAATATGGTGTAGAAAACGTACTATCGCTGATACCATGACGTAGGCTGGAGGTACTTATGCACTTCTATCCGGTTATCTAGGAGTGGGTCTTCGAAGACACGACCATCCATAGATGCACACTACGTAAAACTATCACTCGGCTACAACCATATCCATACCCCACCATTATCTAACTAGGTATTTAATAATCCCTTTTGTAACCCCAGGGCTAACCCATACATACAAAGAAAAAATCTTCACTATATTATATTTTTTATTTTGATTACGCATAGGTAAACATCGGGAAGAGCATATCTCGATACATTATGAACAAATATCAAGAAACATGTATGTAGCCTAGATGCCCAGTAATTGTTCTTCCTATCCAATAAGATTTTATGGGATGCGTCCACGGCACGTACAATCGAGAACCTACTACCTAACTCGAGTCTATGAGCGATCCAAGAGTAACTACAAGTAATCCATGAATCCAATAATTAATACTGAATTAGGAATGCTGCTCCATGATCTATATGACGTCTCCACGTCCCGAATATTTTGACGGTGAGTCAGACACGCGGGCATGCACCTTAGCATGAATGTAAAGTAACTTTGTCTCTGGGGTCAAGTCTATATCAAGAGATATAATAGGGTAACCTGGCACCCGAATAAGAATACAACATTCCATCTAGGCTAGTCATTAATCATGATCGTGTCATGCTCTATTCCCATTTCTAGGATATGAGTACGTAAGTACGCCCAACCTATATTGTAGTATCTACTATAGTACGTTGTTTATACTTCAAGGTATCATATTATTGAATATCCATAACTATATACATTAATAAAACTAAAAAGTATGAACAATAGGCCTGAAAGTCTAACTATGCAATACTAACAACCTAATAAGAATAATTTGAAAGTATATAAATTAAAACACACTACTTTAGGCTATGAGTCTTCAGAGGAACGTATAGGATTTCCACATCGATCTCATCACAGAAAACATAGGAGTAACTTAATATATTAAAGTTATCTAGTCAGGGTTGGATTTCCACATCGATCTCATCCACTTCAGCTGGCTAAGGAGATAGAATGAAGTTTGGTCCATGATCAACTTCATTCTCGCCTCAGATTGACCCTTCTTTATCTGGACCTAGATATTCGAGACTATGTGCTCGAACCTTACGCCTAGTACGGCCTGAGAACGACACACAAAAACCTTCCCTGACAGAGCCACAGGTAAAGTCACTATGAAACCAAAAACAAAAAGATGGTCAGAACCCTCAGGATCACATATAGATCAAAAATAAATTCGAGCACACAAAAGGACGCAGAGGATATATACGGCCCTGTCACCAACATGACCTCTATGCGGCCGAGTCATGACCAGTGCATGCGGCCAAAATAAGACTTACGCATAAAGCATGCAGCATGGTCATATTGCCATGACTCGTACTCGGATATTCGGGCACGAGTACGTGGTTACGCCCAGCCTACGCCGCAGCATCAACGGTAGAACACTGTCTGGGTCATTTCTAACTATCTAATATCTCAACAATATAATATGGTACCTGTCAATTATCTCAACTCCAAACAGAGAAACAATATGGTATCTCACAAGTATAACAAATCTAAATCACAAAATAAACTAAGGAAGATAAAGCACGAATGGAATAGAGAAGGAAAGAATACGATACAATCTATAATCTAAAATAATATACAAACTGTGAATCTCCACAAATATAATAGTCTAATACAAGCCAACACAAATAACTAGACCTCCTCGGGCTCTACAACTAAGTCCTCTTGGTCTATAGGAGTATCCTCTATAGGTACGCCGTCCTGCGATCCGTAGAATATGGGACACTGCTTTATAAGCCAATCATCTCAAAAAATATATCCATTCAGGATTATAGCGAAGTACATACCTCCGAAAATAGTTTTAATAATATAATCGAGCATATAAACAGATAATAGAAATAAAATACAAGATCACTAAACATATGAATGAGTAAACAATAGGTATACAAGTAATGTACGAGAATATAGAACAATAATATGAATATCTGCAATATGATGAAATAACTGTAATCTAAACTAATGTGCCTCAGAATACAAGTTCATTATGTGATCGGTTTGGGTGAACATGATCAATAAGGTAAGGCAATTACAAGTGAGGTATGTAATCAGAAAATACACAATGAACAATGGGACTTTGATCACATAATCAACTCCTACTCTCTCATCTCCAACTAATACCAATGGATCCAATCATGACACGCTACGAACATGAATATGACCACTGAACATGAGCAGTGGGTGTACACGAATATAATAACTACTGAACACGAGCAGTGGGTGTACACGAATAAGCACACTGAACATGAGCAGTGTGTGAACACGAAATATAAATTAATACCCAATATACACGATAAAATACATGTACACGAGTACACGCTGAACACGATAGGGGATAACATCTCCTGACGAAATCCATGTAGTACAAGTCCATGAAATCACTGTGTTGGAATCAAGTATACGATTCTAGAACATGCATATATATACTATTATGAATTGAAAACTATCAGAGAAATGCACTCGCCTGAAGTCCTGAGTAAGGTGTGTCTCTCGATGCCCAAGATGGTATCACACAGACCTATATATATGATACGTTGCATCAATACAAGGTTCAAAAATGGAAATAAGTTAAAATGATGCAATTCTAAGTCATAAAGCCATTTCTATGTCAAATCGATTAAATCTAGGTTGCAAGAGTCTAACACTATGACACTAGGTCAATGCATTATGAAACTAAACTATACTAACTAATCTGAGATGCTATAAAATACTCAAAAAGCCGTATCCTAAGATACGCAAGTTTAAATATAAGAAAATAGTAGTTTAGATATATATTCGAGTCAATATACATAATACTATAACAAATCAATAAAAATATGATACTTTGGCCTTGCACCAATACGTATCACACCTATCTCGATACCCAAACCCAATATCTTGGTATCGACCCATACCTTGGTATTATGTTGGTATCCCGAGGTAATTCAAGACCTAGTGAATATAGCAAATATATATAGCTAACACTCTAAATACTAACTATATCAATATATATTAACTACTAACATATATACTTACACTAACATACATATCTATCTACTAACAATACAATATACTAATACAATACATATCTAACTAACCATATTTAATACTACATATTTACATAGATACTATAGATACTTAGCTAACTATCTACATAAACAAGTATACTAAACTAACACTTAATAACTAAACCAGCTAAACCATCTATACACTAAACCATCTAGCTATCCCAACTAAACTATTACCCAACTAACCAACTATTAGCTAACTATCCATAAACCTTGACAACTACTAACATATACTGAAACTGTGCATTGAACTGAACACCTGATACTGATACCAACCTCTTATACTGAAACCCCCCCCCCCCATTCTTGCCGAACTACAGTGTGTACACTCCTAGTCCCTTCTGAAATAAATGCACTCCCTGCACATTGTTGTGCTTTTGATGCAGTGCTGAACTCCTCTGTTGCACTGCTGTAGGACTGCTCCCTGTGTGCACGAGTTGTACTGCTACTGTATCCACTTGTGCAGAGTATGCTGCTATCTTGCCCTGAAGACTTCACGATTGGTTGCTCGCTGTGCAGATACATCTCTGACTGCTCTCCTCCTGCTGTAGAACTAGAACTCGGTGCATTGATGCACTGATCCATGCCCGAGCTCCCTGCATACTCTCCTATGGGCACTGCACAGTGTCTCTGAGTTATGTTGCTGCCACTGTGCCCGACTGCACACCCTACAGTTGGCTGCACGAGCAATGACTGATCTCACCTCACTCACAACTCATACACAAACTCATAGAGCACAAACACTTGTATATATACACACACCTCTCTATGTCAATCTCTTTATATATAAATACACTCTCACACAACACATAATTATATATATAACATACACATACACATACACATACACATACACATACACATATACGTGTATATATATATATATATATATATATATATATATATATATATATATATATATATATATATATATATATATACATATAGACCTTTAGAAATACACTTATAGCTATATGTATAAACCTATACACTATATCACAATACACACTTTTATATATATATATATATATATGTATATATATATATATATATGTATATATATATATATATATGTATATATATATATATATATGTATATATATATATATATATATATATATATATATATATGTATATATATATATACACACACATACCATATAATATATCATACTTATATAAATACACAAGTACATATAAAAATGAGGACCAAAACCAAACACGTGGAGTGCGCCACACCCGTATCACACTTATTCTATGATACGCTTGCGATACGGCTCCAACACACAACCAAACGTATCCCAGAGGACACGAGTAAGTCTAATACACTAATAATGAACAATACGTATAGTAATTAGCTCAACTACGTGTCTGTGTCAAGATATGATATGCACAAGTCCCCGTGTCGGAGGAAAATCCCCAAAATCAACTCGTATCGTCTAATTGACGAGATACAGCCTACACGTACCCAATTATGGATACGAAACTAGTCACAAACAATCAATCATATATTAATTTAATCTATTAGACCAATTGACAAACACCACATGTGCCAATCTCGGAATTCTTCCAAAATTGATACCAAAAAGCACATAACTTCCACCATAGGTCTCCTATCAACCTAAAATCAATTTCTATGGGTAGTCTATGCATGTGGGTTAGTTTTTCATGGTTAAATCTTATATTTAGAGTCTACTATAAGAGGAAAAACTAAAATATACCTATTGGGAGATGGATTTCCAATAAAAAATCCCCAAATAAAATGTAGCTCCTCTCCTTATAGATCATGGCCTCCTCCTTGTTGCTCCTTGCTTCCTTCTTGTAGATCCTTGATGTAGAAGCCTCCAATGAAGAATAGGAAAGGAATTTGTGAAGAAATTGGTGGAGAAATGATAAAGGAATAAAGAAAAATTGAAATAGGGAAAACTAGATCTAAATATAATGAGAAAGATGAAATGAGGGAGATACTCTCTCTCTTCTCCTAATGGTGGCCGGCCATATACCCCCTCCCCCAAGCAATGTGAAATATCCTATTTACCCCTTGGGGCTTCTCATAAAGAAATTAATTAGGGAGGGAAGTTCTAGTCTAATGGTTTCCCTAATTAATCCAACCTTCTAATCCATGGGCCTAATTCATGGGCTCAATCTAAACCAATCTAAAATATTGGGTTCATGCAACTAATAAATTGGTTAAGTCTACTACACAAGTCTTAAAAAAATCTACAATTAATAAAAATTAAATAATACAACAAATAATTAATCATGCATGCATAATATTTAAATATAATCAATCCTAAATTTATAAATACCCATGTCCATTACCATACTACCCTTAAATGAAAATTTGAGGGTGACACATATGGATGGATTCGCACATGTTCTAAATCATGCAGCGGACCGAATACCAAATAGCTAGGCATCTGTACCTCTCTCCCGCCAAAACTTAACCTTGAGGGGCACTTGAATGTCTACGTGGAAAGAGGAAGAATCCTCCTGGGCGTCGGGTGCAGAAGCCGGGTGCTTCCCCTTGTCGATCTTCTTCGCGGCGAAAGCTGAGGACGAAGTTTTGGGTGCCATGGTAAAATGAGCAAGCGGCCGGCGGCAGAAATACTTGGATGAAGAAGTAGGAAGAGGAAAGTTCTCTCTTACTAGAGGAGCCCCTATTTATAGGGGATGAAGGTGACCCTTCAGTTCTCATGCCACGCTAGCAGCCCTAATGAAACGAAAGCCTTTTGGTCCCCACACTAGGAGATGGCGCAAGATCCCAAAGGATATCCACTAAAAGATCAAAACAAATCCGTCAGTTAATGATGATTTGGTAGCCTGGAAGTGCTCGCCCAAGCGGCCCAACCCCCAAGTGATCCAACGACCATGCGACCTTCCAGCCATGCGATAAAAAGTGCTTCTTCATCCATGTTTCTTATTCGAAGTATTCCAAACTTATCAGTTTGAAAACTTTGAAGGGAGTCTTATAGAAGCATGGACAATATGCATCCATGCGACCCTGTGCCCCTAAACAAAAACTCAGAAGAGATCAGGTCGCAAAGTCTCCCTGCGGTCTAATAAGCCAACAACTATGTGCCCCAAAAAGAAGGCTTAAATCAGGCCGCAGAGTCACCCTGCAGGCCAAAAGATGACATCCATGCGTCCCCAATTAGCCAAAGCAGGATAGCCTCAGAAGGACCTAACGTGGCATCCTGTCAGCAAGATAGTATATGACATAAAATTTTGATCAAAAGCATTTTTCTAATAGCCTTAAAAGACGTGAATACACTAAACGATAGAAGTCTTACGTCAGTACATAAATTTACTCTAGATGGAGGTGCAACGCCACGTGTACAGCACAAGTGGCCTCATGCATCCCAGACTCCATGAGGTCACGTGCGTCTCTGGCTCCACGCATCCCAGACTCCATGCGATCCCATGCGTCTCTGGCTCGATGCGTCCTAGACTCCATGCGGCCTATGTGTCTCTGGCCCTATGCTTTCCAATATCCATGCATTCCATGCTTCTCTGGCCCCAACGGTCCCAGACTCCATGCACTCCATACGTCTCTGGCCCCTTGCGTCCCAGACTTTATGCGTTCCATGCATCTTTGGATACATGGGTTTCGGACTCCATGAAGACCAAATCTTGCTGCTACGATAAGAGTGATTCTCCTTAACCAAGTGCGGACTATGTGTCAAGCTGACCAAGTCACGCCTACAAAGGACGAGAACTACCCAGATCTTCAGCAACTAAAAATCCTAACGAGCGGCCACGTGGCAACTCGGCCTGCTCACGGTTAAAGTTGTACCCTTTCAAGAAGGGGCACGTGCACCCTCCAGCATCTATGCGGCCCATCATATGCGCGCCAAGGGATTACTATAAATATCAGGGTACCACACCCATACAAGGGTGGGATGGCTATCTGCGAATCTACACTCAAGCAAGAGAGAAGAGCTTCCGCATCGGATCGTCCATGAAGTAAAAAGAGTTACTACACTCCTAACCCCCCATCGTCACCCCCAAGAATATAAAATTTGTACTTAGACTGTCTGTTTAGGACTCTTCTCTGTACTTTATTTAGTTTGTTCAATTAAATCAAGTTTCTTTCTGAACTTTCACATTTAATGGCAAACAGTGGATGGATTAGGATTTATAACGCCAGTCAAGGACACTCTCCTATAAATAAGAGAATATCAACATTGGAGGTAAGTTTACATTTAATAACTATACCACCCCTATTATCCCATATATCACAGTCAAGAAAAATATATACCGAATTATGATAATAAAATATTGATACAAGTAAACATGAATTTGAATATAAAACTCTCACTCTCGTGTGTTACAGTCAGAGACATGAAAGGTAAATATGCATAGATTAGTCAGAAACTATACAAAGTAATTGTTACAAGAAAGCTTTTATAAGTGTACTTGTCTATTATCGTGACTTGATAAAGAACCAACTTCCAAGCCAAGATTAACCATGATGTAACGATCCACGAGTATATGATCCGAACCATAAATCTACTAAAGCTGACAAACGACCAAAAATTACACAAATAATACATATTATGCAGATTACTAAGTAAGTTAGATCATTCTAAGGTGCTTATTGATTAATTTAAGTTATTTATTGGCCAAGTCATCTATCTAGGTTATCTGGTTTGTATAGACTTTAATTAGTCAATTATTGTTATGAGCCATTCTCGAATAATCAGGTACAAGTATGTGAGTACAAACAATATACGATATAATATCGAAAATAACAAGTTTAAGCCTCAATCTTATTTCATATATAACTCATCAAAAATCATAAGTAATCTAGTCTAACTCATTCCCAAGAAATAACTAATGGATATGAAAGAAATTTGATAAGAAAGAGAAAATATTACAAATACCAAATTTCCATAGGTCATATATATATATATATATATATATATATATATATCATAAAACAGTGCCTCAGGGACAAACCTGGTCAAACAAAAGCTGAAAGCACTATGATTATACTACTAAAAATAATATGTGCCATCTCTAAATATGCTTACTCCATATGTTTCCCTCCTTAGGTCCATAATGAGTAGGGAATAGGTCTTTCTTGCATAAAATGTCCACGTATCCAGTCAGAAATTGGAACAAGTACAAATATACCTATAAAGTCGTACAATACAATATAAAACTATCTGAATGAACAATCATAAATAAAAGACATAAATACAGGTAATAAAACTAAAATCATGTGAAGATAGAGTAACAAGAAATAGGAAATTATGCAACTAATATAATTAAATTGCAAGTAATCAAAAATAATATGCATGTGCAAGTACAAATTTTTGAATACAATGTTCAACATATAGATGGCTAAGGGGGTAAATTCGAACGTCGTCATGTGCGGTGCATGACGATTATTATTTGATTACATACAAATAGCTATAGTTGGGGTTAACCACATGCCTATTAGCATCCCACCCATCACACATTCACAAAAATCATAAAAACTACTGGAATCAAGTATGTGAGAGAGGGACAGAGTTTGGCCCAAACTCAGTCCATGGCCGAGTTTGAACCGAATTCGGAGTTTTCATTCTAGAACTATTAACCCAAACTCAACCCGAGTTCGGTGTCCATCGGGGCTAATATGTTTTGGATTATAATCTACATCGTTGGATGATGGTGGACGACCAGATCTCATGGTGGGATACTTTTAGGATTTTTTAAACCCTAAAACTAGGTTTCTCATCCTTTTTATAAGGGTTGAGGGTGGAGGCACAAAGAAGAGCACAACATGGAGATTCAGGGTACTTGTCTACAGAAAATCTAAGAGAAAGTCCATACTTTGCTCTTAGGCCTCACCATCCAAGACAGAAGGAAGAAGAGATCTGACCGATGAGTCATCGCCTGTATTCAGGAAGATCGCTACAGGTAGGGTGAGTGATTTTATTTTAATTTTTGTCTTTTCTTCTTGGGTGTGGTGAGAGAGTTAAACCTATTACGGAAAAGAGTTCAACATTGGTTCTTATTAATCTTGTAATTTTACCTAAGTTATATAGATTGGGATTTGTCTAGGTGACGTTGTTACCGCCATATACGTTATCTTCAGTTGTGCTTGGTGTTTTTTAGACAAGGATTTGTTACCTCAGGTGGATTAGCATCACTTTTCTATCCGTGTCTGTGATCGAATCTGAGTTCGGGTCAGGCACGGGTTTCCAACAAGTAGTATCAGAGATCTCAGGTTCGCAAGAGAGAAGGCACATCCAAGTCTATGGAGCAGATGAACACACGTATGATCACTCTCATAGCAAAAACTGGGCAATTTGGAAGCCAAGGATAGAGGGTATACTCTGGCGCAAGGAATTGCGTGGTATATTGGAGGGCGATAGCACTAAGTAATTGTACGAAGCTGTTGAAGACTGGAAATAAATAGATCATAATACCATTGTATCCATCCGCCAATCATTGGACGATTCAGTATTTTACCACGTGCCTATAAAGAGCTCGACAAAAGCATTATGGGAGAAGCTATGTTTATTGTATGAAAGGAATACGGTTGACAATAAAATATTTTTTATTAGCCAACTCGTCATCTCGATGTATACAAAATTTGCCCCGGTGGCACAACATCAGAACAAGGTCTAGGGTATCATTAATCAGCTAACTGCGATGATAATTGATAATGAGCTTCAAGTCCTTCTGCTTTTGAGTTCTCTGTTCGAAAGCTGAAAGATGTTGGTGGTGTCGGTAATCAATTCTGTACCGGATAGAGTTTTCCGCTCTGGTAGCTTCTTAGTTGAAGGGAAGACTCAAGTAACATGCACGGATAGGAAGAGTTCTCAAGATCTTATGACTGTAGACCTCAAGGAGGGCTGCTATCACAGTGGTGAAAGGGGTCATATTAAGAGGAACTGTATGAAGCTCAATGCCGAGAAGGACAAAGGCAAGGATGATCAGAAAGATATTACGAATATGGAAGATCTCATCATCACAACAACCGATGTAGAAGAACCTTGTGGCATGTCTTATGACGGCGATTGGGTCATGGACATAGGGGCGTCGTATCAGGCCACTCCAGAGAGGAGGATCTTCACGTTATACTGAGGTGGTAGGTTAGGACGGATGAAGATGGGCAAAAAGGGGATATTAATGGTTATAGGCATCGGTAATGTGCACTTGACAATGGATCTTGGTGAGAATTTTGGTCTCAAGAGTTTGTGACATGTACCGAGTATGTGCTGTAATTTGGTTTCGGTAGGGAGACCGGCGGATGATGGTTGTTGCAGCGTATTTAGGGACAAAGATTGGATGCTTACAAAGTGTTCCCAACAGATACCTCGAGGAGATTTGTGTTCTGGCATGTACATGCTCAAGCCACTGAGTTGTACTAGCATGTCACATATATCGGATGGAGGTTCGATGGGTGTTCAATAGGAGTTAGTAGATCATCAAGAACTTATTGAGGAGGTTCTTTGATATGTTTTAACAATTATGGATGATTTTGTTCGTCGAGACAAAGTGACGAATGGTGATGTGTCAAAGATTGAGGGCCATTCTGTCGGTCCCATGACAGTTGGTCGGTCTCCAGGTAGGGGTTGTTCCACGGATCTAATTTTGATGATGGGTGGTTTGCCAAAGCTTCCCGAAGTGACATTGGTTTCAGTAGTTTGAAGCCAGGGAGGAGATCAAGATATGCAACAAACTCAATCAAAGGCAGGTGCATCTCCATTTGTATAATTTTGGAGGAGCTATGGATCATCGACGACGTGCTCAATACATGGTATTCTGCTAGAGGATGCATGCATACGGAGGAGCTTCAATGTCGGATACGAAGGTGGGTAGGTTCATAAGTCTGAATCTCGGGAGAACTATACCGTATGCTTGGTTAGAGAAGGGTAAAGAAGCTCTTTGGAATGGTAGTACATTCTGGCGGAAGATGAAAGTCGAGGACAAGAAGCCAAGGTTTATGGTGAGAGTGATCGTTAGGGACTTCGATCTTGGGCATATTAGTAATATCAGCAGGATCCCAGTGGTGAAGGAGGTGCTACGGATGGAAGCTAGCATCAACGTGACGGTCGAGGAGCTGGAGACAAAGGAAGATGCAAAGCATCTTGAGGGTTCAAAGATCAGTGGCATGGAGGAGAAAGAATTTAGCGCGAAATAACATTCATGGAGTCCAGTTAGGAGGCATGGAGGTCAGCACCTCTCATCAAACTAGAGGGCGGGAATGTTGTAGTCAAGTCTGTGAGAGAGGGACAGAGTTTGGCCCGAACTCGATCCCTAGCCGAGTTTGGGCCGAACTCAGTATTTTTGTTCCAGAACTATTATCCCAAACTCGGTTCAAGTTTGGCGTCGGTCGGGGCTGATATATTTTGGTTATAATCTACATCGTTGGATGTTGGTGGACGGCCATATCTGATGGTGGGCTACTTTTGGATTTCTTAAACTGTAAAACTAGGGTTCTCATCCTATTTATATGGGTTGAGGGTGGAGGCACAAAAAAGAGCAAAAGGTGGAGATTCAGGGTGCTTGTCCACAGAAAATCTAAGAAAAAGTCCATAATTTGCTCTTAGGCTTCACCATCCAAGACCGATGGAAGAAGAGATCTGACCGAGGAATCTCAATTGGTAAGGTGAGTGATTTCATTATAATCTCTATCTTTTCTTCTTAAGTATGGTGAGAGGGTTGAAACTATTTGGACAAAGAGTTCAACATTGGTTATTGTCGATCTTCTAATTTTACTTGAGTTATATAGATTGGAATTTGTCCAGGTGAGTTAGTTACCGCCATATATGTTGTCTTTATCTTTGTTTGGTATTCATTAGATAGGGGCTTATTACCTTAGGTGGGTTGGCATCACTTTCACGTCTGTTTTGTGACCGAATATGAGTTTGGGTCATGTACGAGTTTCCAAGAAAAACTAATACAAGTAATATGATAAAGCATTACAAAAATACAGAAGAATAGCAAAAGCCCAATCAGTCATTTAGTAGCTACTAAATAGCATTAGTGAAAACTTGGTAACGGCTATAGGATAAAAATGGTTCATCGGCAAATAACACATCGCTATCAAGATTCCTTCGCTAAGTATATGAACATTCGATGGATTATCGACTACTTGGCGACGTCTATTGTAGTCATACTTTCTTGTCACAATAGTGACATATAATGATGATGTCACCTTGGCGACACAGTAGAAGCATGGAAAAATCCAAAGCTATGCACCCAGAAGCTACGTACACAAAGTCAGACTTAGTGAAGTCAGGCCGTAGGAACTCAAAAGCAGCCAAGTAGCCTCCAGACCAGGAGGGGCCAAATCCTCAAGAGGTGCCCATGTGGCCCAAATAGCAATAGAAGCATCAATCACATAAAGCCTTGTCCATAAAGTTCTGACATGGAATCCAATGCCACGAACGCTTCAAAAGCCGTGAGGAAAGTTGGAACACTAAACGATAGAAAATTACATCTGCATAATAATGACTCTTAGCTGGCATGCAGTGCAATGTCAACATAAGATAAACTTATGCGGCCTAGTCTCTATGTGGCCCAATGTCTGTGCGGCTATGACTCTTTGAGGCCCAGGCCCTATGCGGCTTTGTCCCTATGAGGCCTAGCCCTTATGCGGTCAAGTTCCATGGTGCGCAATATGATGACCAACTCCTATGCTGTTCAGTCTTCATGCAGGTCCATACGACCAAATCATCTTGATATTCTCTCCAAAATCAATGCTAACCATGTGTCAAAACTGACCAAGTCACGCACACAACGGGTGAAAATAACCCAGGTTGTTGGCCGAGATCCCATCAATAGTATATCATAACTAATGTCACATGGCAGCCTAGACGTAGCATGTGCTTGCGGTTGCAACTGCATTTTTTTTAAGAATGGTCTTGCGATAACTAGACATACGCGCATAGCATATGCGCGCTCTTAAGCCATCCAGTATATATGGCTATAAATAACTGGGATGCATTCCTACACACACAGAGAGAGGTACAACGAGACATTAAAAAAAGCATACTCAGGAGCCCAATGTTGGTATCTTTCATGCCTGTGAGCCAGAGACCTAGCAAGTTCCTTCATTGTCGGACTGTCAACAAAGTAAAGGAGTCCGCTAAAGTACTCGATCTCCATCGCCACTCCCCAGAATCTTAATTGTACTTAGATTTCTTATTTAAGGACTCTTTGTACTTTCTTTACTTTCAATATACAAAACCAAGTTACCACAACTGAATTTTTTTTATTCAAACAAAAATGATGACTCTGTTGGGGACTTCTTTTTCCACTGATGAAAATATTGTGACACAGTCCAATGCGACAAAACTGGGATCCACCCAGAGAATGCTGGTTGTACGCTTCAACCAGCAAGCTTTTGAAGAGATGATTTCTGAGGGCAGCACGATCCCTTCACTAAGGCTAAAAACATAAGAAGACCCATAGGACTAGGGTCACCAAGGCCGGTGTATCTCGCCCAACTGTTGAGGCTATGCTATCTATACCTGATATTAAGGACGCAGATCATGCATCCATACAGGTTGTCCCTGCTCATACGACATCCTTGTCTGAGAGAAAGGGTTCTCAACACCTAAGTTCAGGTAGAGGAAAATACTATGATGCAAAGAACTTAGGGGCTGATGCATAGTCCATGCGCTCACAACGAGGAGCGTAGAAGAAAATGCATGAGACACTTAACTTCAAACGAAGAAAAGTTGTTATATGCACCACATATAGCAACAAAAGCTTTGTCTTTGACAGAATTTCAAGCGGCGTTGATTCCCTATGCCACCCTGAATAAGGAGAAAATTTGGACTCATCATACTATGCATCGGTATGTGCTAAGTCAAAAAAGTCCAGGGTAGTGCGATCTAGTTAAGCTCAAGCAACTGCTCAGTTGACTGGTCGTCAGCATGTGCCACTATAGGTTATGCACGCTCCTAACGGAAAGTTCTACAAGACTGACCCATGTGCCCAGTTTGCTGGGGCATATGGAATGGGCTAGTCTCAAAATTCTTTTATTGATGACTTGGGAGGATTTCTTGTATCATGCCCCAGTCCCAAAATATGTAGGACTACGAATACGTAGAATGCCAGTCGTATGTATATGACACTCCAATATGTTAAAAAATCATAACACACACGTACGCTGTATATGAATAAATATTTCACAAGTGGTACATATATTTTTATTATAAGCCATACGCATCTATATCTCATCTACAGACACAAGTAAAGGAATATCAAAATAAATAACTAAAAGTCTCAAGTACGAGCTATCAAAAGAATTAATAGTCGGGTGGAGAGAAATCTACTACCCATCGACTATATCAAAAATAAAAATGATAGAGGAGATCAAAACCCCAATATAAAATAAATGTCAATAAAGAAACAACAGCTAAGCATCCATCAGCAATGAAGTAATCACTGGTACTCAAAAGGTAAGACCTCCTCAACAGAGAATGTTACGTCAAGCCCGAGTCCATAATCCATCATGTTCGTCTATACCTGAAAGTGGACCAGGTCCTCAGAGGGACGTAGAAAGATATAAAAAGTACATGCCATAATATACTGAAAATAATATCCAGAAGGTCGCTTAACCGTCTATGTAAAATACACTTTTGAGAACAACTTTCTAACGTATATGCTATCTGGCTAAAAATAGGATTAACGTGACTCTCTCAGAGAATCAGTGGCCTAAAAATCATAACGTCTTTTGATTGTCAGAGGCCGCCTGTAAATAATATAATATAATGGTCATCTAAGGACGCATCTCCGGCAGAGTATACGGATTACAAAAGAAAAAGTATAAAGGAGCCCATATGCCTACTTGTTGTTCTCCCCACCCTATGCTCTATCCATGTCATATCCATGCCACGGTGATACCTCTAATAACTGCCAAGTCTCCAAGCATACATTTCTATCAGCAATTATTTCCTATCCGTCGTACGTCCCATACGTATAGGTGGCCAGCCTATCACACAAATTTGTCTCCTAGATGAGACTCACACTCGTGTAACAAATGTATCATGGCCAATGAAACATAAGAATGCCTCAATATCATGGGGTGGTCTCGTAACACTAGGTCGTCATGCAAAATATTAAATAAGTGACAAAAGGCGACAAAACCATCGTTGCACCCAAGTTATTCTTCGACGCGCAGTTTTATATAGCAAAATAAAATCACTAAATAAATAACAGCAAATATGCATGCTAATAATGAATGTAAATAAACAGCACAATGGCAAGGTATACTTGTTTGGCAAGCAATCTATGTAATATAGGCATCCTGACGTCAAGCACAAAGGATCAAAAACTACAGGCTCCAAACGAACATCCCGGATACAGAAATAAATAGCACCAACATCTCCGAAATTAGCGAGATAGTCAAAAAACTCTACACTTTCTCCTAATTTGGACACAGGGGCAAAAAGGATTATTTTGGGTCAAAGCGGTGTCCATATAGGACCCACCTTGCACCGAAATGTGTTAGGGGTAAAAGTCTCTAAATAGGATAAATTATAGGTCAAATCACTCCTAAAAACAATATGAACTCAACGGTATGTCCAATTTTGGATTTGGGTTAGCAGATCACAATTTCGTTCGTCAAGTCAACCGTGGGGCACACGAATAGGCGGCTCGTTAAACTGTCTCAAAATTGTGTGAAACTTGGTTCTCAGGACCAGCGTTATACCACGAATCCAATGGCGCAAGTTTTGTCGTGTTCCAACGAGCATGAACCAACTAATGGAGAAATTTGTAAAATATCGATACGAGGAACTGTTTACGGATATGGGTTGATTTTGACGTGCACACACGTCCAAATTAACTTTCGCAAAAGCGCACACGTCAGGATATACCATACGCGCCTTTCAGTACAACTGGTACGTGACGTGGTGTTCCGGTTTGTCGGAATGCACTTCATATCGCAAGTTTTCTAAGTTTTCAAAAATTATTTTCATTATTTTTAATCTAAATATTAATAATTAAAGACTAGAAGTTAAATAAAAATAATTAATAGGTTTCGATGCTAGTTATATTGACTTTAGGTCTGTGAAGTTATTTTTTGATTTGATGAATGGGTTAGGAAGATATGGGGCTTCCAAAAGGGGGTGTTTGAGTTCGGTTTTTGTTGAACTCGTATATGTGCTTCGGTTATATTTTTATAATTTTTACTCATGATTTATGATCATTTAACTATTAGTTTTACCAGGAAACCTACATACTCGTGAACTTGATCAACTAGTCTTATCTATAGAAATTTATAGATCAAAATTTGATCATACAAGGAGGAAAAATCGGGTGCCAAACATGGGTACCTAGACTGCAGTCGCTGACGAGAAAATAGGGGTTTCTCTGTTCTCGGTTGCTGTGGGCGGTTCTTCGGCAGCGACTGAAGGCGAGAAGCTGGTCGAGGGAAGACGGGGGTAAGTTTCACGAGATGTAGTTGCCGAGTTTGAGATTGCTTGGGAGGAGAACATGCGCTCGATTAGGTTTGGAAGAGATGATATTGATAGCGAACCCATATATATATATATATATATATATATATATATATATATATATATATAATGATATTTAATACTATTCTCAATCGAATTCAAATTTTGATTAAAAACACAGCATGGGATTAGGTGTGGAGGATCTGATAAGGATTTGGAATGCAATATATCGGATCAAATTGGTTTAGGTTTGATCAGTTTTGGATCAACAAACTTAGAGTTTTCAAATCTCTGTTTTCGTTGCTCGGGTTTGAGGGGGCTGGGATGGTGAACAGTGCGTGGCATTGTTCACCCAAGGGTTCTTTTCTTTTCTTCTTTTCTTCTTTTATTTTTCTTTTATCTTTTCCTTAGTTCTTTTTATTTTGATTTCTTTTAAATTTTTTATTTTATATATGTTTTTCGATTATTATTATTAATTATTGGTATGTTGTCGTTATACGCATTATTATTTCTATTATTATATAAAAAAAATAGAAAATTAGGATAGGTTATATTCTACCCAACTTAGAAAAATTTCTTCCTCGAAATTAAAGATAACGCATGATAGGGAACAGGAATATTATATGGTAGAAAAGAACAAAGTAAAATCATACCTTGGTCTTCGAACAGATACGAAAAATATTTGTGCATGTCATACTCGCACTCCCAAGTATATTCTCTTCGCAAGTGATATCTCCATGCCACGCGGACCAAGGGAATAGACTGATTCCTCAATACCTTCTCCTCGCGATCAAGAATCTCCATGGGTTGCTCTTGGTATGACAAGCTCGGCATAATGGTAATCTCGGAGTGATCGAGAATATGACTGTTATCTGCCACATATCGCCTGAGTTATGACACATGGAATACATCATGCACTTCCTCAAGCGAAGGTGGTAGTGCCAGTCGATACGCAACTTCTCCAACTAGCTCCAACACATCAAACGGTCCAATATACCTTGGACTCAACTTGCCTCGTCCCCCAAGGGGAATAGTTTCTCTAGTGGGTGATACCTTCAAGAAGACATGATTTCCTTCCTTGAACTCCAAAGGACGATGATAAAGATATGCCCACTTCTTCTGTCTGTCTTGCGCTGTTCGCAAGTGCCCCTGTATCCTTTTTACTTTCTCCATAGTGCTGTCAACCAACTCTGGCCTCAAGATATGACGTTCTTCCATGTCACTCCAACACACAGGAGACCTACACTTCCTACCATACAAAGCTTCAAACGGAGCCATTTGGATGCTCGTTTGATAGCTATTGTTGTAGAAAAACTCCATAAGGTGAAGATGGTCCTCCCATGATCCTCAAAAGTCCAGCATGCATGCTCTCAACATATCCTCCAATGTCTGAATAATATGCTCCAACTGTCCATCTATCTGCGGATGATAAGATGTACTAAACTTTACACGAGTCCCAAGACTCTCTTGAACGCTCCTCCAAAATTGAGATATAAAACGCGAGTCCCTGTCAGACACAATACTAACCGAAACTCCGTGTAATCTTATGATCTATCTCATGTATAAGTCAACCAAAGATTCTGTAGACTGGCCAACTCAGAAGGGCAAGAAATGAGCGAACTTAGTATGTCGATCTACGATCACCCAAACAGCATCTCGCCCACTTGTACTCTTCGAAAAACCCGTGACGAAGTCTATAGTGATGTGCGTCCACTTCCACTCAGGAATCAAAAGTGGTTACAGTAGCCCTGTTGTCCTCTGATGTTCATCCTTGACTTGCTGGCACACTAGACATTTGGCCATAATATGAGCTATCTCCATTTTCATCCCATTCCACCAGAAGTGTTGTCGGAAGTCGCGGTACATCTTGGTGCCTCCAAGATAAATAGAATATATAGAACTATGAGCCTCTGCCATCAGCTCCAGCTAAAGCTCTCCATTGGGAACATATAGGCGATCACCACATCATAATGTCCCATCATCATGAATGCGTAGTCCCATCTGCTCTCCAGGCTCTGTCCTCTCTTTCAACCTCTTGAATCTAGCATATGTAGCCAAAGTTGCCCTGATCCTCTCTACTAGCGATGATTGCACTTGCAAGTTGGCTAGTATCCTTTCTGATCCGGGTAATACAACCCCTATGCCAAGCTCTTGCAAGTCCTCCAGTAACTCCCTCTGTGTCGTCAAGAATAGCGTCGTAGGATTTTGGCTTAAAGCATCTGCTACCACGTTAGCCTTGACTAGGTGATAATATAGATCTATCTCAAAGTCCTTTATCAACTCAAGACACCAATATTGCCTTATATTCAGCTCCTTCTGCGTAAAGACATATTTAAGGCTCTTTTGGTCAATATAGATATCCACTCATTCCCCATATAAGTAATATCTCCATAGATTCAAGGCAAAAATAACGCCTGCAGCTCAAAGACATGGGTTGGATAATTTTTCTCATGTACTCTCAACTGTCTAGAAGCATACACAATCACCTTGTCATGCTGCATCAATACACATCCCAAGTCTTTTTCCGATGCGTCGTTGTAGATCACGTAGCCTCCTGATCCTGATGGAATGGTCAACACTGGTGCGACGGTCATACGCTTTTTTAACTCCTTAAAAGCGACTTGACACTCATCCGTCTATATAAACTCTTGGTCCTTGCATGTCAACCAAGTCATAGGCTCTCGTATCCTCGAGAAGTTTTCCATGAACCGTCGATAATATTCCGCAAGTCCAAGGAAACTCCTCACCTCCGATGCCGACTTAGGAACGGGCCATGTCTCAACTGCCGAGATTTTCTCCGAATCTACTGAAATACCATCTCCAGTGATGACATATCCAAGAAAAGAAACCTTATCCAAGAATAACTCACACTTTCTAAGCTTCACATATAAACGCTCTCTCCTTAATGTCTCTAAGACAATCTGTAAGTGCTTCTCATGCTCCTCGTGGCTCTTCGAATAGACAAGGATGTCATCTATGAAGACAACCACGAACTAGTCCAAATACTGATGGAAGACTCGATTCATCAAGTCTATAAAGACAACTGGAGCATTCGTCAATCCAAATGGCATGACCAAAAACTCGTAGTATCCATATCTTATCCAGAATATGGTCTTCGGAATGTCCCACTTTCGCACCTTCACCTGGTGATATCCTGATCTCAAGTCTATCTTTGAGAAAATCTTGTATCCACTAAGCTGATCAAATAAATCATCAATGCGTGGTAGAGGGTACTTATTCTTTACAGTCACAACATTCAAGGTCCGATAGTCAATGTACATGTGCACTGACCCATCATTCTCGGGTACAAATAAAACTGGGGCTCCCTAGGGTGATGCACTCGGTCGGATGAAGCCTTTCTCTTCTAACTCCTTCAACTGTGCCTTCAGCTCATCCAACTCCTTCTTTGCCAATCTGTAAACATGCAATGCTATAGGTGCTGCTCCTGGGGTCAACCTAATCAAGAATTCCATATCTCTGTCCGGACGTAGTCCTGGCAAATCATGTAACCTCCCCTAATTTTTTAGAATTTTTATAATAATTATAAATAGGAATTTGTCGTAACGAGAGAAAATAATAGTATAGTAATGATATTAATAACATAATAAAAGAAGCATATAGGAAATAATAATAAAATAAATAAAACATAACCCAAGCCCAAGCAATTCCCACGCGTGCAGGCCGCGGCCTCCCCTCAAACCCGATACCCCTCCCTCACCCCCTATGTATGTAAAAACTACAAAAAAACCTAACCCTAACCCTAAATCTCCACCTCCCCGGTGCACCACCCCGGCACCACCGTCGCCTCGCAGCCGCCCGTAGCGCCCGCGCTGACAACAGGGTAGAGTTTTTACTCGACTTCCCGACACCGTTCTGCCCTCCCCGTTTGATCTTTTTTCGAAACAATTATGCAGGTAAATTCTTAACATATACCTCTTCTAATTCCACCTTTAGGTTTAATTTATTTTGGGTTAATAGTCAGTGAAAAATCGATCCAAAGTCAGAGAAAAACTAGTTTCAAAATAGTCCAAAAAATTATCCCAAGTACCTATATTTCGAGACTAATATCTTTCAACCTAGATATCCAAATTGGAATATACTTTTTGCTGTGTAAAGCCTACATAACCGAGATTAATTTCTGTCAATTAGTTTATTTTATTTTGTGTTAGAACCAAAAATAAATCAGGTAAAAATCTCAGAAAAACCTGTTTTCAAAACCTAAAAAAATGTACGATACGGAGTGCGTCCCGCCAAACAGAATCACATCATCGTGTACCAATTGTACCGAAAGTAGCGTATGGTATATCCGGATGTGTGAGATTTCACAGAAGTTGATTTGGACGTATGTGCACGCTAGAATTAACCCATATCCGTAAAAAGTTTCCCATATCAGTATTTTATAAAATATTCTAGAAGTTCGTGACCGCTCATCGGAACACAACGAAACTTGCGCTAAAGGATCTATGGTATCACGCTGGCCCTGTGACGCAAGTTTCAGTTGATTCCGAGACAGTTGACCGAACTGCCTATTCGCGGGCCCTGCGGTTTGACATAACGAGCAATTTTATGATCGGCTCATCGGAATCCAAAATTGGACATACCATTGAGTTCGTATCGTCGATTAGTATTTGTTTGACATATTTTTTACTATTTAGAACCTTGACCCCTAGTACGTATTTTGGTGCAAAGTAGCCACATATGGATACCATTTTGACCCAAAATTATCGTTTTGCCCCTGTGTCCAAATTGGACAAAATGGTAGAGTTTTCTGACTATCTCACTGATCTTGGAGATGTTGGTGATATTTATTTAAGCATCCGTAGACGTTCATTTAGAGTCCCTATCTTCCGATTCTTTGTGCTTGTCGTTTGGAACTCTATACTGCACAGATTGCTTGCCAGGCAAGTATACATTGCCATAATACTATTTAGTTTTATTCATTTGCTGCATATTTATTTTATTTTCATTTATTTTTCTATATATAAAATTGTGCGTCCAAGAAAGACTTGGGTGCAAACGACGGTTGCGTCGTCTTTTGTCCTTTATTATATTATGCATGTTGACCTAGTTTTATGGGACCACCCTATGATATTGAGACATTCTTATGTTTCATTGGTCGTGACACATTTGTTACACGAGTTATGAGTCTCATGTAGTACACAGACTTGCGTATTACGTTGGCCACCTATATGTAAAGGTCGTACGACGGATAAGGAATAACTGCTAATAGAAATATTATACTTAGCAGTTACTAGAGGTATTGCGTGTTATGGATATGACACGTTAGTATCATTGGTGGGGAGAACAATGAGTAAGCTTATTGGGCTCCTTTATACTTTTCTTTTGTAACCCGTACACTCTGCCAGAGATGCGCGGTCAGATGACCCTTATATTATATTATTTACAGGCGGCCTCTGACGATCGAAAGACGTTACGCTTTATAGGCTACTGATTCTCCGAGAGAGTCACGCCAATCCCATTTTCAGCCAGATAGCCCATGCATTGGAAAGTTATTCTCAAATGTGCATTTCACAAAGACGGTTAGGTGACCCTTTGGATGTTTATTTTTAGTACTTTATTGGCATGCTTTTATGCATCTTGTTACGTCCCCCTGAGGACCTGGTCCCTTTTCAAGTATAGACGAGTAGGATTATCCGCAGGAGTACAGACCCGGACCTGACGCTTCATTCCCTATTGATGAGGTCTTACCTCCTAAGTACCAGTGATTACTTCGTTGTTGATGGATCCTTAGCTGCTATTTCTTTATTGACATTTATTTCATATTTGAGTTTTGATCTCCTCTATCATTTTAGTTTTTGATATAGTCGATGGGTAGTGGATTTGTCTCCACCCAAATATTATTTTTTTGATACTTCGTACTTGAGACATTTAGCTATTTATTTTGTTATTCCTTTACTTGTGCTTGTGGAAGAGATATAGATGCTTGTGACTTGTGTTAACAATATATAAACAACTTGTGAATTAATATTCATATTATATCGTGCGTATGTGTTATAATTTTTCAACATATTGGAGTTGTCATATACATACGGCTGGTATGCTACGTATTCCTAGTCCTACATATTTTGGACTGCGCCTGGCATATTTTTGTGGTGGCTCATGCAGGTCCTGAGTATATTATCTCGGTTATGTTACTTTACCGAGCAAGCCTACAAATAGGATTAGAAAATAGGACCTCATCCATACATGACTATAACTCACCTTCTTTCTAACTGTCATATTTAAGTGCTTGCATTATGTTTGATTCATGTACTCTTCCTAACCTTTCATCCATCTCCTACAGAGAGATGAATTTGTGTAGCAGACGTGCCGCCACCGGGGATGACACGTCTCTAGGGGTCAACTGCCAAACACCAGGAGATGGACGAAAGGTCTGCTACGACTCCTCGACTTCTACGACCGGATGGACAGACTAACAATTTAGTTCCACCAGCTACTTCTATGGCACCTAATAGGGCTTTTCCAACTTCACCAGCACCGTCGGATGGCCAGGCGCAGCTGTTCCAATTCTTTCAGATGATGGTGCAAAAATAGAGACAGTAGGCCGTCACCCTTGTTGCCGAACAAAGGCAGCAAGCGGCAGAGCAGAGGTGGGAAGCCACCAAAATGAGATAGGGATTCCTGGCAGCACTTGAGAGGTTGGCAGCACCAGCACCCGCACCAGCTCAAGCACTAGTCCCAGTGCCACAAGCACGTGTTGGTTCAGTAAAGGATTTTGGTCAAATGGATCCCAAGCCGAATAAAGGCAATAAGAGCCCATAGGAGACCACAACCTGGATAACCCGCACCAAGAAGCTATTAGAGGCATCATAGTTACCTATGGATTTATAGATGATAGACATGAGGACCCAGCTAGAAGGAAATGCTCATCACTTGTCAGAATCATTGGAGAGCCAATTGGGTACACGCCAGACTTGGAAGCAGTTCTTGGAGTACTTTGAGAAGAAATACTTTTCGGCCACCGTGAAGGATGCATTGTACAAGCAGTTCCTCCATCTAGAGCAGGGGAACAAGATGGTCGATGAGTACGATGTGGAGTTTAGTCATCTCAGTAGATATGGCACCGTTTTGAAAACTAATGACTTAGAGAAAGCTAAGAGATTTTATCGTGGGCTAACTCAAGAGCTCCAATACTATTCCAGCTCATAGTCCCGGATCTCTTATGCCGAGTTATTAACAGAGGCCAAGATCTAGGAGGCCATCAGCAAAGAAAAAGAGAATCAACAGATAATTCAGCAAAGACCAGCAAAGTCGCAATATGGAGGGCCCATCAGGCGTCATTTGGCACATAAGCAGCAACAGCAACAGCAGAGAGCAGGACCGTACCAGATTAAAGAGAAGCCCTACTACAATTTTTGTGGGAAGCCCGGACACATCATGAGGGATTTTCGGCTTCGTTTAAGGCAGTATATGAGATTTGGTTCTGGACAACATATAGCCAAAGACAATCCAGTGCAGCAGGCCATGGCGCACAAAGGCCAACACTTCCCACACTAGAGCCAGTTCAGCAGATAACAAGGTCAAGAGCACCAAAAGTGGGAGTACCTCGACCTCTAGTAGGCAGAAGATTCCAGCGAGGACCACTGCTACCTACTCAGGAGGACTAGTTCGCGAGGGCCAGGTCACAGGGACTACCTCAAAGGACTGGACATGCTTTTGGTTTAGAAATGGATGACACAGAGTAGGAGATTGATGTTATAGCAGGTATTACCCTTGTTTTTGCTTTTCCTGCTATGACATTGTTTGATAGGGGAGCCACACACTCTTTCATATCTTCTAGTTTTGTTTCCAAGCACAATATTGCCACTACACCTTTGCCTAGTTGTGTTATAATTCTTACCGGGGGAGGAGTTTGACCTGTTAGCCACGTCTGTAGATTTTGCTCTGTAGTGATTCGTGATAGAGAGAAGAAGGCTCGACTCTTAGTCTTTTCTATGCCAAACTTTGATGTTGTCTTTAGGATGGACTGGTTAAGCAAGTACCATGCTTTTTTTGACTGCTACGGAGGAAGTATTATCTTTAAGGTACCAGGCCAGCCTGAGCTCGAGTTTGTACGAGGATCCAAAGAGGTTCTTGATGGTGTTCAGATGGCATTAGACGATGTTGTTTATTATGCTATCATTTTAGAGTTTAGGACGTCTTTTAAGAGGATTTTCCAGGACTACCTCCAGACAGAGATATGGAATTCTCGATTGAGTTAACCCAGTAGTAGCACCCTTAGCATCGTATGTTTATAGATTGGCGAAGAAGGAGATGGATGAACTAAAGGCGTAGTTGAAGGAGTTTGAAGAGAAAGGCTTCATCCGACATATTGCATCACCCTTGGGAACCCACGTGTTATTTGTACCCAAGAAGGATGGGTCAGTACGCATGTGGATTGACTATAGGGCCTTGAATGCTATGACTATGAAGAATAAGTACCCTCTACCATGCATTGATGACTTATTTGATCATCTTAGTGGATCCAAGGTATTCTCAAAAATAGACTTGAGATCAGGATTTTACCAGGTGAAGGTGCGAAAGCAAGACATTCCGAAGACCGCATTCAGGACAAGATATTGACACTATGAGTTTTTGGTCATGCCATTTGGATTGACCAATGCTCCATCTATCTTTATGGACATGATGAATCGAGTCTTCCATCCGTATTTAGGCCAGTTCATGGTTGTCTTCATAGATGACATCCTTGTCTATTCGAAGAGCCACGAGGAGCATGAGAAGCACCTGCGGATTGTCTTAGAGACATTCAGGAGAGAGCGGTTGTAAGCGAAGCTCAGTAAATGCAAGTTCTTCTTGGATAAGGTCTCTTTCCTTGGGCATGTCGTCACTGGAGATGGTATTTCAGTAGATTCGGAGAAAATCTCGGAAGTTGAGACATGGGTCGTTCCTATGTCGGCATTAGAGGTGAGAAGTTTCCTTGGACTTCTGGGATATTACCGTCGGTTCGTGGAAAACTTCTCGAGGATATCAGAACCTATGACTCGATTGACGTACAAGGACCGAGAGTTCATATGGATGGATGAGTGTTAAGCCGCTATTGAGGAGTTGAAGAAGCGACTGACCAAAACCAGTGTTGACCATTCTATCAGGATCAGGAGGCTACGTGATCTACATCAACTCGTTAGGAAAAGGTTTGGGATGCGTATTGATACAGCATGGCAAGGTGATTGCGTATGCATATAGACAATTGAGACTACACGAGAAGAATTATCCAACTCATGACTTGGAGCATGTTGTCGTTATTTTTGCCTTGAAGCTATGGAGACTGTCATGACCCGCACACAAATATTCGAGCATGAGTACGTGGGTACGTCCAGCCTACGCCGTAGCATCGACGGTAGGACGCTGTCTGGGTCAAATCTACTATCTAAATATCTCAAATTATATATATATATATATATGGTACCTGTCAATTATCTCAGCTCCAAACAGAGGAACAATATGGTATCATATAAATGTAAACTATACTCAATCATAATGTAAACTAGGTTAGATAAAGCACGAATTGATTAATGAAGGAAAAGAATCACAATACATCCATAAGACTGAAATAATATATACATGCCAACAACCTCAATAAAAGTCTAACACAAGTCTGAGAAAATAATCTAAACCTCCTCAGGCTCTGGTACTAAGTTCTCATGGTCTACAGGAGTATCCTCTAATGGTATGCCCTCTTGCGATCCGTAGTATCTGGGACACTGGTCTACGAGCCAATCATCTAAAAAATATATCCAGTTAGGATTGGAGCGAAGTACAAACCTCTTAAAGCAGTTTCAAATACATAATCGAGCATATATAACAGATAATAGAAAAGAATACAAGATAACTAAACAACAGATTAAAATGAACTAGAGTGAATATGTAATGTATTGGAATGAAGAACATACAATAGAATATCTATAATATAATAAAAATACTAAAATCTAGCTAATGTGCCATAGAATACATTCATTATGTGATCAGTTTAGGTTGAACACGAATACAATAAGGTAACTCGATTACAAGTTTGGTATGAAATCGACATGTACACGAATACGCTGGGGCTTGATCACATAATCAACTCCTACTCCTCCATCCCCAACTAATACCAATGGATCTAATCATGAAATATTACGAACACGAATATGGGCACACTGAACACGAGCAGTGTGTGTACACGAATATAAGCACACTGAACACGAGCAGTATATAAACACGAAGTACACTAAATCAATACCCAATATACACGATAAAATATATATAAAGGAGTACTCGCTGAATACGATAAGGGATAACATCTCCTGACAGGATCCATGTAGTACCAATCCGTGAAACCACTATATCAAAATTAAGTATACAGTTCTAGAATATACAATATTTACACTATTATGAAATAAAAACTAACAGAGAAATGTACTCGCCTGAGGTCCTGAGCAAGGTGTGTCTCTCGATGGCCAAGCTGGTGTCACACAGACCTATATTTGGTATATTGCATCAATACAAGATTTTAGAATAAAAATAAGTTAAACTATTTTGATTCTAGGTCATAAAGTTATTTCTAAGTCAAAACAGTCAAACTAGGTCAAATCTAGCTCAAACTAGTCAAACTTGATCAAACTAGCTACTTCTAGGTTGTATGAGTCCATCTCTAGGATATTGGGTCCATACACTATGTAACTAGGCTATACTAGCTATACCAGGATACTAGGATACCAATAAAATACCGTATCATAAGATACACAAGTTTTTAGATATAAAAATACCATAATATATATATATATACAAGACAAAATATATAATACTCCAAGCCAAACTAATGCTAAGTAGATACCTTGGCTTTGAACCAAATGCGGTATCACACCACCTACACACCCATCTTGATATACAAACTCAATACCTTGAGTAAAAACTAATACCTTGACATTACCTAGGTATCACAAGGTAATACAATATCTAACATAGCTAACTAACAAACACCTCATCGGATATTCAATACCCATACCCAAGATATCTCATCTCTCATTACCTTGGTGTAACTCAAGGAAAACTAGAAATAATACTAACTAATTCTAACTAGTGCTTATATATATATATATATATATATATATATATATATATATATATATATATATATATATATATATATATAACTTACTTATCAATATAAACTAACTTAGCTTATTAACTAGCTTATTAAACTTATCTACAACTTAATCATAAACACTCAAGCTATTGTTTCTTATCGTTGCAGCTGCAGCTTATCTCTGTTGCTGCTTCTTGCTGCAGCTGTTGTTGCTCACTGCTTCTGCTTATTGCTGCTGCTGCAGCTTATCTCTGCTGTTGCTGCATCTTATCTCTGCTACTGCTGCTGCAACTGCTGCTCACTACTTCTACTTATTGCAGCTACTACATCTTATCTCTGCTGCTGCTGCTCACTGCTTCTGCTTATTGCAGCTGCTCCCTGTTGCTTTCTGTTGCTGCTTCCTGCTGCTTATTTTTGCTGCTTATCGGCCTATAATTCCCCCCTCTAGCTCACATGCACATATCTAATACACACATACACTCACTCACTCACTCACTCACTCACACACACACACACACACACACACACATACACACACACACACATATATATATACATACCCACACTAATGATGCACATGCACTCTCCTATTCTCCCATGACCACTAACACATCAAAATAAAATATAGAACTACACATAATTACATATATACATATATATCATATAAAAATTATAATTATAATACTCAAATAGCTATAACCAAGATAAATTAAATTAAAATGCAAGAAAACAAATACGTGGAGTGCACTGCACCCGTATTATACTCAATCTATGATACACTTGCAATACGGCTCCACCACACTACCAAACGTATCCCGAAGGACACGAGCAAATCTAAAATCATAATTAGAAGTAACACGATGTGTTAGCTACACGTCTACATTCCCGTGTCAAAATGTGACATGCTCAAACCCCATGTGTCGGAAGAAAACTTCCAAATCAACCCGTATCACCAAATTATCGAGATACGGCCTACACGTATCCCATTGTGGACACGACACTAGTCACACACAATCAAACATATGTCAATTTGGTCTAATTGACCTATTGACAAACACAAAATGTGCCAATCTCAAAATTCCCCAAAAATTGACATAAAATACTACATAACTTTCTCCATAGGCCACCCATGAACCTAATTCTAATTTTTATGGATAGTCTTAGTACATATGAGGGTTCCTAATGATTAAATTATAGATTTAAAGTCTAATTAAAGAGAAAAAAAATTGAATTGTACCTATTGGAAGATGGATTTCTAATAAAATCTCCAAATTGAATGTCAAGAGCCTTCAACTTGTAGATCCTTGCTTCTCCTTGTAGATCCTTGCTTCCTCCTTATTCTAATATCCTGCAATAAAGAAAAGGAAAGGAATTGGAAAGAAATTTGTGTAAAAATTGGTGTAGGAATGAAGAAATTTGGAAGAGCAAAAATTCTAGATATAGATTTAGAATAAAAAATGAAGAGAGATATTCTCTCTCCTCCCTAATGGTGGACATCCTCTATCCCCTCCTTCGAGCTACTATAAAATGTCAACAATACCCCTTGGGGCTTGTCATGAAGAAATTAATTAAGAAGGGAAGGTTCTAGTCTAATTGGTTTAACTAATTAATTCATCCTCCTAATGAATGGGCTTACTATTGGGCTCAATTCTAACTAGAAATAAATGTTGGTCTATGGATCTAATCTAAACTAGTTAAGTCCACTAACATAAGTCCAAAATAAAATCTAATATCTAACAATAAATAAATAATATTTACAACATGCACAATATTTAATATTATATTTCTAAAAATAAATATCCATGCAAAATTACCAAACTATCCCTAGTTGGAAAAGTGAGGGTGGCAATCCTACCCACCATAGAAAAATTTCTTCCTCGAAATTAAGGAAGAAACTAACTACCAAAAGCAACAATACAAGCAAGAAAGAATTATAACTCACGGCTCAAACATATAAGGATATCGCTCGCATCTTGGCCTCTCGCTCCCAGGTACTCTCTCCTGGCTAGTGATGCCTCCATGCGACGTACACTAAAGGAATGGTCTGATTCTTCAGCACCTTCTCTCTCTGATCCAGAATCTCAACTGGCTGCTCTGGATAGCTAAGAGTATGGCCCACCTCTATCTCCAAGTGATCTAATACATGGCTAGGATTTGTCATGTACCATCTCAACTGCAACACATGAAACATGTTGTGCACTCCCTCTAATGCAGGTAGAAAGTCTAATCTATAAGAAACTGCATCGACCCTCTCGAGAATACTGAAAGGTCCAATGAATCGCAGACTAAGCTTTTCGCCTCCACAAAAGCGAATCGTGCCTCGTGTCCGAGAAATCCTCAGAAATACCAAACCACCAACCTCAAACTCCAAAGGTCTCTGGTGGCTATCTGCCCAATGCCGCTGTCTGTCCTGTGCCACCCGAAGTCTGTCCCTGATAAGCTTCACCTTCTCAGCTGCATCCACGACCATCTCTAGTCCCAATAAGGCTCTCTCTCCAACATCATCCCATGATAACGGAGTGCAGCATCTCCGTCCATACAACGCCTCAAATGGTGACATATCGATACTGGCATGATAGTTGTTGTTATAAGAAAACTCTACCAAGTAAAGATAATCCTTCCAAGAGCCTTCAAAATCCAAAATACAGGTGCGTAGCATATCCTTGAGAGTCTGGATAGTCCTCTTCGACTACTAGTTTGTCTAAGGGTGATATGCGGCATTGAACTTAAGCTGAGTGCCCAAGCTAGTCTGTAAACTCCTCCAGAAGTGGGACGTGAAGCGACTATCCTGATCCGAGACTATGCTTACAGGAACTCCATGCAATCTGACTATCTATTGCACATACATCTCCACGAGCATCTGTGTAGATGTACCCACTTTGAATGACATAAAGTGGGCTAATTTGGTCAACCTGTCTACGATGACCCAAATCGCATCTTTACCTCCTGGAGAACGTGTAAGTCCTAAAACAAAGTCCATCGTCACATACTCCCACTTCTATTCTGGAATGGGTAACGGCTGAAGCATTCCACCTGGCATCTGTATCTCTGTCTTTACCTGCTGGCATACCAAGCATCTGGATACGAAGCTAGCCATCTCCCACTTCATACCAAACCACCAAACGTGCTCCCTCATATCCATATACATCCTGCTAGCACCTGGATTCATAGATTACTGAGATCGATGCGCCTTCTGAAGAATCTTCTCGCGCAATATTCTACTCGGCACACACAACCTAGTACCGTGCTGCAATGATCCATCATCTGCAATACTGAAGTCCTCTGCCAATCCTATCCGGACATGTAGTCTGATGCTCCTCAGAGACTTATCCTCGAACTATGCGGCTCTGATCTGGTCCATCAAATCTAACTGTACCTGAAGTCCACACATCTAATGCTGCAACTCCAGGAACTAATACCTCAATACCCAACCTATCAAGATCGACCAATAAATTTTGTCCCTCGTCAAGTACATAGCCACTGGATACCTGCTCAAGGCATCCGCGACTACGTTGGCCTTCCCTGGATGATACTGTAAAGAGATGTCGAATTCCTTCATCAACTTCAACCACCATCGTTGCCTCATGTTGAACTCTTTTTTGTAAACACATATTTCAAGCTCTAGTGATCTGTAGAGATCTTTATCCGCTCTCCATACAAGTAGTACTTCAACAGTTTAAGAGCAAAAATAACTGTTACCAACTCCAAGTCATTTGTAGGGTAATTCTTCTCATGCGAGCGTAATTACCTGGAAGTATAGGCCATCACCTTCCTGTTCTTCTGTAACACACAACCCAAACATTTACTGTCACTACTATATTTTCTAGGAAAAAGGTTTTTTGGTCATTTCATAATTAATTAAATATTATACATGTTATAAATTTATTTATTATATTATTTATTTATTTTTAGATATTAGTTTATTATTTTGGACTTGTGTTAGTGGATCTAACTAGTTTAGATTAGATCCATGGACCAATATTTAATTCTAGTTAGAATTGAGCCCAATAAGAAGCCCATCATTAAAAGGATGATTAATTAAGTTAAACCAATTAGACTAGAAACTTCTCTCCTTAATTATTTTCTTTATGAGAGGTCCAAACTGGTATTTTATACTTTACATAGTACCTTAGGGAGGGGGAATAGTGGTCGGCCATATTTAATAATGGAGGAAAAATTCTCTCTCTTTATTTTTTATTTCAAATCTAGATCTATAATTTTCTCTTCCAAAATTTCTTCATTTCTACATCAAATTTCACCCAAATTTCTTCCTAATTCCTTCCCAAATCATTATTAGAGGCCATTAGAACAAGGAGGAAGCAAGGAACTACAAGGAGGAAGCAATAATCTACAAGGAGGAGCAAGGATCTACAAGTTGGAAGCTCTTTTCACTCAATTTAGAGGTTTTATTGGAAATCCATCTCCCAATAGGTATAATTTAGTTTTTTTCCCTTTAATTAGAGTCTAAATCTATATTTTAATCATTATAAACCACCCTATATGCTATGGCTACCCATAGGAATTGGAATTATGTTCATAGGAGACCTATGGAGAAAGTTATGAGGTATTTTGTGTCAATTTTGGTAGAATTCCGAGATTGACATAACTTGTGTTTGTCAATAGGTCAATTAGACCAAATTGTCATGTGTTTTATTGTGTGTGGCTAGTGTCGTGTCCACAATTGGATACATGTAGGCCATATCACGACAATTTGGAGATACGGATTGATTTGGGAGTTTTTCTCCGACACGGGAGTTTGAGCATGTCATATTTTGACACGGACATGTGGAAGAGTAGTTAGCTCTTCGTATTGTTCATAATTATTATTTTAGACTTGCTCGTGTCCGTTGGGATAAAATCGGTTGTATGGTGGAGCCGTATCGCAAGCATATCATAGAACTAGTGTGATACGGGTGCGATGCACTTCATGTGTTTGTTCTTTACAATTTAATTAAATTATAGATATTATAAATGTTGTAATTATAATTATTATGTGAGATATATGTATATGTATATTTATATATTTGATCTAGAATTCATGTTAAGGTGTTGGTGATCATGGGAGAGTAGAAGTTCATGTGCTTCTCTAATATGGTATATAAATATATATATGTATGTATGTATTATAGTGTTATAGTTATATATATATATATATATATATATATATATATATATATATATATATATATATATATATATATATATATATATTATAAATATTGCAATTATAATTATTATGTGAGATATATGTATATGTATATGTATATTTATATTTATATGTTTGAACAAGAATTCATGTTGAGGTGTTGGTGATCATGGGAGAGTAGAAGTTCATGTGCTTCTCTAATATGGTGTGTATATATATATATATATATATATATATATATATATATATATATATATTTGAGATGTGTATTTATGTGTGTGAGCTTGAGGGAAGAAGAAACAATGGAAAAATAGTGAGAAAACAACAAAAACAGTGAAGAAAGCAATGATAAGCAGTAGGAGAAAAGCTGACAGAAGCAGCAACAAAAGCAGCTGAAAAGCAGCAGGAAGCAGAAACCAAGAAGCAACAGCAGAAGCAGCCGCAGAAAGCAGAAGTAGCAGTGGTAGGCAGCAGAAGCAGAAGTAGAAAGCAACAGCAGCAACGGTAGTAGGCAGCAGCGGCAGTAACAGTCAATAAGCAGCGGCTTATTGAAAAGCCAGTAAGTTGTAAGCTAATATATATATATATATATATATATATATATATATATATATATATATATATATATATATATATATATTAATAAGCTAATAAGTAAATAAGCTAGTATATATAATATATATATATATATATATATATATATAAATAGATAAGCGAGTTAATTTATTAGATAAGCTAGTAAGCTAGTACATTAGTGTATATATATATATTAATTAGTTTATATTAATAAGCTATTAGTTTATATTTAGTTTATATTAATAAGCTATTAGTTTATATATATTGTAAATAAGTTGGTATATAATATATATGAGATTTCCATATACATAAGTACTAGTTAATATTAGTTAACATTTTTTCTAGATTACCTTGGGGTGCACTAAGGTAATGAGAGTGAGATATCTCGAGTACGGGTATTAAATATCAAGGAAATGTTAGTATATAGTTTACAATATTAATTTTATAAGTTTTAAACACATATTATTGTATAGTGAGGAGTATGGGTAGTAATTATAAATTAGATATTGAATTACCTTATGATACAAAGGTAATGTCAAGGTATTTGATTTTACTCAAGGTATTAGGTTTGCACATCAAGATGGGAGAGTAGGGGTGTGATATCGCTTTTGGTTCAAAGCCAAGGTATCCACTTAGCATTAGTTTAGCTAGGAATATTATATATTGTTGTTTTGTATACATATTATAATATTTTATATCTAATAAATTATGTATCTTATGATACAGTATCGTGTTGGTTTCCTAGTATCCTAGTATAGCTAGTATGGCCTAGTTACATAGTGTATAGACCCAATATCCTAGAGATAGACTCATATAACCTAGAAATAACTAGTTTGACCAAGTTTGATCAGTTTTACCTAGAGTTGACCTAGTTTGACTATTTTGACTTAGAAATGACTTTTTGACCTAGGAGTTGACTAGTTTAAATTATTTTTATTCCAAAATCTTGTATTGATGTCATATTCCATGTTTAGGTCTTCGAGACACCGACCAGACATCTTTGATACTGTTTACCAGATTTCAGGCGAGTATATTCTCTGATAGTTTATTAATTATGATATCCTCTATGTTTCTTGTATTTATTGTAGATATCCTTGATTTCTTGACACGATGATTACACGGATTGGTATATTCGGATCTCGTCATGAGATATTATTCCTCGGTATTTAATGTATATCTTGTGCAAACCTTGTTTCTTGTTCTTTTACATATACAAACATTGATTCTTGGGGAGACTTGCTACCTACCCAGAGAATCCCGTATCATAACGTACCATGGTTGGATCCACTTTACCAGTCGGGGGCAGAAAGTATGCAGTGTAGATATATGATCATACCCTCCTTGTGCATGTCTTGTTCCTTAAATAGTATTAATCATACACAACACATATGATTAACCAGGCCATAATCCTTGTGCAAGTTCCCAAGCCGATCACATGTTAAAACTGGTACTCACTCACTTAGTATTAGTATTTCTTGTTCATTCCTATGATGCTCATTCTTGTATTTATTTCTAGTATTCCTTTATTGCATATCTCTTATACCTTTATATTATATCTTGTATATTTACTCTATTTATTGTTACATAGTTTATATTATTTATTAGAACTGTTGTTAGAGATGTAATTTGCTCCTTTCCTGACTGAATATATTTTCCCAGATGACACTGAGGAGTGGTACCCCACTCACTACGGGCCTCAAGATATTGTTGGCTTAGAACCAAAGACCTTGGCTCAGGAGGGTCTCTTCTCAACTAAGACAGATGACCCAGGACTTATAGCATAGTAGTTAGATCTTTTGTACTGGATTAGTCTCCAGCTTTGTTATTAGTATTTCTTTGATATGACTCATTGGATATTATTAGTCTTGTGAGCTGTATTGTGACTCTTATATTCTTTTATCATATTCGTGTTTTATTCCATCTTATAGATATGTGATTGAGAATATTTATTTTACATTGGTGGCATTATTATATCTTGATTGCTAGATAGATAGTTTACCCAAACAACGTTCTACCGTCGATGATGTGGCGTAGACTGGGCATTGTTCACTACTCGTGCCCCTACATCGGATGCGGGTCATGACACATGTTTAGTGGTGGCACATACAGGTCTTCGAGGTTGCAATTAGTACGATTCATAATGGTGCTCTGATTTGACTGCTATTACTAGCCTGTTCCAAGATATAGGATATAGGCTATAGGCTTGGAATACTCAATCACATCTAGGAAAAACTCTATTGATTCAGTTCAACTGTTCTTCCTTGATATTGATATTTGATCTTAAACTGTCCTTCTTTGAATGCATTACATTATGTGCCATATTGATTCTTTTCTTTCGCTTTGCCTCAGTATGCCGCCTAAAACTAGATCACAGTTGATAGGAGTAGTTTCTGAGACATTTGCGACTTCCCGAGGGCTTGCACTAGTCACTTCTCCGGTGATTAGCGTATCAGCTGCGTTCGGGGTCCACCTCCAACTCAGAGGACTGTTCCGGCTGTATCTGAAGGACTTTCACCTCCACCTTCCATACCGACAAATGCGACTCAGGTGTTCATATTATTTCGCAAGATGGTGGAGGCTCAGAGGGCCCAGTCCAAGGCTCACCAGAGGCAGACCAACGTGTTATTGCAGGGCATTGAGAGTGCTCCTCAGCTTACCCTTACTATAGTAGAGAGAGGAGTTCCGGTCCAGCAGCAAGTTGTTCCGCATGTTATCCAGCTTCGGCCGGGTAATATTTAGGACTTCAAAAAGCTGGAACCTCGGGTCTTTAAGGGGACTGAGGGCATCTTCTACGCTGATGATTAGCTCAAGTATATTGAGCATCTCATGAGGGTGTCAGGTCTTGCTTAGGATCTGAAGGTTGAGGCAGTAGGACTTCAGTTGTTCGACATCACCCGCACTTGTTTCAGGAATGAGCCACTTCTTGCTGATACGGGACAGTCTTTGGAGGTGTTCAAGGACCACTTCATGAGGAAGTTCTTTGATCAGGCAGACATATTAGACTTCGGGAGGCAGTTTGAGAACCTTACTCAGGGGAGCATGTCTGTGGAGGAGTACGCCATATTGTTCGGTAGGATGAGCCAATTTGTGGAGTATTTGGTGAGGGAGCCGGAGGTTCGAGCTATCCGTTTTTGCAAAGGCCTGAACTGGGAAGTGAAGATCCTCATTCCGTCTTTCTATGAGACCTATTCAGAGATACTTATGGAGGTACGCAAGGTAGAGCGAAAGTTAGGTTTGAAACCCAAGAGAGATCGCGATTCTTTTTTAGGGGATAATAGCAGCACAATGACTGCTAAGCGTCCTTATTTCTAGTCCAGGCCTTTTCAGCAGCCACAGCAGCACCAGACTCCAGCTAAGGTGCCATTTTACCAGGCATTGCGGCAGCAAAGACAGTCACAGCAAGCTTCCTGCCACTATTGCAAGACGTCCGACCACATCTGGGAAGTATACAGGAAGATGTTGGGAGTTTATTTGTATTATGGTATCGAGGGGCATCAGTTGAGAGAGTATCCTTCCAACCCTCATCGTACAATTCAGGGAGCAGCTCCAGCTCCGAGGACACAGGTGAGGCCACCTGCAGTACAGCCGAGGGGACCGTCGCTTCCGACCCAGCAGCAGCGTTATGCCCAGCACTAGCATCAGGGAGGTACACATTAGGGATGAGTATTCTCTATGATAGTCGAGGAGGTCGAGCCCACGGGAGATGTCATCGTTGGTTCTGTTCTTCTTGATTCCATTCCAGCTTTAGCTTTATTTGATAGTGGTGCTTTCCATAGTTTTGTATCTATTTTTTAGCTCTGAAGCATCGTTTGGTAGCTTAGTCTTTGCTTAGGACTTAAAAGATCATGACTGGGGGAGGCATTATCCTGGTTAGTGATATTTGCAAGGATCGGAGAGTTACTCTAGGAGGCCGAAAGATGAGTGCGTGTCTACTTGTAATGCCACTTCTGAGCTACGATATTGTACTCGGGATAGATTTATTGAGTAAGCACCATGCTAGTATAGATTGTAGAAGAGGTAGAGTTTTGTTTAGCCCACTAGGAGAGCTAGAGTTTGAGTTTGCTAGAGGAGTTGCAGAGCAGAGAGAAGGCATTATCTGTGGAGCTATGATGGAAGACAAGGAGTTGCCACATCCTTTGATAGCAGAGTTCTTGGATGTGTTTCCTGAGCAATTATCAAGATTATCGCCAGATCAAGATATTGAATTCTCTATAGACTTGGTGCCAGGTGCAGAACTAATTTTACAGCATGTCTATAGAGTGAACAACAACGAGCTGGTCGAGCTGAAGAAGCAAATGAATAAATTGCAGGATAAGGGGTTTATCAGATCCAGTTCTTCACCGTGGGGAGCCCCGGTATTGTTTGTACCGAAGAAGGATGGATCGGTGAGGTGCATCGATTACAGGGTATTGAATAATCTCACTATCAAGAATAAATATCATTGCCACAGATTAATGACCTATTTGATCAGTTGAGTGGCGCCAAGGTGTTTTCCAAGATAGACTTAAGATCAGGCTACCACCAGGTGAAAGTAAAGCCGGAGGACATTCCGAAGACTGCTTTTAGGACTCGGTATGGCTAGTATGAGTTTATGGTGATGCCGTTTGGGTTAACTAATGCCCCGGCAGTATTTATGAATTTGATGAACAAGGTGTTCCACCTGTACCTTGACAAGTTTGTGGTGGTGTTCATCGATGACATACTCATATACTCGAAGACACTAAAGGAGCACGAGGAGCATTTACGGATTGTGTTGGATGTGCTGAGGAAGGAGAAGTTGTATGGAAAACTGTCCAAGTGTGAGTTTTATCTAGACAAGGTTGAGTTCTTAGGACATGTTGTGACTAGTGATGGAATTTCAGTGGATCCGAAGAAGATCGCAGCAGTGGAGTCTTGGAAGACCCCGAGTTTAGTGGCAGAGATCAGAAGTTTCTTGGGTCTAGCAGGCTACTACAGAAAGTTTGTGCAAGATTTTTCAATGATTGTCGAGCCGATGACTAGACTTACTAGGAAGGATGCAGAGTTTGTTTCGATAGAGGAGTGACAGGTTGCTTTTGAGGATTTGAGGATTTGAAGAAGAGGTTGACATTTGCTCCTATTTTGACGTTGCCATCAGGGTCTGGAGGTTTCACTATTTATAGTGATGCATAAGGGAAAGGTCTAGGTTGTGTTCTTCAGCATAATAGAAAAGTGATTGCCTATGCATCCAGGCAATTGCGTCCTCATGAGAAGAACTATCCTACCCATAATTTGGAGTTGGCAGCAGTCATCTTTTCCCTAGAGTTATGGAAATACTATTTGTACAGAGAGCATGTGGAGATCTTCACAGACCATAAGAGCTTGAAGTATGTTTTCACTGAGAAGGAGTTGAACATGAGGCAGTATCGGTGGTTGGAACTGATAAAGGATTTTGACATATCTTTGTAGTATCATCATGGGAAAGCTAATGTAGTTGTTGATGCCTTGAGCAGGTATCCGGTAGCTATGTTGTTGATGCAGGATCGATATTTGTTGGAAGACTTGGAGAGATTAGGCATTGAGGTGATAGTTCCTAGTTTTGCTATACAGATGTGGGGGTTGCAGATACACTCAGAGTTGATGGACATGATCAAGGCAGCCCAGTATGAGGATGTATCTCTAAGGAGGATCAGAGCTTAGGTGAGAGCAGGATTGGAGGATGATTTCACCATTGTTGAGGATGGTTCTTTGCGGCATGGTGTTAGATTATGTGTGCCTAGTGGAGAGCTGCATGAGGAGGTATTACAGAAAGCACATTGCTCTCAGTATTTTATACATCCAGGTGCCAATAAGATGTATCGAGATATGCGAGAGAGTGTGTGGTGGTATGTCATGAAGAGGAAAATGGCACAGTTTGTATCCAGATGCTTAATGTGCCAGCAGGTGAGAGCCGAGAGGTAGAGGCCAGGTGGTTTACTTCAGCCATTACCCATTTCGAAGTAGAAGTGAGAGCACATTACTATGGATTTTGTGTCCGGACTTCCACGATCTCCAGGAAGGAAAGACGCGATTTGGGTCATCGTTGACAGGTTGACAAAGTCAGCCCACTTTTTGCCTTTCAAGGTAGGTTTGTCTATGGACAAGCTGGAAGAGATGTATGTGAGGCAGATCATCATGATACATGGGGTTCCCGTCCACATAGTCTCGGATCGGGATAGTCGTTTTACTTCTCATTTCTGGAGGAGTTTGCAGGCGAGTTTGGGCACCCAGCTCAAGTTCAGTACTACATATTATTCCCAGACAGATGGGCAGTCAGAGAGGACCATTTAGACTCTCGAGGATATGCTGCATATCTGTGTACTAGATTTTGGGGGATCTTAGGAAGACCATCTCCATTTGGTAGAGTTTGCTTACAACAACAGCTACCAGGCTAATTTAGAGATGTCACCATTGAGGCTCTGTACGGTTGGAGATGTCGTACTCCCTTGTCATGGGACGATATTGGAGAGAGAGTTTTGTTAGGGCAGAGATGGTTGTGGATTCAGCGGAGAAGGTTAAGCTGATCAGAGACAGACTACGAGTGGCGCAAACAGACAGTGGCATTGGCCCAATAGCCGCCGGAGACCTTTGGAATTTGAGGTATAGTTTAGATTTTTATTTTATGCTTGATACTGGTTATTTGTTATAGATTAAGTTCTTAAGGTTGTGTTTTGTTCTAGGTGGGTGGTTTGGTGTTTTTGAGAATTTTTCCAACACGAGGCACGATTTATTTCAGTGGAGGCAGAAAGCTAAGTCTGCGATTCATCGGACCTTTCACTATTCTCGAGAGGGTCGGTGCAGTTGCTTACAGACTAGACTTGACACCTGCATTGGAGGGAGTGCATAACGTGTTTCACGTGTCGCAGTTGAGATGGTACGTGAGGGATCCTAGTCACGTGTTGGATCACTCGGAGATAGAGGTGGGCCCTACTCTTAGCTATCGAGAGCAACCAGTTGAGATTCTAGATCAGAAAGAGAAGGTACTGAGGAACCAGACTATTTCTTTGGTACGCGTCGCATGGAGGCATCACTCTCTGGGGGGGTCTACCTGGGAGAGCGAGGATGAAATGCGAGAGCTTTACCCATATTTGTTTGTGCCTTGAGGTATGTTCTTTCCTTATTTTGTTCTATTTTTTTTGGGTAGTTTCGTCTTTGAATTTCGAGGACGAAATTATTTTAAGGGGGGTAGACTTGTCACTACCATATTTTCTAAAAAAGGTATTTTGGTCATTTCATAATTAATTAAATATTATGCATGTTATAAATTTATTTATTATATTATTTATTTATTGTTAGATGTTAATTTATTATTTTTGACTTGTGTTAGTGGACCTAATTAGTTTAGATTAGACCCATGGACCAATATTTAATTATAGTTAGAATTGAGCCCAATAAGAAGCCCATCATTAGGATGATAATTAATTAAGTTAAACCAATTAGACTAGAACCTTCCCTCCTTAACTATTTTTTTCATAAGTTGCCCCAAGGGGTATTTTAGACTTTACACAGTAGCTTGGGGAGGGGGAATAGTGGCCGGCCATATTTAATAATGGAGGGAAAATTCTCTCTCTTTATTTTTTATTTCAAATCTAGATCTAAAATTTTCTCTTCCAATTTTTTATTCCCAAATCAAATTCCATCCAAATTTTTTTCAATTCCTTCCCAAATCATCATTGGAGGCCATTAGAACAAGGAGAAAGTAATAATCTACAAGGAACAATAAGGATATACAAGTTGGAAACTATATTCACTCAATTTGGAGGTTTCATTGGGAATCCATCTCTCAATAGGTACAATTTAGTTTTTTTTCTCTCTAATTAGACTCTAAATCCATATTTTAATCATTAAGAACCACCCCATATGCTAAGGCTACCCATAGGAATTGGAATTAGATTCATAGGAGGCCTATGGAGAAAGTTATGTGGTATTTTGTGTCAATTTTGGGAGAATTTCGAGATTGACACAACTTGTGTTTGTCAATAGGTCAATTACACCAAATTAATATGTGTTTGATTGTGTGTGGATAGTGTCGTTTCCATAATTGGATACGTGTAGGCCGTATCCCGACAATTCGGAGATACGGGTTAATTTGGAGGTTTTCCACCGACACGGGGGTTTAACCATGTCACATTTTGACACGGACACGTGGATGAGTAGTTAGCTCTTCATATTGTTTATAATTATTATTTTAGACTTGCTCGTATCTGTTGGGATACAATTGGTTGTGTGGTGGAGCCATATCGTAAGTGTATCAAAGATCTAGTGTGATACGGGTGCAATGCACTTCACGAGTTCGTTTTTGCAATTTAATTCAATTATAGATATTATATGAGTTGTAATTATAATAATTATGTGAGATATATATATATTTGTATATTTATATGTTTGATCTAGAATTCATGTTTAGGTGTTGGTGGTCATGGGAGAGTAGAAGTTCATATGCTTCTCTAACATATATATATATATATATATATATATATATATATATATATATATATATATATATATATATATATATATATATATATATACACGGGGTTTCGATAGGGCTCCGTGAGCGGATCTTTTGATCCGCTCCATATATATATATATATATATATATATATATATATATATATATATATATATATATTCAAGTGGCTAATGTGACCTCTCTCTCTCTCTCTCTCTCTCTCTCTCTCTCTCTCATTTATCAGGTAACATCTCTAAATTCATATTTAATTTTTTTCCTAATTTTTTTAAATGGTTCCTAAATGATTCATCCCCTAATTATTTATATCCTAATTGATTTTACCCTTATTTTCACTTAGATGACAAAATTTAATCTACTCTTAGATGCGATAAAATTGTTTGTTAGTGTAACATTCTTTGATTAAAAAATATTAAAAAATATGAAGTGAAAATAAATTAGTAGGTTGAAATAAAATATTTTTAATATTGTTTTCCTTGGCAAGGTTCATGATTAAAATTGTAGGATTCAAGTATGGATTTTAAGATACACTAAATCTTCTCGAAAAAATGGTCAAAATAAAATGACTTGTATGAATTGGCTGGAATAACACTAAAGTTTAAGGTTCTGATTATATTGGATTAGAAATATGCACTTTAATGTTAATAGTATTTTGAACTGAATGGAAAAAATGAGTAGCTACAATAGAAAAACTAGAATAAACGACCCAGATTAGGTACAAAAATAGAACTTTATGACTAATTTATACAATTTTTTTATTTTTTGAATTAAAATTTTACTAGTCGATTTGATCCCATTGCACCCAAATCCTAGCTACATCACTGTTACCAACTAAGGCAACCCCTTTTTTAGGTTTGAGTTTGAATCCAAGTCTTTCCTCGTAATCCAAACTAGTTCTAACTATTAGACCACCCATGATATCACTAGACAACCATTCATTTATATATTTTTTCATAAAAAATAAATAAAAGAGAAAACAAATTATATAGTAAAAAACTAAAAATTTAGAAAATTTATTTCTACTAATTTAGAGGTGTGACACTTATTAAAGATTGGGATCCCACTTTACTAATTAGAAACTCTAATTAATAGTTTATAAAAGATGTTTGTTTGAAGTAGTGGTTAGATATTCATTTTTCAATATCTAATTAGACATCAATTTACATTTATATCATTATTATAAAATATTTTAAAATAAAATACTTTGTAAATGCTATCAAAATATTATCCATAATAACTTTAAACTGGATTTATATTAAAATAATTTCATTAAAATTAAGTAAAATGTACATTCATAGATTATATCATGCAAGTCAAAGCAATTATAAATATATCATAAACAAGTCTCTTACCACTGACAAAACTACAACAGCAAAAACAATAAAATTACATTAATATACAAACTTTGTGTGTAATTTTTCTTCTTTCTTCTTTGTTCTTTCTTTATTTTTGTTTCTTTTCAAATTTTTTATATCATCAATGTTAAAGATATAAGGAGGAAATAATAAATTTTCAACGGGTTACAAAGATTTTTTTTACCTTCAATTAAAAGTTGTGTTGCAAAGAAAGATGCATGCTATAACTATTTTTTTGTCAGAATCTCTAATTAGTAATCAAGTTCTAATTGTATATAATTAAATATAAAAAATAAACCTTACTTTTTTTAATCCACCTTTAATTTGATCCAATTATTTATTTATTTTTAATTATCGCAAAAACAATACCCTCTTAGTGCCCCCTACCTTATCGTCATATAAATGCATTAGTAAAAAAAAAAAAAAAAAAAGATGGACCAATTAGCGTTTAGAATCAGAATTTTATATCAGCTTAGAGTTTAAATTATGACATGTTGATTGTTGTCATTGTACTCATGATGGAAAAAAATATCAAAGACTAAATTTTTTAATTAGATATGTCATATATTCAACTTTAAACTGATATAAAATTCAGAGTCTAAACACTAATTAGCCATCAAAATGATGTTGCACTTTACATCTCTCCATAGGATCATGTTAGTAGCATAGGTCACTCAACACGTACGTTGTTATTTTGAACCGCAAAAATATAGGTGATTCTTTTCATAGCGACAACTAAATAGAGGCGAGCTATTATTTGTTGTGGTACCGAGTAGGTCCCAAGTCTTCAAAGCATTCAATGGGAACAATAATGAAGTCCGCTGGTGGGCCATGGTTGTGGCCGCCTTATAATTTAATTTTTCTGTTTTCTTCCCTTTTTCTATTTATATTCTTTTAGGATTATGTAAATTATAAGCAAATGAATGATTGGAAAATTTTAAAAATTAAACAGCTAAGTTTTAGTTGTATTGCTAAAATGGGATCCACAACTCCTTCTAACCATAAACCAATGTTTTTTTTTTTGTGTGTTCTTCCTGATTTGCACCCAACTATGGCAGCTCGATTATTATTATGGACATCCTTTGGATATGTAACTCATCTACAAGGCACAGGAGGCTAAAATATTCAAGTGGGATCCACCTAAGTATAGGTGGGCCCATCACATTATATGGAGCTTGAAGGAGTATTTGTTTCGCTTGTACGTGTCTATTGGATAATTTGTAAAAAAAAAAAAAATCATTAACAGTTGGAGTTAATAGTCTTAGTTTAACTCATTTAAAAATTAATATTTCGTTAATCTTTGTAAACTTAATTTTTTGTACGCAACAGCTTAAAACAAATTAGTTTTGTGCCTTACGTAAGTTAGGAGAGCCCAATCTGATGGAGCGGGCATATTTGTGTGTATTTCAACAAAGCCCAATAAGACTCTATTCTTACATGAACTAGTAAATGTCCGTACATTACATGTAAAATAAATTTAAAATATAAAAATTTACGATATTATTAAAATATATAAATATATAAATTTAAATTATGTTAGAATATTTTATGGAGATGACCACCAAACGATTGAGCTCACGTCTTCCAAAAGTTTGTTTTATGGAGGCTAATCTAAAAAAAAGTTTTTGGAATTTTTGTTGGGAATGGACACATAATTTGCAAAAAATATCTCTCTTCAAACTGGGAAATTTTGTTGACGACCAAAGGAAAGACACAACCTAGACACGATTCCAAAATTCAAATCACACATAAGTTCAATGCAAATACAACGATATTTATGTAAAAAAATCTTGAAGGAAAAGATCACTGAACGATCGAAGTTCAATTCAGAAAAATCATTACTCATAGAATAGATAAAATATACTAACTCCTTTACAAACCCCCCCACCAATCCACACGGATAACAACAACACTTCAAATATAATAAAAAATTGATTACAAAGCAAGTAGAAGATGACCGAAGACGAGAAAGTGTTGACAACGAAGTCCTCAAAGCGATCTCTCTTCAAATCAATCATCAAAACTTCCAAACCCTTCTTCCTCTTGCTTAAAAGTTGCACACTTGAGAAATTTCTCTCATTAGATTGTATCAGTAGGAATTAGGGTTAGAAAGCTCCTATTTAAATCATGTATAATCCTGAAATAATATAGACTGTTGATCACGATACAAGGGTGTTGATTAAACATCCGAATTGGACCTTTAACCTTGTGACGATGTGTTGGCGGTATACTAGCATTATTTTGTCAGTATGTCACCAAGCGCGGTTATGGAGCATCAGCAGCGGTGGTGGTATATCGCAATATACCACCAGAATATTTCAGAACAAAATATGCCATGAGCGACATACCGACGGTACCGACATTGTACTGCCAATGTAACGTCCCCTCTATACGCTCTGCAAAAACTTTGATACATGCTCAAATTGAGCCGCCCTTATCGCCATTTACTCCCTAAGCTTCTCCGACATACAAATAACGCTCGTCGCACTCCGAAATATTTTTCGCATAGTTTGAGAACTCCATAAAACACTAACAAAATTTTAAAATTACATTTTTAATTTTAATATGTCATATTTTTAAACTATAAATATGAATTTGTAAAGGGACTATTGTTTTGGGACATAAGCTCCCCTGACAAGTCAAAATTTTCATTTGACCAGTCTTTTTGTATATATGGATCAAAGATCCATAGATAAATAAATAAAAAGGAAAAAGAAAGAACAAAAAGAAAGAGAAACTCGCAAATCAATCAAAACTTTCACAATTCGAAACACAAACAGATGAAATGAACCAAGTCCATAACTCCATATTTCCGAGGGGGGGGGTGGATATTAATTGCGCACGAACCAACCAAGTCCATAACTTACAGCAAAACACTTTTGATGCAATTTAGAATAGCAAAATATGATGCCATTTTCTCCTCTGGAAAATACAATTGATTGACAAATACGATGCTTGTAGCATCTAAATCCAGCTTCGATGCACTGTCACCAAGCAGCGAAAGGAAGTCATGTTATCAAGAGAGAACGGACAACCCCAAAACAAGAAGAATCATAGAGAACTAAGAAGATTCTAATTTTGTTCACCCACCAAAAGTAGAATGGGTATTCACCATTCAACTCAAATAAAATTATTTTGCTTACATATCCTATTGACTTGTGCACCTGTCCGTCACCTAATTATTTGGAGCCTTACCCTGACTGTTATCCCCGAACGAAGTTCACGTACCTCTCCTAGACATGCCAGCCTACTATCCTGCACTTTGTGCAACTCCCAGATACTTAGTTTTGAGCCTCGTATGAGACGCATAAATCTCGTTGCAAACGTCCGTATTTAATTCCTATTTTAAATCCCAGACCTGTACCCATCCCTGTTCCAATAGCAATTTGAGGCCCAACATGCACCCGTTTTGTCCAGACAAAAATACGTTATTTTTCTACACTGAGTATACTACATTTAGTGTATTGACACCGTAGAAAAATTATGACTCTACCTGCCTCTAAATAATTAGAGAACACCGTGCGCAGTATTTATTAATTAAATAAATACGATGGCCCGTATCACCCCAAAACCAGGCCCAGTCCCTGCCCAGACTCACCCCCACTCCCTCGGGACCCTCGCACAGCTTTTCCCTTCAATTCGGTGAAATTTAGAATTTTCGGGAATCGGGAGTTTTCCCAGACAATTTCGTAATTGCGCAATTTCCCAAAATAGGACCTTTGCGCAATTTATGAAATTACAGGGACCTTTCTGTAAATTATCCTGCGAGGTGTCACCCCCTGATTGGCCGGTGAACGTGCACCGTCCATTCCAAAAGGAGTCCAGATTCAATGTATTTACATAAGTAAATATCCTAATTGATAATTTACCATTTAGCCCCTAATTAATTTCCTATAAAAAAAAAATAAGAAAATAAAATCAGAAAAACCTAAACCTACCCCCAGCCCGCAGCCGATCCCCCCCCCCCGACCGGCGGCGAGCCCCCCCCCCCTCGTCGGCGTCACCCCGCGACCGCCGCCCGCGGCGGAGCCGACCCCCCCCCCCGCTCAGATCCCTCTCTCTCCTTCTCCCCAGCTCCTATTCTCCTCCTCCTCCCCGCCTGTGCGTCCCCGCGACCGCCGGCAAGCTCAGCCCCCCCCGACCCCTCGAGCTCCACCGCCTCCACCCTCTCTCTCGGCCTCGACCTCCCCTCCTCCCCGAGCTCCACCACCAACCCCTCACGTCTCCGCCACCATCGCCACTCCATCAAACCCCCCCCCCCCCCCCGTCGCCATCTCCTCCACTCCGCCACTCGCCACCCCCCCGGCCGCCCTTCCTCCTCTTCCCTCCACCTCCACCCCCATCTCAGGCCGCCGCCACCACCATCCTCCACCACCAGCACCAACGCCACCACCACGACCCACTCCTTCTCCTCCTCCTCACCATGGAACTCCTCCCCCTAACCCTAACCTAGCCCGAGCCGCCACCCCCCGGCCGCTGAGCTCAGCCCAGCGCCCAGCCGCCTTCCACCTGACTTCTCCCCCACTGCGGCTTCAGACTCCGGCCACTGTCCAGCTCCGACTTGCTGTGCAGACTCCGGCCAACTCCTGAACGATGCCCAGAGCTCCTCCGTCGACGAGTCGACGACCCTGGAGCCCTAGCCGCAGCGCCGTGCCCTGCCCGGACGCCCCGCTGACCGACGAGCTTCGCCTGAGCGCCTCCGGCGAAGCCCCGGCGAGTCTCCACTGGACTCGGACTGGACACAGCAGCTGGACACGGCCCGGACACGTCCAGGACACGAAACAGTCCCCCAGACACAGGGAAAATTTATTCCACGGAGCCCTGTTCAGGTATATTTTTCTCTCACCTCGTAGCTCTGTTTCCGATTCCGTCAGTTGCGTCGTGTAGACTGTATAACCCTCTCGGTGCCCGTGCAACCCGCTCGGTGCATCGCGTCCTGTGGCGATCGCGGCACGCGATCCAAAAACAGGAAAAACAACGACCCGATTCACCCCGGAACTGAGTACGCCCCGCCAAACGGGACGACTTGGTCGCACGCGGTCTTTACCAAAACGTGCGCGACGTTGATACGGACGTGTAGGAATTCGGAGAAGTTGATTTGGATGTGCGTGCACACCGGAATCAACGCGTATCTGCCGACACCGCCCCGTATCCGTCAGTTCTGGAACATGCTGCAACTTTGTGTATACACGTCGGATTGAAACGAAACTTGCGCCATCGGACTCGTAGCAATACGCTGGTCCTGTGAGCCAAGTTTGGTTCGATTCTGGAAACGTTGACAAAATCCCGTATCGTGGGCCCCACAGGCTCCACCTGACGGACGATTTTGTGACCGGCTCATCGGAATCCAATTCTGGAAGTTCCGTTGGATTCGTATCATCGTTCCTGACTTGTTGACACTAAGTTTGGCGAATTTGGAGACCTTTGACCCTGACACGTTTTTCGGTGCAAAGCGGCCCACATGTGGACCCCGCTTTGACCAGAACTGTCATTTTTGCCCCTGTGTCCAAATTAGACTTAAGGACAGGCGTTTCTAGCTATTTGATATTTTCTGAGACTGTTAGTGATGTTTATTTCAGTATCCGGAGACATTTATTCTGAGGCCATAGTTCTGACACTTGGTATTTGACATCGGGACGTTACATATTTGCAGCTCTCTTGCCAGGCAAGTATACCTTGCCTTGTTGTACTGTTTATATTCAGTTCTTGCTAGTTACATGTTTATTTATTTTTATATAAATGTGCGCGTCCGAGCAGACTCGGGTGCAGTCAACGATGGCGTTGACGTTAGGACTTGTATCTGACCTAGTGTCTAGTAGACCCACCTAAAGTTGTGAAGTTATTGATATAACTTCCCAGGCCTTGACACGTATCATTACACGTCACAAAATGAGTACATGTAGGAACGCGTGCCTCATGCGCGACTGGCCATCAGTGTGAGCAACACGTGTAGCGGTATTTAGCTCAGTTGTTTATTTCATTGAGACTTGCATCATAGTAGGAGGTGTCCATGTCATTTTCACGACTTGTATATCTATATTGGGCGGGAAAGACATCTAGTAGGCGTATGGGACACCTCCTCCTTATATGTTCATGTCGCCTGATACCATGCTGCTCGGAGATGGGGAATTGGTTTTCTTGTTCCCGTTACTGTGCTCCGAGGAGGATGGGATACCCCTTGTGTGTTTTTATTATCCTTCGTTCCATGCTCTGCAGGGATGGACGATTGCAGAGTTACCCGTGTGATCGGGGGCATATGATACATATACTAGCCAGTCATGACGATTGGTGAATTACGTCAGCATATGTCTAGCCTACACATTCCCATGCGTACTACGAGGTCTTTAAATTGCATTCACTTAGATGGTTAGCACACCCTGTATTTATTTATTCAGTATTTACTTTATGGCATGTTATTTTTATGTATCTTGCTATGTCCCTCTGAGGACCTGGTTCCCTGCCAGGTGCATATGTTCTTGAGTATTCGCAGGAGCACAGATCTGGACATGCTTCTCATATTTCGAGGAGATCTTCTCTTGAGTCTTGTGATCGTCAGATATTGTTCTTATATGGTGTGTATCTGTTTCTTTTATATTCTATTTCGGCAGTAGATTGGATTTCATCTGACTGTCATTCTTAGATATCTGTATTGAGATCTATTTACATGGTTATTGGTTATCTTTATGTGATTTCTGTGGATGAGATTTAGATATTACCCTGTGACTTGTGATCAGTTTTACCACTTATGAATTATTGTTCATTATACAGCGTACGCACGTATATATGGTTTCCATATATTGGAGTTGCCATATATACGGGCCAGCTGGCATGGTTACGCGACCTAGTCCTACGTATTTTTGGGACTGGGGCGTGACATGTTTTTAGTGGTGGCCCATGCAGGTCGAGAGCATATTGTCTCGGTTACGTTACTGTACCGAGCAAGCCTGCGTCTCAGAGCATATTGTCTCGGTTACGTCACTGTACCGAGCAAGCCTGCACCTAGGATTAGAATATAGAATCTCATCCAAATTGACTATGACTTATCTTCCTTCCAGGCTGTCCTACTTACATAATTGCATCCTGCTTGATTCATGTACTTCCCTGATAATTCTTTTAGTATAGCCCATGCTAGAATATAGAAATCCCTGTTGATAGGATGATGATTATGGTAGTATTCCTATTAAGATCACCACTAGGGCTTTGTCATATCTTTAAGTTCAGACTACTTAATGAACCCTAGCATCACTATCTGTAGATCAACTTACCATTGCCATGACATATTTATATAAGACTTGAATAAACCCTACTAGGATTAGTTAGATATTTGACCATAGTGTTAACCCTAGTCTTAAGAAACCAATAGAAATCTAAGATTGAATACTAGGACTGAAACCTCAACCTATGTTTGAATAACCAGAGTTTTACGCCAGAGACCCTTTACTCTTATTGGCGTAGAAACCAAATTATTCAGAAGCTTGTCCCCTTTATGACAACAACCCACTATCCCTTAGTCTTCCTTATCCTGTATCATGCCAGCCACTTAGGTAAATGTCCTGCGTAAACCTGATAATTCATAGATAACCAGCGTAGAGTAACCTGATTAGGCGAAAAATATAAGGATAGGATTTAAGAGTATTTGTTACAGCCTTAGCTTTCCCCAGCCATGACCCAATCTTGTGCATTAAATGCAGAGATACGCCTCGAGCCCTGTGCAAAAAGGAAACAGCTTTCTGACAGGACATCTGATTTTTGTCTCATCTCAAGCGTAGATGACTGATATCCAATAAGTCACTAACGACAATCTGGATCTCCGTGTAAACCATCATCATAACCATCCCCTCGATCGTTGTGCAAGTACTTTGTCAGATGTCAGGATTCATTAACTTGACTGACAAACTCATGAGTTTCTTGTACAACTTTACGCTGCAGCGTATGCTAGACTTTTTACGCTGGCAGATTTTACGCAACCTTTAGGCAAAACTTTACCGCAGACTTTTACGCTCAGACTTTCACCCAGACTTTTACGCGCAGATTCCTACGCACAGACTTTTTACGCGAACAGCTCTGAAGCTCTACCTTACGCTTCTCTGTTTTACGCGGATAACTCTGAAGCCTATTTTATGCCGATAGTTTGAATCCCTGACTTACGCCAAACTACTTTGGATCCCTACCTTGCGCTAGACAATTTGAAATTTTGTTTTACGCAAACAGTTTCAGATTTCTACCTTACACCAAATTATCTTATCACTGCATTACGCAGACAACCTCGAACCCCTACTTTACGTAGACTTCCTTAAATCTCTGTTTTAGGCGGACATCCTATAGTATTTATATAGATTGTAGAACTTAGAAGGCCATACCTCTTTTGGGTCAACTAGCGACTTAGTCAAGGATTTAGAATAATAACTGTAGAGATTGTAGAGTCTTGTTCTTGTGAATATGAATTGTTTTGTACTTCTCACATCATAATCTAGCGTACTTATATTTACCAACTACCTTGACATATGTCGCTATTATAGCCTAGTTTCGCAAGCTTATTCTTTATCAAGCTTGTTCTTGAGAGATGTATTATTGGAGTACTACACTAATACATTTCAGAATCAGTGTATTACGGTCTGATCAACCATAGTGCACTTGGTTCGCCCTTCGCATAACTACTTTACGTGGATTGAGATATATAGTGATTAGTAGATAGATGTACTTGCCCGTTAGAGATGCCTTAGCATATTGTATCAGTTACGTAACCGTGCTGATCCGAATATGTGATTAGGGATTACCAAAATAGTATTTCAATCCACAACTGCCTTGACAATTCCCCTCGAATTCTTTAAACACCTTGAAATCCTATACTTCTAATCTATTGCCTCCCCCTTGAACTCTTGATTATTGTTTATCGTCTTCCCTTATCTCGGAAAGACGAAACCTCGTGCTTAATATAAATACGAAGTGTATTGTTTTTGTAACCATTTCTGTTTGTTTCTTGGGTAATTACCAAACCCTATTATTAGATTAGATTGCAGTTTAAATTTGTGCCTTTTAGAATGACCCTTCCCTACCTACCTGCGTTTTATTGCGATCCTGATACGTACATCCCTATGACAGCAAATTTTTTTATTTTTGCCTCGTAACTTGGAGCAAGATTCAGAACTCAAGTATTACGAAAAAGGATGTATCATTTTGCTGACAGGAGTCTAAAAGGATTTCACCTGGATAAATAAATGATTGACTCCTGAATGGATAGCAGCACCTATGACAAGTTGACTTGTAAGGATCAAGATTCCTATGGACCAACTCTCCAAATCAGCACAATTCTTACCTATAGAGTTGACCAGTCTGCTGAAGCTTTAGCTAACTTATTTGAGGCAGATCGTAAGATGGCACGGCATACCAGTCAGCATTGTACCAGACAAGGATTCACGTAACCAGAATTGATAATCAACACCGTAGAGACAGTTAAGTATATGCAAGGACACTGGCAAGCAGTGCAAGACAGACAGGAGCAGTAGACAGACCGTCATCATCGTCCCTTGGAATTCAAAGAGGACGATCATTGCCTTCTTAAGGAAGTACTTGCTGTATTCTATGTGTCGCAACTCAGGCGTATGTGACAGACAGCAGTCAGGTTCTCAACCATTCGGAGATCACCATTTAGGCCGAGCTTGTCGTATCAGGAGCAGCCCGTAGAAATCCTTGATCATCGAGAAATGGTATTGAGAAATCAGTCTATTTCCCTTAGTCCGCGTAGCATGGAAGCATGACGCGCCAGGAGAATCTACTTGGAAGCGTATGAACGACTTGCGTAAACGTTTTTCAAACCTATTCGTAACCCAAGATATAAATTACTTGTTAAATTATATCTTATGCCGACTTTGACTTCTACCCCGGCTTAGTTTTAATTTCGAGGACAAAATTTTTATAAGTTGGGTAGATTATAAACCCCCTCGACCAGATTCCCGTATTTTAGGAGTATTTTTCTCAATTTAGGATTTGTTGCAATATTTAAAATTATTTTGCTTACATATCCTATTGACTTGTGCACCTGTCCGTCACCTAATTATTTGGAGCCTTACCCTGACTGTTATCCCCGAACGAAGTTCACGTACCTCTCCTAGACATGCCAGCCTACTATCCTGCACTTTGTGCAACTCCCAGATACTTAGTTTTGAGCCTCGTATGAGACGCATAAATCTCGTTGCAAACGTCCGTATTTAATTCCTATTTTAAATCCCAGACCTGTACCCATCCCTGTTCCAATAGCAATTTGAGGCCCAACATGCACCCGTTTTGTCCAGACAAAAATACGTTATTTTTCTACACTGAGTATACTACATTTAGTGTATTGACACCGTAGAAAAATTATGACCCTACCTGCCTCTAAATAATTAGAGAACACCGTGCGCAGTATTTATTAATTAAATAAATACGATGGCCCGTATCACCCCAAAACCAGGCCCAGTCCCTGCCCAGACTCACCCCCACCCCCTCGGGACCCTCGCACAGCTTTTCCCTTCAATTCGGTGAAATTTAGAATTTTCGGGAATCGAAAGTTTTCCCAGACAATTTCGTAATTGCGCAATTTCCCAAAATAGGACCTTTGCACAATTTACGAAATTACAGGGACCTTTCTGTAAATTATCCTGCGAGGTGTCACCCCCTGATTGGCCGGTGAACGTGCACCGTCCATTCCAAAAGGAGTCCAGATTCAATGTATTTACATAAGTAAATATCCTAATTGATAATTTACCATTTAGCCCCTAATTAATTTCCTATAAAAAAAAAAAGAAAATAAAATCAGAAAAACCTAAACCTACCCCCAGCCCGCAGCCGATCCCCCCCCCCGGCCGGCGGCGAGCCCCCCCCCCCCTCGCCGGCGTCACCCCCGCGACCGCCGCCCGCGGCGGAGCCGACCCCCCCCCCCCGCTCAGATCCCTCTCTCTCCTTCTCCCCAGCTCCTATTCTCCTCCTCCTCCCCGCCTGTGCGTCCCCGCGACCACCGGCAAGCTCAGCCCCCCCCGACCCCTCGAGCTCCACCGCCTCCACCCTCTCTCTCGGCCTCGACCTCCCCTCCTCCCCGAGCTCCACCACCAACCTCTCACGTCTCCGCCACCATCGCCACTCCATCAAACCCCCCCCCCCCCGTCGCCATCTCCTCCACTCCGCCACTCGCCACCCCCCCGGCCGCCCTTCCTCCTCTTCCCTCCACCTCCACCCCCATCTTAGGCCGCCGCCACCACCATCCTCCACCACCAGCACCAACGCCACCACCACGACCCACTCCTTCTCCTCCTCCTCACCATGGAACTCCTCCCCCTAACCCTAACCTAGCCCGAGCCGCCACCCCCCGGCCGCTGAGCTCAGCCCAGCGCCCAGCCGCCTTCCACCTGACTTCTCCCCCACTGCGGCTTCAGACTCCGGCCACTGTCCAGCTCCGACTCGCTGTGCAGACTCCGGCCAACTCCTGAACGATGCCCAGAGCTCCTCCGTCGACGAGTCGACGACCCTGGAGCCCTAGCCGCAGCGCCGTGCCCTGCCCGGACGCCCCGCTGACCGACGAGCTTCGCCTGAGCGCCTCTGGCGAAGCCCCGGCGAGTCTCCACTGGACTCGGACTGGACACAGCAGCTGGACACGGCCCGGACACGTCCAGGACACGAAACAGTCCCCCAGACACAGGGAAAATTCATTCCACGGAGCCCTGTTCAGGTATATTTTTCTCTCACCTCGTAGCTCTGTTTCCGATTCCGTCAGTTGCGTCGTGTAGACTGTATAACCCTCTCGGTGCCCGTGCAACCCGCTCGGTGCATCGCGTCCTGTGGCGATCGCGGCACGCGATCCAAAAACAGGAAAAACAACGACCCGATTCACCCCGGAACTGAGTACGCTCCGCCAAACGGGACGACTTGGTCGCACGCGGTCTTTACCAAAATGTGCGCGACGTTGATACGGACGTGTAGGAATTCGGAGAAGTTGATTTGGATGTGCGTGCACACCGGAATCAACGCGTATCTGCCGACACCGCCCCGTATCCGTCAGTTCTGGAACATGCTGCAACTTTGTGTATACACGTCGGATTGAAACGAAACTTGCGCCATCGGACTCGTAGCAATACGCTGGTCCTGTGAGCCAAGTTTGGTTCGATTCTGGAAACGTTGACAAAATCCCGTATCGTGGGCCCCACAGGCTCCACCTGACGGACGATTTTGTGACCGGCTCATCGGAATCCAATTCTGGAAGTTCCGTTGGGTTCGTATCATCGTTCCTGACTTGTTGACACTAAGTTTGGCGAATTTGGAGACCTTTGACCCTGACACATTTTTCGATGCAAAGCGGCCCACATGTGGACCCCGCTTTGACCAGAACTGTCATTTTTGCCCCTGTGTCCAAATTGGACTTAAGGACAGGCGTTTCTAGCTATTTGATATTTTCTGAGACTGTTAGTGATGTTTATTTCAGTATCCGGAGACATTTATTCTGAGGCCATAGTTCTCACACTTGGTATTTGACATCGGGACGTTACATATTTGCAGCTCTCTTGCCAGGCAAGTATACCTTGCCTTGTTGTAATGTTTATATTCAGTTCTTGCTAGTTACATGTTTATTTATTTTTATATAAATGTGCGCGTCCGAGCAGACTCGGGTGCAGTCAACGATGGCGTTGACGTTAGGACTTGTATCTGACCTAGTGTCTAGTAGACCCACCTAAAGTTGTGAAGTTATTGATATAACTTCCCAGGCCTTGACACGTATCATTACACGTCACAGAATGAGTACATATAGGAACGCGTGCCTCATGCGCGACTGGCCATCAGTGTGAGCAACACGTGTAGCGGTATTTAGCTCAGTTGTTTATTTCATTGAGACTTGCATCATAGTAGGAGGTGTCCATGTCGTTTTCACGACTTGCACATCTATATTGGGCGGGAAAGACATCTAGTAGGCGTATGGGACACCTCCTCCTTATATGTTCATGTCGCCTGATACCATGCTGCTCGGAGATGGGGAATTGGTTTTCTTGTTCCCGTTACTGTGCTCCGAGGAGGATGGGATACCCCTTGTGTGTTTTTATTATCCTTCGTTCCATGCTCTGCAGGGATGGACGATTGCAGAGTTACCCGTGTGATCGGGGGCATATGATACATATACTAGCCAGTCATGACGATTGGTGAATTACGTCAGCATATGTCTAGCCTACACATTCCCATGCGTACTACGAGGTCTTTAAATTGCATTCACTTAGATGGTTAGCACACCCTGTATTTATTTATTCAGTATTTACTTTATGGCATTATTTTTATGTATCTTGCTATGTCCCTCTGAGGACCTGGTTCCCTGCCAGGTGCATATGTTCTTGAGTATTCGCAGGAGCACAGATCTGGACATGCTTCTCATATTTCGAGGAGATCTTCTCTTGAGTCTTGTGATCGTCAGATATTGTTCTTATATGGTGTGTATCTGTTTCTTTTATATTCTATTTCGGCAGTAGATTGGATTTCATCTGACTGTCATTCTTAGATATCTGTATTGAGATCTATTTACATGGTTATTGGTTATCTTTATGTGATTTCTGTGGATGAGATTTAGATATTACCCTGTGACTTGTGATCAGTTTTACCACTTATGAATTATTGTTCATTATACAGCGTACGCATGTATATATGGTTTCCATATATTGGAGTTGCCATATATACGGGCCAGCTGGCATGGTTACGCGACCTAGTCCTACGTATTTTTGGGACTGGGGCGTGACACATTAGAAAAGGAGGGAAGAGTGTGTAGAAGTATGAAAAATTATGAATCATGCGTGCTAAAATCCATGCGGCAAAGGCAGCAAAGTTCGGATGCGACAAAATGTCATGCGGCAGCGAAGGAATCCTAAGGGTACGCGGCTGACACCTTAGCTGAACCCACACTGACAAAAGCATTTAATTCTCAGCAGCGATCTACAAAAATTAAGCCACTGGTAGTTATGTCAACAGTCATAATTGTATGACCATTGGAAAAGGATGCTTCGTAGTACGTGTAGACAGCGGGTATATGAAAAAATGCCAGCACATATGTCAGTTCAATATAAATCCCATGCGGTAGTATTATTATGCGGCGGTGTTCCCATGAGTCCCCATACAATAGTATTATTATGCGGCAGTGTTCCCACGAATCCCATGCAGCAGTATTATTATACGACAGTATTCCCATGAATCTCTATGCGACAATGACCTCATGAGGCGGACCCCCCATACGGTAGTAACCTTATGCTGCGGATCCCCAATGTGGTAGTGCCCTCATGCGGTAATACTTTCATGCGACATAATCTTTCTGTTATAACCAACCAAGATCTTCAGTAGCCGGCGCAGGCCACGTGTTATGTTGACTAGGTCAGGCACATGACGGGTGTCAAAATCCTAATATCTCAGCAATGGCCAATGCTAACCAATGCCACATGGCAGCCGCACCATGACATGTGCGCATAAACCACAGTAGAATTCTATTGAGAAAGCCATGCGGCAGCTCAAACCCGCACACATGAACTGAAAATAGAGTAAGTGCGTGTGCAGCAGAAAATAAATAGCAGGGACATGTGTTTGTGGGATCATTCAATGAAGATGACTATAAATAGCAGGGACATGTGTTTGTGGGATCGTGTGGCAACTCTAGAGGGGGTGAATAGAGTAAGTGCGTGTGCAGCAGAAAATAATCACCAATTTTAAATTCTAAGCTTAAGGACTACTTAAAACTACAACAATAAACATAATTAGAGTATAAGCTGAGTATAAGTAAAGTTCAAAAGAGTAAACTCAAACACATAGAATTTTATCCTGGTTTTTCTCGTGGAGGACTAGTCCAGGCCCGAGAACTCTTGCTCGGTGTTAATCCACTATTTGTGAAATATGGTACATACGCGCCTTTGATCCGAAGGGCAAACCAACTTCTTAGAACACGAGGTTTTGATCCGAAGAGATTGAAGACTTTAGACAGAAAATAGAAAGCAGCTTTTAAACCAAGCTAGTACAACTCGACTCAACTTCTAATCGGAATGGCACTTGGAAACTTATAAGGAAAGTGAGTTGTCTTGGGAATGAGAAAGATTAAAGCTCTTTGAGTAATAGAGAAGAAGAATATTTGAGTGAATGAGTTATATAGAAATGTGGAAAGCCCGTAGTGCAGTTCCGAATAAGAGTGGTGGATTTAGGCTACCTGTGGCACCACAGATTCCTCAGCACCCAGAGAGAGAGCCACTCCGGCAGGACGGGGCATTTGTGATGACGATCAAGGAGGCTGACGCTACAGGTAATGGGTTAGCAAGTTCTGTTCCTTTTTCTTGTCCTTTTTCATCTATTGATTTGATTGATTCCTTAGTACCTTATAGTTGCTTATGCTATATAGTTAGTACAGTTAGTAGTATATCCTTGTCAGAGACTGCAATATCAAGACATACAGAGACCATAACCATGTATATGACAATGATTAGTGATTTCTTTAATTTGTATGCTTATATAATTTTAGATTGGACTGGGGGTTTGACCTAGAAGGGGTACAACCATCTTTAAATTTTGAGAACAATTTTTTTCTAAGGCGGTAGGATTGTAACCACCACATTTCCAAACCAAGGTATTTTTGTCATTTCATAAAATTTTTGCTAATTATATTAGAAGCATTATATTTATTATTATTGTTATTGGTGTTAGTATTATTTATATTTATATTAGTGGACTTTTGTGTTAGCTAGTTAGTTTGGACTAGTGTATTAGACCTAGTTGGCACTAAACATATAGGCCCATGACCCAATTAGTTAGTCATGACATGGTTAGTAGTATAATTAATTTAGTTTAGTTAAGAGGATAGAATATTCCCTTACGAATATATTCCTTCCTCCTATTTAAATATTCTCTTCATGACAACCCACAAGGGGTATAATGGACATCCTACATGACTTGTATCCCAAGAAGGAAGGGGGAGGCCGGCCCCAATTTCTAGGAGGAGAGAGAAGCTTCCATTATTCTATTCACATCATTCATGAGACTCTAATTTGTTCTTCCCCAAATTTATCAATTCTTTCACCAATCTCTCTCAAATCATTCCCAACCTCATTTATTCTCATCATCAAAGGAGATTACAAGCTTGGATTGCAAGAAGCATTGGAGAAGGAGTTTGGCTAGGAGCTTGTGTCCAAATCGTGTCCTATTGAGTTGTCATTGAAAATCCATCTTCCAATAGGTAAACCATAAAATTTCTCTTCTAATTAGATCCTAATTGTTGTATTTGACTATTAGAAACCCTCTCATAGCTAAGGACTACCCAAAAGAGGAAGAACTAGGTTCTTTGGAGGCCTATTGTGATAGTTACATTGAGTTTTGTGGCCAAATTAGAGAAAATATGAATTTAGTCTACCAAGTGTTTGAAGAAATGATCCATTGGTTGTTTGGGAGTCTATTTTATAATTTGGTAGAGTGTACGTGTCCACAATTGGACACGGGAATGTCGTATCATGATATATCATGATACGGTATCGTAAGATGAATATTTGCATGTGTTTTAGGCTCTAGTATGTCAAATTCCCTTTATTTCATTAGAATAACTATCTCTATTATTACTCATACTATATATTATATATATTATATTGTTCATGGTGTTTTGGTAGTGAATTGTGGGTGATTGATAGAGGTATCATAAGTGTAGTTGTTGTATCATAGGGGATGCACATTAGGTGTTTGACTTGTGGCTTTGGTGCAAGTTTGCATGGAGGTTTGAAGAGTGTTGCAGTCCAGCATGGTGAATAGGTAGTTGAGATCAAGATTATTCAAGTATTGAGAGCCTTGAATGCTCAGGTCCTGTGAGCAACACTGTATTCACATAAAAAAGTAACTGTAATGAGCATAAGTGCACATGTGTATCTCTAGGACAGATGTACTAATCTATGTTTAGTGAGAGCATGTGTCAATTTATTTGAACTGTGTAGTCAGTTAGACTATGGTGTGCCTGTGATTATTGTATTGGTAGGAGTAGCTGATACTTGGTACAATATGAGTACATATGTGCAAATGTGTCCATGTATTTGTGTATAGGAGATAGGGGAATCAGGTATGGACATATGAGTGTGTGCATGTGTTTATCTGTGTGTGTAGGATCTGTTTGTGTCTATTACCTATGGTGCCTGAATGCAACATTAATACAACTCGGGCAGCAAAGTTCAGGTGAGGTAAGGAATAACAGCAGCAGTGGAGGCAGCAGGTTGGTCGTGGGAGTGTGCACTTATGCGCATGGTACTGCAGGGAACACCTACAATCAATATAGGCAGTGTGGGTTCAGGTATGGGTATTGGTTAGGATGTAAGTTGGGTATCAGGTTTCAGTTCAAAGCAAGCTAGGTGGGGGGGAAGGGCTCGTATGTGAGGGCATGGTGCATTGTGGGGGTTGGAGCTCAGTTAGGCTGTCAACCTGGAGATGTTGGCAGTAAGGTCGGGTTTTGGCTAGTAAGTTGTGTAGTGAGTGCTTGAGCAGGGGTTCGAATAGGGATGAGTGTTGGGATATTTGTGATAGATATTAAGTGAAATAGGTATTAGAGGGTGAACTGTAAGAAGGATGCCAACTTGATATGTGTTTATGTGTGTAGAACACCTGGTTCAGTCATGTAGTGTGTTGCAAGTAGAAACACAACATTTTGTACTGCAAATGCCTGCATTCAGTGAGTGTAAGGGATGAGAGTTGAGGGTATTATGTGTTGACTCTCTGTGTTTGTGATCTTGATGTGTAGACAGTGTTAAGTGGGGGTGTTCAACTAAAATACAGAGTTGACGGTATAAGTGAATGACACTCAAGAGTATCAGTTAGGTATGGGGGGGGGTAAGCTAGAGTATAAGTTAGGATATCATTAAACACTAAGTTTTGGGTCATAACATGGGTTAAGGCAGATACTAAGGTTACACTTTTATTAATATCTAGGTGATGTTATGTTTATTGGGGTGTCATGTGTGTGATACAGTATGATGGAGTAGTAGTAGGTAATTTGGCAAGATAGGATTGCAGTATCTTGTGTGCATCACAGGTAACCAGGTAAGTAAGTTAGTGTAGGTAAGGTATTGGGTATCACCTTGGAGTATTGGTCTAGGTATTTGGTTTGGGGTATTGAGTTACAATAAGGTACATGAGTTATGGACTAAAATACTATGAGATAGTGTTATATTAAGAGTTTATATATATTATATGATATATGATATAGTATTAGTAAGATACCCATGATACCTAGTATATGAGTTATTTATATATTAGTAGTATCTAGATATTAGCTAGTATTAGTAGTATTAGTTAATATAGTTAATATCAACTAGTGTAAGACTAGTATAACTTAGTATGACATAGAGAACCTAGTTTAATAAGGTATTTGACTAGCCTTGATATAGAAAACCTAGATTCGCAAGGTATGGCCTAGATCGACTAGTTTGACTTAATATTGACTTAGTTTGACCTAGAAAGGACTTGAGACCTAGATTGAGCTAATATAGCATGTTTATGATTCCAAAATAATGTTTTGACTTGATATTTCATATTTAAGTCCTTGAGATACCGAGACGGACACTGTTTGATATCCATTGCTCTGGACCACATGCGAGTACATTCTCTGATAGTTTCTATATTAATAATTACTATAATACAAGTATTTAGCAATATTTTACTTGACTCTTGACACGATGGTACACTGATTAGTATATTTGGATCCTCGTCATGAGATGTTACTTTCAGTGATTACCTTGATATTCTCCTAGATTATATAGACCGTGATCATCGTACTTGTATTATAAACCTTGTATAGTGATTATCGTGTCATGACGTGTCATAATTTAGATCCATTGTACTAGTTGGGATGGGAGAAGTGCTAGATAGATATATGATCAAAAACCTTAAATATTGTATTATATGATGTAAACAACAGCCAGACATACACATGTATGATCGTGTTACTCTGTAGACAACAGCCAATCTTATATGATTGTGTTACTTGTAGACAACAGCTAATCATACTATAGATATGATTGTGTTATAGCCTTGATAGTAGACCTTGATAACCCAAGCCGATCATATATCTAATTAGTATTTCAAACACTTAGTGTAGTTACAATTCTTCACTATATTCTATTTCTTTGTCTTTATTCCATATCATTGTGATCAGTGTATACCATATTACTCTAGATTAACTGGTTCTTTTCTACCATAATCTGATATTGTTCATTGCTTCTCGTCTTGTATTACATTCTCTATTTCTGTTTATAGTCATTATCAATTAACTTGGAACTGCTATTGGGTTGTACTTCGCTCCAATCTAGACTGGATATATTTTTTAGACGATGACTTAGATGACTGGTGTCCGACATATTACGGACCACAGGTGGGAGTGGAGACCATGGGCCCTAACATTCAGGAGTGATTACCGGAAGGATTAGTCGGTGTCACTAGATACCTTAGTTATGTTACTTAGCACTTTGTACTGGATTTGTCTCCAACATCTTTTAGACATCGAGTTGTTGATATCTTAGATTTTTTGATGGTGTAGCTAGACTTATAGACTTGGATATTGTTGTTACTTCTCTAGTTGTGATTATGTGATTCCATTCCTTATATGTTATTGTGTGAATATCTTCCTCTAGTTTATTATGATTGAGTATTATATCATTACCATATTTTTCTCCTTTTGAAGTTGACATAACATTGACAGGTTTATATATATTATTGTGTGAGATGAATATATAGTAATGTTGACCTAGACAGCGTTCTACCGCCGAAGCTGCAGCGTAGGCTGGACGTACCCACGTACTCGTATCCGATCATCCAGTTGCGGGTCGTGACAATAGACAAGACAATCAATCATCGAAAATCAATCACGAAAATGCATTCATCAAAACCAAGCAGCCAAAATTCAACGAAAAAGCTAATGCAAATCCAACGAAAATCCAATGAAAACTACTTGACTCATTCCAACCGAAATCAATCCATTAATTGGAAAGTTTTATTGCATTCGTCCATGATCGATTATGCAAAAAGGTTTTCCCAATACTCATCTCAGACTGAGTCAATCGAGCCACAAGCCTTATATAATGAACCGCTAGGAGCGGGGCACTACAATGCATAGCCGCGCATACACGCACCCGCAGAAACCGTGCATGCAAGCCCGAGCCCGAGTCTAGCTCCTATGGAATATTTTCAAAGAAAGTGACAAAAAATATAAATGTTTCCTTGAGAAATTTAAACTTAGTCCCTCTAGAAAAATATCACACATTGCACCCACATGAGCCACCACACCCCATGTGCATACCTCACTATTAAGCATATCTATATATTGAAATACTCACTTTGAGTATTTTATAATGTGGGAGTATCTTTCTAGTCTTGTTAAGGAAAAAAAACTCGAACAATTTTTGTCGTGATGCTGCTATATTAAGATCTTCCTTGTAATAGAAAATCATAGTAATAATCAAGGACTTGTTTGATAAATTAAATTGGAAAAAAGAGAGATAATATTGTAGCACTTCGTACTGGCTATGCCAAGTATCATAATGTCTTGGAAGACCACATTTTTTTGCGACGGCTTTCCATATGGTTCGCAAACAGGTGGTAGGGCAGGTGCAATGTACGCGTGAAAGAATGACCAAATTATTTTTCTTTCAGCCATTCTCACCCTAATTAAGTTCCCTTCTTTGAAAAATAAAATTCCCCACATAACGAATAACAGTGTTTTTATAAAACAATTACTCAAGAAACTTATTGCATCAGTAGGTGATTTTGAGACTTTATTATTCTTAATTAAGAATGACCAAAGAATTTGGTTATTTGTTACTTTGTTCCAGAGGTCGTCTCACCAACCCACTCGTCGTGACTCCCATTTTTCATATGGTTTGGTTGCTATAACATGACAATTGCATATAACAAGATTTCTAGCCCAGGACACAACTTGTTGAAATTGGTTGCTTTTGTGCAAAGGTGTATATGTGCGATGTGTGATATGGACATTCTTCTATGGTTGTGTATAGATAAAGGTATGATTGTGTGAAGCTTTAGCTTTGCTTGCTTTCTTTACAAATGATCTGTCGTGTGTGAATTTGTGATGAGTCACCTTGTATCTTGTCACGTAACTCATGTTAAACTGGGTCATAGGTTGCATCACCAGTTTTTTCAATGTAATCTCTTAACTTTTTAGAGCTAGCATATAAATCAGCATATTTAACAATAAGAGCATCAATTCTTTGTGAATCAATAGAATACTTCTTATTTTCTGATTCTAATTTATCCTTAAGATTACATTTTCTTGAGTGCTTTTCTCAATGTGATCGAGTGTTTCATGTAGGCTAAGCTTAAGTTTGGACATTTTATCAGAATCGTCATAAGTAGAAGTATTCTTGACATCACTTAATAGACAAGTAAGCTTTTCATTTTCAATCTTATAAGATTGAATTTCTTTTCTAGCATGCTTATACTTATCTCTAAGTTTCTTGTGATCATCCAGTAAGTCACTAAATGCATCAGATAATTCATCAAAGAAAAATTCTTCATAAAGAGGATTAGTATATACATGATCGAATGCCATAGACATACGTTTGCATTATTGCGAGAATTTTTTTCTACTTCTTCTTCAGAATCACTTGCTTCACTTTCACACCATATGCTTGTATTTGCATACTTGCGGGAATGTGATCCTTTGCTAGGACTTTCTACTTTGGAGTCACACATTTCATTTTCTTTCCAGCTCTCATGAGTTGCTTCTAGTACCTTCCAGATCTCATGTGATGTATTGCATGTAGATATGCGATTGAACTGATTCTTGTCTAGAGCATAGTAAAGAACATACATTGCCTTTGCATCAATGATTGCTACCTTCTTTTCTTCTTCAATAAAACCATCATCTACTTTGTCAACCTTTTTGTAACCGTTAATGACGTATGACCATAAATCAGAATCAAGTGATTTAAAAAAAAATCATATGTATTTTCCAATAAATGTAATCAGTGCCGTCAAATAAAGGTGGCCTATCTGGATCTTGACCTTCACCACTGCTGGTGAAAAGAGGTCGTGTGGTTGCCATGTATATTCTAGAGTGTATAGTCTAAGAACAATTAATATAATATAACTTGCTCTGATACCAATTGTAGGAGCAATTGGGATCAGAAACCAATTCAGAGAGAACATAGCTCCGATACCAATTGTAGGATCGTAATGGCAACTCTAGAGGGGGGTGAATAGAGTGTAGCGGAAGTAATAACCCAATTTAAAATTAAGCTCAGTAAAGGCAGTTACCAACTAGTAGTGTATATGCAAGACAGATATATATAAAGCAGTAAAGAGAGACAAAATAGCAAACTCAAACACCCTGATGTATATTGGTTTTCCTCTGAGATGACTAGTCCAATCCCAAGAAATCTTGCTCAGAGTTAATCTACTATTTGTGAATTAAGGTACAGACGCGCTTTTGATCCGAATAGCACGCCAACTTCTTACAACACGAGCTTTGATCCGAAAGGACTCGCGATTTCTTACAACCACAAGCTTTTGATCCGAAGAGCTTGCTGACTTCAGACTAGTATGGAAAATGAACTTGTAAACCAAGTTTTATAACTCGATCAGACTTCTAAATTGGAACCGCGTTAGCACTAGAAGGCTGAGAGTAGATGTTGGGAATATGAAGCTTATAGCTCAAGAATAGAGTAGGAAAGTGAAATGCTTTGAGTGAATGACTTGATTGAAATGGTATGGAATTCCACTTTACTTATAGGATTTTTCTGAACCGAGTTCGGGCAAAGTTCGGATGCCCAATATTCAGAAATTCGAACGTCAGAGCCTGGTCATCCGGAAGAGGAGTCTGACTAGGTATTCGAATTTGAGTAACCGTGTTCGGGCAAGACTCACACTGAGTTCGGTCAGAACTCGCACCGAGTTGTTAGAACTCGCCCGAGTTCGGTCAGTCATAAACCAGACTGTTTTAGGTTCAATTGACTTGGCTTTTGAGTGGATTTGGGTTTAAGCTCGAACACAAGAGTGATTCTGGTTTGGGTAGGCTTATGTTAGAATAGACTAGGTTCAGGTTTAGATTGATTTAAGCTTCCTAGTGCCAACACGACCCAATATACACTTTGTCCTATAAACAAAATATAAAATACATAACAAATACGAAAACTAAGAGAACTCTGATGACGTCAATCTTCTGAGATATCTCTGATTGAAGATGCATTTTTCATTGACGGCAGTTGTCCAAATATAAACAGATCTGAAATTTTGAATATCTTTCAGGGGGCTTCGCTCCCGAACCCCTACGAGTGGCGCTGCCCCCCCTCAACCCGGTCTGATGATCGGGCAGTGAAATCCCAGAGTGCGAGACTCCGGATAAGTCGTAGGCGGTTCAAAAAAATCTTCTGGGTTGACGCGGTCTTTGGCTCAACATCATTTCTTCGTTGCATATGTCTATTATTTTTCAGCAGATACATGTTAGACAAACAAAATAATATACAGAAACAAATATATATATGATAACATTTAACATCAGATATGGACAACGCTAAGTTTAAGTAGAAGTTACAAGTTACGATAGTTATTGCACGATTATCATAATGCTAAACTTAATCGATTAGTCATATTCAAAAAAACACAACGTAAATATTGTGCTAACAGAGATATGTGTAGTTAGCTAGTTAATTCTAGTTTTAATTTTTTTATATTAATAATTAAAGATATACATATGACTTAGACGGCTCAATTTTTAAGTCGTTTCTAAGACGTATTATAATAGTACAGATATGTGAAGGTAGTTAGATAATTTCAGTGAGTTAAGTTATTAGTTTGGAATTTCTTAATTTTTAATTGTAATAGTTCATTTAGACTAGTTTTAATTATGATTAAAAGTTAGTTTTAGAATTATTATTTTTATTATTATTTTTCTTAATTAATTTAGGATATACATACGGCTTAGACGACTTATATTTGAGTCATTTTGAATCTGCTTTATATATATATGTATATATATATATATATATATATATATATATATATATATGGCTGAGCATTATTCGGTTTTGGACCTAGAACGGAATAAGAGATTTGATTCAGTATGAAAAAAATTGGTTCAGTTTCGATTTTGAAATACTAAATCTTTTTTATTCGGTTTTGAGTTTCAGTTTAAGTTTCGGTCTAAAACAAAAAATCGAATAAAAATTACACAATTATGTAAAGATCCCTAATTTTATGCATATTTTATGATTAAAATGTATATATTTTTATGTATATTTTGACAACAATAATTGTATGTCTGTGTTTTAAAGTCCAACTTTGATAATTTAACAATTAGTCAAACTTTTGGCCCAACTTTGAAACAGAAAATTTGTATGTATACATTTTTTTTATTTTTTAATATAATTCTAACTTTTGGTCAGCACATTAAACAATAAAAATAGTCCAATCGAACAAACCGAATCGATTATCAGTTCGGTTGAGTTTCGGTTATCCTAATTTCAAATTAGTTTCGATTTTGGATTTTAGAAATTTAATTTATTCGATTTTACTATTTTGATTTGATTGAAACTGAATAAACCGAATATTCACCCATGCTCCTAGGAGAACTATGTGAGAAAGAGTCAGAAGATAAAAAAAAGAAGAAGAAGATAAATCTCTATTTGATATTATAGCGAATGTATGCACCCCTCAAAAGGATCTATTTGATATTATAGCGAATGTATGTACCCTCAAAAGGATCTTTCTTTCATACAACTTCATGGCTTACAACAAATTACAACATGATCTTAACATATCTCTACGAACAAGGAATGTCTCTATTTTCTTGAGTGTGCATTATTCAATAATCAATCTATATCAGTCTTTAGGAATTAGCATCAATCTTCAAGCAATATATTAACGTGAGTTTATGAGAATATGTAAACATAGATGAACATTAAAAAAATCCTTCATTTGGAAAACTCATCGCAAAAATCGTAATCCAAGGAAAAAAGTAAGTTGATGTCGACACATCTTCAAGGCGTAAAAATATCTAGAGGTATGACCATTCTGATGTGGGTGTCTCGAAAAAATCCTTCTTAGAGTGCCAAAAATCCAATGAAAAAAGGCCCATAAGTTGAGAAAAAGAGTATATTAAGATTAGATGAGTATAATTCTGGATACTCCCAATGATGTTGACATTATCCAAACTATGAGTGTTATAACACGTATAATCATCAGTAAATAACACATAATACTTGTAGTCTGAAACAAAAATAACATGGAATTGTTATATATAATAATGCACTAAATGAAAAATAAATTTTTTTTATTTCATTTGATAGTGGAAAGGGGAGGTGCGTGGATTTGTCCAATGCACACCCTTGACAGAAGGCAGAATTATTCTTGAAGGAGAATGACAAATACTTATTAGATCCTAGATAAGAGATGAGCTTGGCAGATGGATGACCAAGTCATTGATGCCACAAGGACGAGGAGTTGTGGGAAGTAGAGAGCGCCTGAAATTTAGATGGAAGGGCAAAAAATTTGTAAAGGCCATTTTTACATAGGCCTTGATAAAGAAGAGACCCACTGGTTAGGTCAAAGATGTAAAAATAATGGACATCAAAGACAGAAAACTATGTTATCATGACAGAATTGAGCAATAAATCATAAGTTCTTGCACATAGAGGAAACAACATAAATATTATCGAGGAGGAAGGAAGAGGAGCCTAAAGAGTGTTGTGCTACCAGTATAGATGATAAGAAGGTCACCATTGCCAAGTTAAACAATGTTAGGACCATAATAGGGAGTTTGATGCTGAAGAAGAGAAGAATTTCCAATCATATATGTCAATAGAGGCATTTGTGTCACGGTACCAATTGGAGTCATAGGCAGGATTGTAACTAGAAGTGTCGTAGTGCAGAGGTGGAGCAATCTGAAGTCCAACAAAGTCGGAGTGGAGAGGCCGAGGCATTGAAGATTAGTGAAGTGCACTAAACTTGGAGCAGTTGCGAGAGAAATGGACGAACCCAAAATGGAGTTGATATTGAGTCGGAGATGATGACGAAGACCCAGGTTCAAGGAGACTATAATTGTGGTAGCGATTATTGTTTAAAGAACGTCCACTACTCTTGCATTCCTTGGTATGATAAGAAGTTGGAGGAACATAATTGGTGGAAGATGGTGATTCGGTAATAAAATACAAGATATTAGGATTATGGTTGGTAAGAAGGATGAAAGTTAGGGTGGAGAAATTTTTTTAGAAGGAAGAGGAGAGATGAGAGCTGTCGAGAGGAAGAAAAAGGGAGAACACTGAGAGAGGAAGATATGGTGAAGAGAGGATCGGTTAGGCTTATGTCATATAATTTGATAAATTTTTGCTGTGTTTTCTTTTCCAACTGGAGATCTCAATATATAGAAATTACAAAAAATATAAAAAAAAACAATGATTCTTAAAATCACTCCAAACAAATTTAATTAAATCAAATCAAATTAAATAAAATCTTAACATATTATACACAACTATATATAACAGAAAATAATAATGGCAAAAAATTACGAATATTTAATAGCTCACCCAACACGTGTGCCCCGGCTGACTTGTATTTTCAAAGAATTAAAAACAAGTAATATTTGAGACTACAAAAATGTATCATGATTTTTCATTTTCCTTTTTTTTTTCCAAAATCTCTAAATGTTTACACGATAATTTTTATATTATGAAGTTTATTTTAATAGGAGGACAGTTCATCAATAAAGACCAGTTCCCTGTGGTATGCAGTGCTTGGCATGTTCTTATGCTTCCGGCACCGAAAACATCGCCTTTCTTTCCGTATTATATGTGCTAAACATGCCGCCAAACCTGACCATTTCCAAATATCTTAAGTTGACAAAAAATACGAAAGCGTACAAAATATATAATAAGTAGATTGAGAGTTGGAAGCTAAAAAGAAAACACGAATAACAGGAAAACAAGAAGAAAGAAACATAATATATCACAAGAACCTTCCTACAAAAAAAAAAAAAAAAAAAGGCAAATGTTTTATTTCAAACGGAAAATAAATTAGTCCTAAGAATTGTATCCCAAGCCACACGGTGATGACTACAAATCCAACAAGATGTGCTCTTTGAATCTACTATTGCATTTATTTCTCATTTAAAAAAAAAAAATACAGACCTGAGTACTCCTGAGTTAGTATGACCCCTTTTCGTAGTTGTCTTCAGGGTGTGCATCCGGACACAATCGTTTCTGGCATTCTAAAAATAATCTCTTCCCTCACATAAATAAAATAAAATAAAAAGAAACCAAGACAATCTCAACTTCAATATATCATGCTAACTGGTCCTCCACGCCACTCCTCCTCGTAGTGTGACTGTCAGCCTCCAGAAATATAATGAATAGGTAAGCAGTTATATTATAATTAAATAAAAAGACATTGCTGATATAAGAAATGTAACTGTGCCATTTGACACAGACACTGCCACTAAGTTAAAATAATACTAGGACAAATCAACATGGAGGTAGCTGCATGCATGCCTGCCCTCAATATGCCACTAAAAGTGTTATTGAGACATTAGGACGTTCGACTAAAAGAATAGTCAGGAAGATAAATGAGGGTGTGCTCGACTAAGAGAGTTATGGGCACACGATGGTACTCAAATGAGATAGATGTCAGGGCACAAGAATACTGAGAGTTTGTCAGAACACGTGTATGCACGACGAAGTAAAGTTGACTGGTCACTGCAACAGAATTCAGTACAGTCCAATACCCCCAAAACTCCGACATGACTAGCATATCACAACTAGAAAAACAAGAGGTGTCTATGTGAGAGAGAGAGTTTTCCCCAAGTTTGTGAGAGGAAGGAACAAATAGTTGTATCGCAGGTATGCTTGTACTTGACGAAATCTCTTCCCTATTTCGGGGTTAGGGTCAGACCAGAACCGGCCCAGGAGGTTGGGTTGTCCTAGCCGAAAATATATTTTGTTGTCTCTTTGCTCTTGATTCCAAAAGAATATATCAAAAAAATTGATGACGAGTAAAGTTAGCAACAACGTCAAAGTATCTGATTCTGACGGCGTCATGGAACCCAGATTCCGAATCTCTCTCCTTGAGCTACTCGAGACCTTTCTAGTAGAAACTTAAAATATGGACCTGGTGGATTGCTAGTTCAACTGACAGAGAGGAGTTGGGATGGACTGCGCAGACTCTATTGGCGGAGAAGTGACTTAGAGGTCAGGAGGGTTGCCCTGACCGGAGGATTGTCCAAGCTCGATGGCTTGTCCGGCTTACCCCAGAGCCGGCCCTTGGTCAGACTCCCTATTAGGGGTGTCTGAGGCTTGCTGCAGCATTGTTGAGGTATGAGAGGGGTAGCTAGGTTAGGCTCAGCAAATTGTGGAGCCCTTGCAGAGATTGTAAATTCTAAAATTTTGGCCAATTGAATTTGGAAAAGAAAAAAAAGGCCAAAAGCTACATCACATTTTGCACTTTAAGGAACAATTAATAGGCTTTTAAGCATAAAAAGTTTTGCATGGATTACTATTGGCCGTCACAGCGTATATAATTCCGATTAGTACATCTGCTTTCCTATACAAATAACACAGTATTATAACTTCAGCAGCTCACAAACCCTTGAAAGAACTACTGAATCACTTGAATACTCCTGAATTATGGAATTAATGGAGTACTTCCAATGGAAGGGAAAAGAAAGCTGCCACATTAAACAGCAATCGGCGCACCTGGTCTTTACACTTTGTCGTCATGGAACCACCATCTCGTTTCCTTCGGAGATCTACCATTCCTACAATTCTTCACATAGCGGTCGTTATCAGCTGGGCGTTGCTGCAAATGAAAAAGGTAACAAAGGAGGTCAGACTTTAACCAGGTTAAGTATTTAGTTGAAGTGAGAAGAAAAGGCAAAGGGACCTTCACAGTGGAGCTTGACAACATTGATAGAATGCTGATACATACAGAGCTAACGGTCATTGCTGGGGACCATGAATCGTACAATATATCTGCCAATAACGAAGCCAACACTATATATTGTCAAACTGAGAGAGGATGGCACTTCAAAGTAAAATAAATCAGCAATTTTGATTTATAATAAAACATAGTTATAGTTTAAAAAACACCTAGTATCAGAGATGCAAATATGAGAAGTGTAAACATAGGAAAGTGAAAACAAACTAATACAGATGTTTTTATCGATTATGTTAAATAATTCGCTCACTTATCAGATTTTGCAAAACAGTACAAGTAGTAAGACACGTGTAAGCTAACTTGCCAATGCGGGTGTAAAATATCAGGGATGCGGGTGGAAATAATGGTAACTGAGAGACCACATGTGATGGTGTACGCATGGGCAGAACAACAGTTAGTATATATACATGTTGATTGCACAGGAAGTGAAATAAAGTAAATCTTTGTATTAGTATTTAGGAACAATGTGAATTCCCAGCACGTCAGTTTCTGCAGAATTTGGTAATCACTATAAGCATATTCTTACAATAATAAGTGAGCTACCTTTTTAACACACTTTATTTGGTGCCACCACTTGGGCAGCAACAAATTCTGCAGTGGTTTGTCGGACTGTCTTTAATAATCTTCACATAGGCAAGAAGCCTAATGAATAATGATGAAGGATATCTCGGGAAATCCCTGAAGATAGATCTATGCCTCAACAAGAAAATTGATGTTTTACTACTAATAACAAGTTTTATGTTTGACATAGTAGTACTCATAATGGAATTTACGATCAAGAACGATATCATGGTTCCCATCATCCTAATCTTCCTAACGAAATCTGGTCCTCGCATCTTAGATAAATGAATAATTCCAAGTTTTTTAATGCAATGGGAATGTCAAATCATTTTCACTCTATGGCTTAAATTGTCAGAGAAGAATGCAATTCTCCATATCATAATATTGTACCATCTACCTCTCCGTCTAGATTCTTTATAGCTTATGGGAACTTGAAGCCTTGGATGCATGATCTGAAAGTGCATAGCCAGAAAGATTAAGGGTCCGTTTGGATATGTTTTTTGAATTTTTTTTCCTAAAAACAGTTTTCAAAGAAGATGTTACAAAGTTGTTTTCTAGAAATAAAAATTCTGACTTTGCGTTTGGTTACTTTCATCTGAAAAATGATTTTAAGAAACAAAGTTCAAGAATTTCCAGCCCCAAACTTTCCATGTCATCTCTGTGTCCACCCCGACACATTTCGTATCCTATCTCTGAATCCGATTCCAGGGCGTGTCCATACTAAAATTATTGAGTCCGACACAAATCAGCATATCAAATCTTCGCCTAATTTTTTCCTTAATTTCTATTGACTGATTTATCAATTTTGTAAGGAAAAGAAAACTTTCCTGATCACAAGAATGGGGATAAAATTCTTTCATGATCATTACATCAAAATCTTTCATGATCACACAAAAAAAATCTTTGCTTAAAAAAAATTCAGTACATCAAAATCTTCCCCAAAACACAAAATTTCAAAATCACTGAGCTCGTCCTCGTTGATCCGGCAGTCCATCTCGGACTTAGTTCCGGCAGCGGAACTCGGAGCGGTAGCCGCGGAGAGACTGGATCTCGTGGTGTAGGTTCTTGATCGTGTCATCGGCCCCGGGAGAGCTCTTCGGCGTCTCGAGCTCCTTCTCTCCGGAGTTGGGACTTAGAAAACTGTTTAAAACACTATACATACTTCGACGATGAGATTCCGGACGCGAACGCCCCCGTGACCTACGCAAATGCCCCGTGCCCGGTCGAGAATGTCGTTGACAACTTCTTGGTGGAGAGCCCCGTGGCGGCGGCAGAGCCAGTTCCGGTGGAGGAGATTCCAAACACGAATGCTAGAACAAGGAGGGAAAATGAGGCGAAGGCGGCGGAGGGTCTGAGGTTCACGGAGGGAGGAGGAGAGTTCGTCAGAGGGGCCATGGAGGATGCTCTGAGAGAGAGGGAGAGAGAGGGGGAAGAGTAGTTCTTGGAGAGGGGGGCTCGGGTCCCAAAAAAATTGGCTCTCCCAGAACATCTTTTACCAACTCACCCAAAACTGAGTTAAAGCGAAGGTTTTGAGAAATTTTTTTTTTTGAAGTTATTTTCAAGTGATTGGTAGCCAAACGTGTAGTGGAATCAATTTGACGTTTAAACTAGAATGTTGTTCCAAACATGGCCTAAGTCTACTTGTCCGCCAACTGGTGGTATAGGTTTGATGGCATGGCCCTATCACGCTCATAGCTATATTCGCTAGGAATTTGGCACCAACAAAGAAGGTTTACATCAAGTTGACACGCAGTCATAAAAACTATCAATTCTTATATGGAGCTTTCCTATGCTCCATAGTCGACCCATTCTGATGGTGGTGGTTTCTTATGTTCCACAGCAGATGACCCCAATCTGATGGAGAAGGCTTGATGATGACGATGAATTGAATTGACTGCTGCCCACCTGCTAAACTTTATCCTTTTACACACTTATCATATGCATACTCATTACACAGACATGGTGAATTACTGAATCTGAATCCACTGGCATTAAAAATTTCTTAACTAGTGATCTTATATTGACCATGGCCAAGATCTTAGTCCAGCCAGTTTGTCATTCAAAATTAAGTGCATTTTAAATTGTTTGCAAGTGTAAAATTTTACAGTTATTAAGAAAGGAAACTCATTTTGTCAACTGACGGAAAAATCTTCTACATCCATGCTTATTTAACGGACTCACCATCATCAAATGGTATATATATATATATATATATATATATATATATATATATATATAGCATAAAGTCGCAACAGCTGCGCCTCACACCTCACTAGGCAAGACGCATTTCTCCAGGTGCAGCCAAGATGCACCTTTCTGCAAGGTGCAACCAAAAAAAGGCACATCTAGACATGCTTTATGGTTTTTTTTTTTATGCAAAAAATGTTTGAGGCATAAAGATAATCCTTACCTCATACTAGTTGGTTATATTTGAACTAGAAAAACTAAAACTTACTAAAAGCGTGATAGGGATAATACAAACTCTTGTTAGTTACTAATAAGCGTGGTTTCTTATTTTTGTTGGTTTTAATATATTATATTATTTTATTTTTTATATTACTAATTTATTTATTTATCTATGTACATTTTATTATTTTTTATATTTGCATTTCGCTTCGCTCGGACGCGCGCCTTAACTGCGTCTTGCGCTTTGGACAATAAGTCCTTTTGCATCTCAAGTGCGCCTTGCGCCTTTGACTACCTTTATATATATATATATATATATATATATATATATATATAAACAGCCAAAAATGGAAGTATGAACAAAATGGCAAAATTTGGAAGACTTTGAAGTTTTAAGAATGGCCTATAGTTCACACGTACGAAACAATTTCTACATCAAATGCCTGACAATCATGTATAACAAAATTAGCATTAACATCAAGATAAAGATTAGATTGGTAACATTGCACAACTAGAATGACATAATTAAACTTTCAAAAAAGACAATCCTAAAGTCCGATAAGAATTAAGAAACTAGCTTAGTTATGTTTATGTTACTAACAAGCTTTGTCCTGTAACTTTGTACAACTTTTTTATTCGGGCAAATGTACACAGCTAGATGCTATATCAATGTAATGAATTAAGAACACATATTGATAGAGAACCAGTTTGGATTTTCAGTTATCTATGTAGATTTTTAATTTTGTTTGTTAGGATTAATAGGATTTTATCTCTTTGAAGTTGGTTAGAGATTTGAATTATTAAGTATTTAGATATTTATTTTATCTTCTTTCAATTGCTTTTGTAGTTTATAAATAGTTTGTAAATTCAAATATTAGACATTTAAAAATTAAAGAATGAATTAAGAGAAATCTTCTCTTGAGTTTGTACGATGTTATGCCGAAATTTTAGAGTGGATCTATACCCCTTTTACTGACCTTCTCCATTTTAGAGTGGATCCCACGGCACATATGTATCAAAACTTCCATCTAGCTTTGTTCACTACTATACCCCTTTTACTGACCTTCTCCATTTTCTTTTATTTCATCTCTCTAGATTTCTCCATTCACTCAATCCAAATCAACCTCACCGTTTATCACCCATTGCCAGACATGTTCTTGGGGGTTCTGAATTGCCTATGATATTGGACTATTTTACATCACTGTCCTATGCTCTACATTGTCCAGCAGATTCTCTCATCCCTTATCAGTTATCACATCCTTAAAAAGGTCATAATATAGGTTCATCATGACTTCTCTCCTCTTCTCTCTAGAATAAATCCAAAGCTACACAGTTATCAGTGTAGGAAATTTCGAGTTATCAAATAAATACACAGGCAAAGCACATTCTCCGGCTCCAAGTGACCCTTAAAAGTACGAACATAAACTTTGTTGGTATATATATTAGGCAACCACGACTTATCCTTCTACCGTCCTGAAGTTTTGTAATTCAACTTTTTTTTTTTCAATCAAGTTGACCTGGTAACACTCTAGTACTACTCTAGCGAGAAATTAATACCATCTCAGGCTGGCTTTGGTATTTCTGCTGCTTTTCAAAAGCATGAGCAGCTTCTAAAAGAAGCCTTCCCGTGATTGAAAGCTGCCCACAAAATGAACTAGCTTGTAGAAGCTAGTGTTACCAAAAAGTTATTCTGTTGCTTTTCAAAGAAAAAACAAGCAGCCCGTGTAAGTTGTGTACTGAAACCAGCCTTAATCTGCTAATATTCATTCGCTAATACACGATCAGTTTCCCGTATCTATCATCCTAGCCTATTACCTTCTCTTGAAGCCAATCTTTCATATACACAATCCTATGGAGTTTCCCGTGTCACACCTGTCTTAGCTTGCTTTTATATCTTTCAAAAGTCAACTCCATTTCACAGCAGACCTCTTCACTTGACTGTAGGACATCAAATTCCATGATCAAGTTTTTACACAAATACAATGCACATGTTTAATCTTAAGTGTCATAAATGATTAGGTCCCATCCTAGTTTACATTACACATTCCTCCTCTCATTTGACAATTACAACTTTATCCTCTCATCATCCACATACAGACCTACTTGAGCACATCTCTAGGGCAAAATCAAATTCCAACTATAGAAGTTATTGTCCTTGTCTAGGTTTCATGGATATTCCTCTAGAGGACTGTATCTATGTGTCACATGTATCTAATACAACACTTGGAACTTGTAAAATGTCCTCTACCACTACACCGAAACTCTTCGAGTGTTAGTGAGAGTTGAGGGTTACATATTTATATTATTCTAACTCGCGCCTACAGGTCGAAGTGCATAAAACACAATTTGGGCATAAAGCTGTATTCAAGCAGCAGTATAATATTTTCTCGAATTAAAATAAATGAAAGAGAAATTGAAACATAGGTTAAAATATGGGTTGCTCTAATAGCATGTAAAAGGCCTTGCCACTGCACCACAACTCTAGAGTGTTACTGAGGCTTGAGGGCTATATATTTATATTATTCTAACAAAACTCGTTATATTTCTCCCGACGATGTCTTAAGTTCAAAGGTGACCAAACATGCCCGAAAGTGACTTGGCATGGTAGTGGCTGTGCCAAACATAATTGTGAAATGATAAAGTAACATTTCTTTGCAGTTGAACCTTTCTAGTATTTTCCGAACACCTTGACTATCAAACATGCATAATAAAGATATTATTGACATCTAATATATATAGTATGCATACAGATATGCACTCATGAGTATATATAAATGTGTTTGTTCCATACAAACTAAATTTTCTGAAGGAAGATGTATTCAAAATCAGCAGTGTCTGAAACAGAATCCCTATCTAAGCAAGCAACATCATTATCCTTCTTCTCAGTTTGCAAAGCACTAAATTCAGCATATATTGTATTCTTCCATATCCCTTCCACAGTTTGCAAGTCTCCAATTAAGTGCACGTCAGAGCATATTGTATCATCTTTCTTATTATTGTTAGACTCTAGCTTGTCCAGAATGTATGCACTCACCGAGGTGTTAGACAGATTACGGTTTGAAGCAGAAGAAAGAAATCTCCAAAAATAGCATAGCAGCGCAGCAATTGGACCTTCTATTACCTCGTCCTTAAAAAATCATGAAAAGAAGAAAGAGTGTATTCTCACTAGATCCAGGATACACTAATATTTGTTTTCCAGCCCCAATCACTATTTGCTAATGAATAGATTGCTCTGTTGGCAGTAACCAGCAGCATTTCAAATTGAGTCCTTATCCTGGACCCCAGGTTCAAGTAATAAGCAACTAAAAGTAAAGAGCTATCACTTACAATAAACTTCAAAATAAGATATTAGGGTGTGCTTGAATACAAGAAACAGGTTTCATGAGGTCTCAGCTGTTTGGTAATATGAAACCTTATGAAAGTTGTGTTTTATGAAGTCCCAAAATGGTGGCTAACCCCTTGAGACACAAGATATTTGCAACAATTAATTTCACTCTTTTAGGAGCTAAACTCATTGAAACCTCTTGAAAACATATATTTTACTATTTTATTACGAAATAACTAAATATAGTTTTTTTCTCTCTCATGGCTTCAATGGGTTTTCAAGTCCAAACAAGCTTATCAATTTAACATGGATTTTCAAAGGTCCCAAGTTTTCAAAGGGACTTTTGTATTTGTTATCCGGACTCTCCACGTTAAGGAGAAGTACTCGTGTCGACCTGATAGGCCATGGGTATGGATACGAGATAAGTATCGGATCCTCCAGGTGACAAGAGAAACCTCCATGGTGACAATTGGGAGACTGGTAGTGAAGTAGCTAGTTTATTTTAATGTGGTAGTGAAGTAGATAGTTTATTTTAATATGGTAGAATTGTAGTAAAGTAGTAGGGGAGTTGAAGAGGCAGTCTCTTAGGGACTTATTCAACTAGTTCAGTAAAATTTACTAGTAGTTTATAATTACATGTTGTCTTTTTATGAAATCTTACAAATTTAATTACATGATGTATCTTTTCATGAAACTATGTTCAAATATATTTATTTTAATAGTCATATCTCCGTACCCGTATCTAAAATTTGGATCATTTTTAGTCGAGTCTGTGTTCTTCAATTATGAGTTTGAAGGATCCGACTCTTGGATATGTACCCGTACGCGACAAACGTACCCAAGTCCGGGTAACATAGACCTTTACAACCCAAAATTTCATAATTTAATTGGGTTACAAGCTACTTCACGGAATCTACTTTCGTCAGGCTATGTTGGGTTCTATCTTCTATGTCGCCAAAACACACCCTTGACAAAGCATCAACACCCCCATTCAATAAGTAGTGAATATTGAGGCACAAATCGAAGTGTTTTGGAGAGGAAATGCTCAAATACATTCATGAGGCGTTTAGCCTCAAGAAGAGTGCACTTCAAACATGAAGCACCAGTAAAGAGTATGCCTCAGGACTAAGAAAGTGCCTTGTATATGAAATATATAACTTGCCTATTTAAACTTATAGAGAACAAGATTTCGAAAGGAGATTCCTCGACTTTTAGGTGTTTGGTTCAGGTATGCCTCAAAAATCAAGCCTCATAAGGTGCCCCTTGTACATGAATGCACTAAGTACTAAGTACTAACATTCAATAACCTAAGACTCATATGAATAATTGAACTATATAAAGAACACTTAGTCAATTCATTGAGTGCATATGTGAGAGGGCAGAAACCTAGTCTACCTAAACTTATCGAGAATGAGAGATTGTAAAGAAGAACTCCTAGGCTTCGCCTGTCTCATTGCTAGAATTAAAAATATATTTAATAAATTTAGCTGCCTGTGGTAAACTACAAAAATATGGAAACTTATCAGTGTTATCACTTTGATTAACTTCAATTTTATATACTTGTGGGTAATTTACTGGAAATACCCAAACATTTTTCTTGATTTCATACTCTCACAGCGATAAAAATTGTAGTTCATACTCTCGTAGAATTGTGTCAAATTTTGAATTATTTTAACAATTGTACTCATAAATATTAACATAAGAATACGTGTGAGATAGTGTCACAAATTTATTTATTTTCATTCTTCTCTCCTTCCCCTCGCTCCTCTCCCTTCACTTTGATTAACATAATGGTAATAATAGAGATAGAATTACTAAAAACAATGAGCTTGTTAGACGCATGTGCGACACGATTATCAACATCATCATCCAAGCCTTCTCCCAATATAATGGAATTGGTTATGGAGCATAAGAAAGCTCCATACAAAATTTGACAATGTTTTATGACTAGCTAGCGACCTGATGTTGACCATCTATGTTGGTGTCAAATTTCTAGCCAATGTTGTCCGTAACACACGATGAAAAAGAAAAATTCCACCACTATTACACACCAAGAAAAATTCCACCACTATTACACACCATGTAAAGAAAATAAATGCTCATGAAGAGTGTCCAAGGTACTGAGACTTCTGTTAATACATCATTAATGTAGTCTTAGTACTTTTTTATGTATATGATGTTATCCCATATTATCGGGACGTTATCATGACCTTAAATCTCACCCTCAAGGATGCAAACATCATGTTTTTATCATTTTGCCAAAACCCCTCTAAAAAAACAAAGTGACCAAAAGAACCTAAGATTCGCAACAGAAGATGTTTACTAAGTTACTTGTAAGGAAATATAAAAAAACAGAATAAAAATAACAATTAATTGCACCCTTCTAGTGGAACTATTTTTTGTGAATATCTCATAGAAGAACGAGAAATGCTCCACGGAGTAGCAGGAGAGGAAAACGAATTTTGTTAGCTTGAGCTTCTTCGGCCAGATTGCGGCTTCTTTGGTCAGATTGCTCATCAAATAGAAGCACTGCTCATAATAAAGAAGCTCAAAACCCCGAAAAACTGCCAGTTGGTTTGAATTGACTATCTCAAAATATGTTTTAAGTATGGATGCCAGCCTACTAGTCAACCTCACTTTTTAACTTATAGTGGAGTTTCAATTTGATGTCAAATTGAACGGGTTGAGATTTGTATCCAGTTCATGTAAACAAACAGAGTAAGTTAATTCATGGATACGATTATCCATCACTTTCCTCGCATGGTTTAGAATAATAGAATACCTTATGGTATTGGCTTATTGTATTGTATAATTTAGGGATCAACAAAAATCTGCCCCTATAGACTATAGTACGTCCCCGTCCCCGTCCCAATCTAAGAATCATTTCGTAGGAAGTATAGCATATCGTAAGAATGACAATAAAAGGGGATTAGCTTGTTGGAGTCCAGTCTGGATTTGGTAAGACCAAATTTTGGAGCCCAACTATGGTCAAAGATTTTATTTGATATAATTTGAAAATCTACATTAAATGTAAGATTTGATTAGATTTCAAATTTGTATCAAATATTTAATCTGACCATATTTGGACGTCCATAATTGGCGTTTCTTATTTTAGATAATGAGTTTTCCTATTCAGTAATTTCTATGACCTAAAATTATGGTTTCTCATCCTATTTATATGGGTGAATGTGGAGGCACAAAAGATAGCACAAAGATGGATATTCGGGGTGCTCGTCCACTGAAAATCTAAGAGAAAAATCGTGATTTGCTTTTAGAGTTCTTCGCCATCTAAGACAGAAGGAAGAAGGAGATCTGATCAAGTAGTCGTCGCCTTCGCTCAGGAAAATTGCTACGGGATTGGTGAGTGATTTCAATTGTAATCTTCTGTTTTTCTTCTTGAGAGTGGTGAGAGGGTTGAACATATTAGGGCATATGATTCAACATTGATTTTTGTCAATCTTGTAATTTCATCTGAGTTATAAATGTTAAAATTTGTTAAGGTAACGTAATCACCGCCATATACTTGTCTTTATCTATGATTGGTGTTCGTTAGACGGGGTTGGTTATCTCAGGTGGGTTGGCAAACGCTCCCGTGCGTCCAACAAGTGGTATCAGAGCCCTGGTCTAATAGTCTGATACCCAACATTTGCTATCAAAACTACTGGTTTTGTTTCTGGCAACTATGTCTATGGAGCATATGAACATTCTTATGATCACCCTTACAGGAAGAAACTGGACGATTTGGAAGCAAATGATGGAAGATTTACTCTGGTGCAAGGATTTGCATGGTAAGTTGGAGGACAATAGCGCAAAGCCATCGGACAAAGCTACTGAAGATTGGAAACAACTGGATCGGAAGGCCGTTGGATTTATCTGCCAATAGCTAAACGAATCGGTGTTTCATCATATGTCCATGGATGAGTTTTGCAAAAGCATTGTGGGAGAAGCGCATTCGCTGTACGAAAGGAAGATGGCTGACAACAAGGTATTTTTGATTCGCCAACTCGTCAACTCGAAGTACACGGAGGGTGCCCCGATGGCACAACATCTGAACGAGGTTCAGGGTATCATCAATCAGTTGTCTGCGATGAGGATGGTCATCTGCGATAAGGATGATGATTGATAATGAGCTTCAGGCCCTTCTGCTTTTGATTTCTCTGCCAAAAAGTTGGTAGACGTTGGTGGTGTAGGTAACTCCGCACCGGATAGAGTTGTCACGATGGAGGCAGTCAAAAGAAGCATGTTGAATGAGAATGTCAGATGTAAGCAAGTGAAATCGTCACAGGAGTCCGCTCTGGTGGCTTCCTACGTGAAGGGAAGACCCAAGTCACAAACGAGGACAGGAGCTGATATCACTGTGGCGAAATGGGTCATATCAAGAGGAACTGCATGAAGCTCAAAGCTGAGAAGGCAAAAAGCAAGGATGATCAGAAGGATCTCACGGCTATGAAGATATCATCGTAGCAACCGACGCAGAGGAACCTTGTGGCATGTGTCATGATGGCTATTAGGTCATGGGCCACAGGGGTATCATATCATGCCACTACATATAGGAGGATCTTCATGCCATACCATGACGGCAGGTTTGGATGTGTGAAAATGAACAACAAGAGGACGACTGCAGTTGTAGACATCGGTGATGTGCACTTGACAACGAAGCTTAGTGAAAAGCACGTTCTCAAGGGGGTGCGACATATACCAAGTTTGCGCTACAAGTTGGTTTCGGTGGAGGTTGACAGATGATGGTTGTCGCAGTTTGTTTGGAGACAAAAGTTGGATTCTTACGAAGGGTTCCCAACAGCTGGCTCGAGGAGACTTATGTTGTGGTATGTACAGGCTCATGCTGCTGAGTTGTACAGGCAGGCCACAAACATCTGTTGGAGGCTCAAGGGATGTTCGACAGGAGGTAGATCGTCGAGAACTTGCTGAGGAGAGTCTTCAAGATACTTTGAGGATTACGGAGGATTCGATTCGTCTAGACAAAACGACGAATGATGGTGAGCCAAAGATTGAGGGTCAGTTTGTCGGTCCCATGACAGCTGGTCGGTCTCCAGGTAGGGATTGTTCCACAAACTCGGTTTTGGCGACGAGTGGATTGCCAAAACTTTATGGAACGATATCGGTTTCAACAGTACGAAGTCTGGGAGGAGATCAAGGTGTGCAACAAACTCAATATGAGGCAGGTGCATCTCCATTCACACAGTTCCGGAGGAGTTGTGGGTCAACGACAGCATGCACAGTGCATGATGTTCTGCTCGAGTATGCACGTGTACGGAAGAGAATCAGTGTCGAACACGAAGGTGGACAAGTTCATGAGTCCGAGTCTTGAGGGAATCGCACCGTCCGCTTGGTTGAGCCAACCAAGGATGCAGAAGCTCATTGGAAAGATAGAACGTTCCGGTGGAAGACGGAAGTCAAGGACAGGCAGCCAAGACTCACGGTGATGCTGATCGGCAGGGACTTCGGTCTTGACCGTGTCATTGATGTCGACAGGATTCCAGTGGTGCAGGTGGTGCTACACATGACAGCTAGTGTCGACGTGACGGTCGAGGAGCTGGAGACGAAAGAAGATGCAAAATATTCCGAGAGATCGGAGATCGGTGGCATGGTGAAGCAGGAACACTGTCACAGGACGACAAGCATGGAGTCCAGTTGAGGAGCCATGGGGTCAACACCCTCTCATCAGACTGGAGGGAGAGATTGTTGGAGTCAAGATAGTCAAAGACGTAGGGCGCACTCGAGGCGCAAAGGGTCCAAATCGTCCGAGGCGCAAGGCGCACTTAAGACGTGCGCCCGAGCGACGCGAGGCGCAAAATTATATATATATATATATATATATATATATTCACATCGGATTTCTACATTGATAAACATGTGTGCTTCAAATTCTCCCCTGTCTAGGTTGCAATCACTTTGAATTGAGTGACTGAGAGAGAAAACAGTAAAAAAAGTACATCAGTTCAAAAAACAGTACAACAATTAAAAAAATAGTCTAAAAATATTATTTTTTTCACAAGATTTTCAAAGCACGCCTTAGCTATTCCAAGGCGCTCGAAAAATGCGCACCTAGACACGCCTTAGGTGCGCCTTAAGAATTGCGTCGCGCCTGGAGTGCCCTGAGGCGTTGTCCCTGCGCCAGGAGCAAGGCGCGCCTTTAACTACACTGGTTGGAGTCCTGTCTAGATTTGGTAAGAGCAAATTTTGAAGCCCAAATATGATCAAATATTTAATTTGATATAATTTGAAAATCTACATTAAATGTAAGATTTTATTAGATTTCAAATTTGTATCAAATATTTAATCTGACCATATTTGGATGTCCATAATTGGTGTTTCCTATTTTAGATAATAGGTTTTCCTATTTAGGAATTCCTATGACCTAAAATTAGAGCCTATTTATATGGGTTAGAGTGAAGGCACAAAAAGATAGCACAAAGGTGAAGATTCGGGGTGCTCCGTCCACAGGAAATCTAAGAGAAGGTTCGTGCTTTGCTCTTAGGGTTCTTCGTCATCCAAAACAGAAGGAAGGAGATCTGATCAGGAAAATTCCTACGGGGTTGGTGAATGATTTCAATTGTAAACTTCGGTTTTTCTTCTTGAGAGTAGTGACGGGGTTGAACCTATTAAAGGGCTCAACATTGATTTTTATCAATTTTATAATTTCATCTGAGTTATAAAGGTTGGGATGTCCAGTGACGTAGTCACTGCTATATACTTGTTTTTATCTGTGCTTGGTATTCGTTAAACGGGGTTGGTTATCTCAGGTGGATTAGCAAACGCCCAACAAGCGGTATCAGAGCCCTGATCTGATAGTCTGATACCCAACAAAGCTTTTGGAGCAATGACCACTACCATCTTCATTCCATGAAATGGGCTATTAATGGAACCTTTAAGGTGAGGACAGTCCTTCACATCATTCAATATTTATTTTAAGCATAATAGCTTATGTGAACAACATAATTAATTGAAGAACTCGAAGTTTGTGTACAGTTCATGTTAAGAAACATAGACGTACTAGATGTTAACAAGTCATTTTATGAAAAAGAATAGCTACCATTTTCCCACGTGGAAACATACACAAGCTCTAGATCCCTTTCATTCATATAGAAAATATAATAATGGTTATTAATTTTGGAAGTACCAACGGTCTAACACTTCGATAACAATGTGTTATTAAATTTGGACTACTCATCCGAGTAATCAGTAACTGCCTATGTCGGAGTAGAAATTCATTTACTCATGTCGATGAATCAACCAGCGCGGTTACCGGGTCAATATGATTATTGGAACCAATATTGTCAACCGGCCTGTTCAGTAGGTTAGTCGATTAAATTTAAAGTGAGGTTTGGTGTAAAATTTAAAGACTTGCAACTAAACTCCATAAAAAGTATAAGAAGGTCTCACAAGCCTCATCATCTAAATCATCTCTTTTATTATCCTTTTCGAATGGTATACTGTTGTTCTTTGTGGTTTCTTTTTGATATTGTTGAATCTCTGGACTCTCTTCTTTTTTTCCTATGTTGGTTCTTTAATTGTCGGGGTTGGTGAGTGATTTCAATTGTAATCTTCTGTTTTTCTTCTTGAGAGTAGTGACGGGGTTGAACCTATTAAAGGGTTCAACATTGATTTTTGTCAAATTTATAATTTCATCTGAGTTATAAAGGTTGGGATGTCCAGGTGATGTAGTCACCGCCATATACTTGTCTTTATCTGTGCTTGGTATTCGTTAAACGGAGTTGGTTATCTCAGGTGGGTTGGCAAACGGTTCTGCGAGCCAACAAGCGGTATCAGAGCCCTATCAGAGCCCTGGTCTGATAGTCTTATACCCAACAAAGCTTTTGGAGCAATGACCACTACCATCTTCATTCCATGAAATGGGCTATTAATGGAATCTTTAAGGTGAGGACAGTCCTTCACATCATTCAATATTTATTTTAAGCATAATAGCTTATGTGAACAACATAATTAATTGAAGAACTCGAAGTTTGTGTACAGTTCATGTTAAGAAACATAGACGTGCTAGATGTTAACAAGTCATTTTATGAAAAAGAATAGCTACCATTTTCCCACATGGAAACATACACAAGCTCTAGATCCCATTCATTCATATAGAAGATATAATAATGGTTATTAATTTTGGAAGTACCAACGAACTAACACTTCGATAACAATGTGTTATTAAAATTGGACTACTCATCCGAGTAATCGGTAACTGCCTATGCCCGAGTAGAAATTCATTTACTCATGTCGATGAATCAACCAGTGCGGTTACCGGGTCAATATGATTATTGGAACCAATATTGTCAACCGGCCTGTTCAATAGGTTAGTCGATTAAATTTAAAGTGAGGTTTGGTGTAAAATTTAAAGACATGCAACCAAACTCCATAAAAAGTATAAGCAGGCCTCACAACCCTCATCATCTAAATCATCTCTTTTATTGTCCTTTTCGAATGGTATACTGTTGTTCTTTGTGGTTTCTTTTTGATATTGTTGAATCTCTAGACTCTCTTCTTTTTTTCCTATGTTGGTTCTTTATTGTCAATTTTAAGCTCTTTTTGTCAATGTAATGTTAGTTCCTTGTTACTTATTTATGTTTGACATTGGTACTGATACTCAAATTATATTAGTGATCATCTTTTCATAATTGCTATCTGTTTTCATAATTGTTATTTGTTTTCATATTGTCATTGGTAAATTGAGCAACAACACATATTTGCTCTTCTATAATAAGTAATTTTCCCAATTTTTGTGTCTATGTTAGAATTATTCATTTTAGTTGAGAAAATGTACCTGTTTTCGCGTAATCCAAGTAACTGGCAAATAATGTGATTACTTGTTTGGAGTTTTGGTGTTCCGAATTAACCGGGTAATGAAACAGAATAAATTAACCCTGATAACACGGTTATCTTAATTAAAGTTATTTGCTTCAGCTATAGGTTATGAATCTAAGACTTCCATAACATAAAATTTACATTGTTTTTATGAGTCTTATCACAATGCTTCTATGATTCGATCATAAGAAGTGGCTAGAGCAGCCATTATATTCTTCAAGTATTATTGTTCGTTGGCATGGCCTGTGATAGCATTACATTTTTTTCATTATTTTGACGTCAATGCCTACTTCCTTCAAGATACATTATTAATCCCCTGGCATCAATGAAGTAAAGAAGGAAAATAGCATATGATATATAAGTATATAACAATACGTGCAAAATGTCACAAACTAGATGCTTTGTTACATTACCAACTATTATCCACCTTGGATATCAACAAAGATGCATGTGAAGTGGAAAACTAAGAAAATAAGAAACTACTTCAGCTTTGGAACTAATATTTTGATGCAATTTTAGACTAGGGCCGACTAGTTTATTTTCACGAACAAACATCACTAGTTAATAAAGAAACTGGAATACTGACAGAAAAATTAGGTAGCTTCATGTGTTTATTATTGCCTGTAACGACTTAAGTAGCACTAAGGCCTTAAATAGGCCAGGAATGCAAGTCTTTCCTGTAGCCTCTTCACCAAGTCTTATTTCTCATCACAAGATTCCAATCCACAAACACACATCATGACCAACAAAGTGAAATAATTGCAAACGCTACAAGAAACAGTGACAGTCTGATCAAGAAACCTAAACTAAATGAAAGAGCCTACCAAATTGCCGCACTTAGCAAGAGAGAGAAAAAGAACAGAAAGATAAATGAGCTAAACCTAAATTCATAGCTGGCAGAGGAGAAAAGCGCACTTAAGTGCAAAGGTCCATCGGAGTCGAGCACAAAAGTGAGACGTGCTCTTGAGTAAAAAACGTACAATTATTAACTAAATGTATATGACATATATAATTAAATATACATATTTCAGAATCATTAATAATAAAATTGATATATTAATCAGACATGGAGGTCACTACTGTAAATAGGTGTCATCAAGGAGGGTAAATTGACAACTAGCAGAGTGAGGAGTCTTTGTGGGTCCGCATCAAGGTCCAGACCATAGATCAGAGAGAGGCGCTCCAAAGTCCACACTAGTGAGAGAGAGGTCATGAATTTTTACTTCTCTTCTTAATGGGTCAGGTTCTGATCATTAAAGAACCCTAAAACAAAAGTCTCAACAAAGGCATGCGTCTAGGCGCCTCGCAGCCTAACCTAAGGCATGTGCCTAGGTGGAGTTGTTGCCTTCGCATTGCACTTTGGCTGAAGCAAGGCGCAACCCCATTGTGCTTTTGGCACCCGCTCGCTGCCTCATCTAAGGTATGTGCCTAGGCACACTTTTAACCACTATGCCTAAAATAAATGAAAGAATATATCAACTTGCCAGAATTGAGCTCTTTTCATGTGTTTATTATTGCATGTAATGACTTTAGTAGCACTAAAGCGTTAATAGCCCAAGAATGCAAATCCTCACAAAATCTATATTCCTCGTCGTAAGATTCCAATCCACAAACAAGTGCAAAGACCAACCTAAAATAATTGAAAGAGCATTTCAACTTGGCACTTCAACTTGGCACAATTAACAAGGTACACAAAAGCAATAAAAGAGGCTACCCTATCTTCCAAGAAAAGAACATTACTTATATAATACAATAATCTAATAAATTCAGGAGGAAGAGATACCTAAGCAGATATGCCCATTACTATAAATGTGCGGATGCAATGGCGCCGGATTGAGAAAGATCACCTGGTCATAAACAGAAACCTCAAAAATATCAAAATTCAAACTTCCCATAAAACTTGATCAAATTAAGATAATCAAAACAAAAACACACCACCAAAATCCAAGCTTTCGAGCACTTGTGGTGCCTCCATGGATCAATGCACAGAAAAATCCCAGCTTTTCCATAAAAACGACCAAAAAGTAAAAAAGAAACAAAAATCCATCATCAAAATACAATCTTTCAATCACCAGCGGTCTCTCATGGGTCAAACTTAAGAAAAATCACAAGTAACCCCCCCCCCCCCCCCCCCCCCCCCCCCCCCCAGGCGCCAAAAAAAAAAAAAAAAAAAAAACAACAACACAAAAAAAAGCACCAAAAATGAAAGGAAACAGAAACCCAGCATCAAAATGACAATCTCTTCCCAACTTTTCCATAAAGCACCAAAGATGAGAAGAAAACTAAAACCATAATCCAAATCCAATCTTTCGATCATAAAATCCAAACCATTTTAAAGTGGGAAGAAAACAAAAAACTTCATCATCAAAATCGAATCTTTAGATCACCTGTGGCGCTTCCATGGGATAACGCTCCGGGAAATCGACCTGCAGCTGGTACGTCTCGTCCGA